>JAZKJV010005870.1:600000-826908 GCA_037367405.1 Ottelia alismoides | reverse complement strand
TAAGTCACCATGGTAGCGGAAGATGGTTGTCGATGATTGATCACCAAAGGCAGAGAAGATGACCGGAGCAGAGGCATGAAGTCCAACCATTGAAGAGATGCAGTGTTAGAATAGCCAAAGTCATGTCGTGCATGCGAGGTGAGTGAATGGGGATTCCATATGGGTTGAGGGATGAAGAATCCTATCTTCTTCTCCGGGAAAGTGGAGAGGAAGGGGGTAGAAATGGAGGAGGTTCTGGAGAAAGGGAGTGGGTGGACGGAGTTGTGGGCGAAGGTCATTGATGGTTGGTGGAGCTTGTAAGGTGGTCAGATGATGGTGGTGATGAAGGTAGGCAACGGGAAAATGTAGAGAAAATCGAAGAAAATAAAAAGCCGGACTTGGAGGAATTAAGAAGAAGAATGGTGGTTGGAGATGGCTTGGGATGAGGTCCAAAGTGCCTCGGGTCATCGCTTAGACTCGAGCAGCCGCTCCGAGGAGCTCAACGGTGGTGGAGCCGCCATGACATGGCCAAATGATCATGGGTCACACCTGTGTACTTTGGCCATTATCGTCAGCCAACCGCATCCCCCTATCAGGAGGAGGGGAGGAAGGCTAGGGGGGCATCGTGAAGTGGTGGACGAGGGTTAACGGAGGTGGAAGAGAAGAGTTTATAGGAGGCAATGGTGGTTACATGCGAGGTGTCAGAGCATTTTGCAATGGATGGATTGAGGTCAGGGAGTAATGGCAGGGGTGTTGATGAGATGCACGAGGATGTAGGAGGAGAAGGCTACGTGGTGGTGGCGATACGACAAGGAGAGAGTAGCTGATGTGGGCTCCAAAATAGGAAGGGAACGGGTGATTCACGAGGCGTAACACCAGGGGAGGAGATGGGCATAGGTGGAAGACGAGACCGGGGCCGTTGGAGCGTGTGATCCAATGGTCCAAATGGAGGCGCAAGTGTACGACAATGATCATATCCTTAGTATCTAATCAAACGGTTAAGGGACGAGCGAGTTTTAACAGCTCGGATGGAGATACAGGGATCTAACTATAGGAGAAGTAGAGGTGTCGTGGAGCAAGAGGAGCCATTGGATGGGGGCTAATCTAGCGGTTGAGGGAAAGGCAGAAGGAGATGGCTGTGACTGTGATTAAATCCAGGAGTGTGATCAAAAGGTTGTGAGCGAATGAGAGAGAGAGAGAGAGACAATGACAGAGTTTGAGAGGGAAGAAGGTGATCCAAGGATGGAGAAGGGTGGTTGGCGGTGAGAGGTGGTGCGACCATGTAGGTGGCCCAGAGGGCGCCACCTGGCTGCACCAGAAAATTCGAAAAATACAAAAACAAAGTTAAATATGAAAGAAACAGTTAGAGGCAAAATTAGGAAAAAGTCAAAACATGAAAGTTGTAGATCTCGATGAGATGTACAAGTTTCAAGTTGGTCAAAAATTCAAACAAGGCCAGTTGTACAAAAGTTTTTTTTGCAAGTATTTTTAAGAGATAAAAACATTATTTTTAAGGTTCTGAGATTTTTTTTATATTTTTGGTGTATTTTTAGAGCCTAAAAAAATATAGACAATAATTAACCTAATTTTTAGGGATTTTAATAAAATACAAAAATAAGGAAAATGGTAAGTAATTAAATATAATAAATATAGTTAGCTTTTTGAAGTTATTTATAGGTTAATTATATAGAGAAGATACACAATATAATACAAGTTAATATTTTGTTTTAATTACGATTTTTATTGAATTGTTTAAGCTCGGAGAATAATATGTGGATTTTAACGTGATGAATCCGAGATTCATCATACCCCTATACTTAAACTATGCTCGTCCTCGAGCATCTAAAGAATGAAGGAGTCAGATTAATTCTGACAGTGCATGTGAAAATTTCAAAGCTCAATTCTTTGAAGACCCTCAAATTATGTGATCCTAAAATTCTGGACTCAGCCATGCTCTAGTCAAAAGGAATCCAATTTCTCTAATTATTGGACTCTTTGTTTGTGCATAAAATATAAGGATATGAAAAATAGTGCACTATAATCATAAGAGTCGAGTCGAGACATCACCCGAAGTTCTAGTCCAGGAGACTCTCCTCTAGACCCAATCCTCAACACTAGAGAATAAGTCTATTCTTGCTCCAGTCAACCGTCTCATTAGTTTGTCACACTTAAAAGTGTAGATGGACGACTAGATGATGGAGGGCATAGGATTGTGTCTATTTTTCTTTCCTTCATATTGGAACAAGGGGCCTCTCGAGGACCTTACTACTCAAGACATGTATTTTTATTTTGTTGATTAATGTGTCCGTCAAGAGAATTCGGAGTACATCGGGATGTGTCTCTTTTGAGTATCTAAGATACCTTCGACACCCAGACTTGTATCACTATACGATGCAGGAGTCCTTTTATGGTGCTAGCCCGACTCCTTGGTCCTAAAAGTGTTTGGTCCAAGTGGGTACTTTGAAAATGGTTGGGAGCACTCACCATTGGTGGAAGCTTTTTGTAATTTGACTTTGAAGGATAGAGTTTTTCTTTGAATATTTCTTTCTTTTCTTTTTTTGCCCTTTTTGGCTTGCTCCACTGCTTTTACCAACAATTGGTGCACACTGATCAACAATTATTTATGTTTAATCACACCCTAGAACATAGGTTAATATCAAATGATAACATGCAAATTTGTTCACATACTGGCTAGGGTTTGCTGACACTCAAGTTTCTTGAAGTTTTCATTAACTTTATCCCATCCTCAAGCATAATTAGATCGGGTCTAAACTCTAATCTCCAGTCCTAGTTCCTCAAGTGATAACTCAACTCATCTTATCAATCTTGTAGTTGTGAAAGTGATGTGCTGATCATATTCTTTAGAAGGTAGAGTTGAAGAGTGCAATATAGTGCTCAAACCTTTCAAACTAGGGAAGTGTGGATTATTCAGTTCAAAACCCTACTGACTAAGTCTAGCTAACTCAGACTCTTAAGATCTCAGAAATCAAGTGTCCTCAAATCCTCAAGCCTTGAGCGAATGTGAATGTATCAAGAATACACCAACTCTAGAGTTAGTGAATTTTTTGTGATTTTCATCTTTGTAAATTTTTATGAATTTTAATTTTTCATTTTTTTAATTCCTATGAGAGACAATGACTTGCCCAAGCTCATATGAATAGTTTCATCTACTTCCGTCCAGTATGGGTGTAAGTACGGACCATTAGACAGACCCGCGTTACTTGAGGACGGAGCCATAGACATTGTCCTCTAAGCCACCACTCTTCTAAGGGAGATAGAAGTTCCCTCACTGAAGAGTAGTTACTCATTTTTAAGCCTAGTAGTTAGAGTCTTTACAAATTTTTTTAAGTTTTCAGATTTTTATGGATTTTTTGAAAAAAGGTAATTTTTATTACAAAAAGTTAATCCCTCAATTTTAAAATGACTTTTATAAGAATTTTTACAAAAAATCATTTCATGGGTCAACTTAAACCAAGCCCAAAAACTTTTCAAAAAAAATTAAAATATGAGCTATGGCTAAAGTATATATACAGTAATATACGCCATTACCCCTATAGTTAACTTTTGCTATGCACTCATAGCACAAGTGATATGAAGCCATAGCTTCAGTTAAATACAAGGTGATATAGCGGAACTGAACATAGGGTCCCCCTATACTTAGGTTAAAAAAGACCTAATAAGAAAGATAGAGGGAGCAATGATCGAGTCGGGTCACCCCTATAATAGGGTGAAAATAACCTAAGTAAAGGACCTAGAAATTGGGCTAGGGGTTCCAAGGATGTTAGGGTTAGGGGTGTTCATACACAGATGCATGGAGATGAGGGGGAGGGTGGGGGAGGGTGCATTTTCATAGATAGAGATTTAGGAGGGGTGGTGGTGAGTGGATATGCATAATGCATGTGTATGCGCCTGTGTGTTGGGGGGGGATAGATCATCTAGTGTTCTACTTTTTCCCACTTTCTTTGAAACATGCGCGAGGCCTCAAATGAGAACTGCTAGAAATGCACATGATACAATTTTTTACAACAAGATGCATGAATGAAATGGTGACCATTGCTCCTTGAATCTATCTTGATTTTCTTTTGTGGCTTCTCGTAGTGGGAGCTCTCAACTACACGCCTCCATGTATCAAGCATCATCGATCTTCATGGGCCCTACCATAAAAGAACAATGTTAGAAAAATATCAAGAAAAATAATCAACAAAAATGATGCAAAAAAACATGATGAGAAGACCTGGAAATTTTATAAGTATTCACATCAAAAATATTTCAAAATTTGACAAATAAATAAAGATGAGCTGTGTCCCTGACAACGACGCCATTTGATGAAGCATATTTTCACCACTTTAACTGTCATCTTTTATTGTAGTACATGTGATGAAAATGGTTCAACAAAGACCACATCTTCGAATATGTGGAAATTATTTTACTTAGTAAGTATAACAAGGTCAAACTCAAGGACACGAGCCTCTTCGTCTATTTATCAAATTTTGTCAATTAATTAATGTGTGAGTATATCATCATTTTAGGTCTTCATGCAAATGAGATGTGAAATTCAGATCAAATAATGCAAAGACAAGTAAAGGAAAATGATCCAGGTAAGAGATGTAATTTTCATTTTATTTTTCAGTGCAATTATAAGATGATGAATGGATCAAATGCACTCAATTAATGTGATACAAACAAGTATGCAAAACAAGATGTATAAATATGCCTTGAATTAGAAAATTGTTAAGAATGGAATAAGGATCAGTTTCAGTGTCAAATTGTGCAGCAATGATAAGTAATGACATTTAACATAAAAAGTAAGAGACACATAGTACATAAAAATGTAGCCTTTTTATTTCAGTGTCAAAACACAAAATTCCTTATGCCATTAGAAAGAAGATAAAATTAGCAACATAATGAAACTGAAATCATGCAATTCAGATTTAAAATGCCAAAGATATGGAAGAAACATTGCAAGGGCATACATGTAATAAAAATGCATGAGAAATAAAAGATAAATCTTACAAATAGGACCCTATAGGGACCTAATTGCAAATACTAGAAATCGGCAAAGTCCTTCTATAAATTCTCTATTTGCACATAGGGACCATTTTGTAAATTCCAAAAGTACAAGGGCCTCCCTATAAAATATCCCAAGCGTGCACGATAGCCACGTGCTTGGAGGACCATATTATAATATAAAAAACTTACCGGATCTTTCATGTAATTTACATAGCCCTCACGTGCGGGCATCCAAGGGGTCAGGCTCAGGAGGAGCAACAGTTTCAGGCCACATGGCATTTGATGATGGCTCGGTCCTTGGTTCGGGTTGCCTGAGCCTTCAGCTTCGGAGGTCCGAACCTGCAGCATTGGTGTCATGATGTGGCATCATCTGGGTCGTTAGATGGTTGTTGTAGGGGCGCCATCCAACCACACATGTTCTTCGACCTACGTCGTGAAGGTGGTGGCACGAATGGAGCTCCGATGACGTTTCCAGAGCTCCACCTCCTTTGCATGAAGCCATAGAAGATCTTGAAAGTTCCTTGATCCCCTACCGATGACGACCGATGCATGGAGAAGTCACCAGGGTAGTAGAAGATGGCTGCCGATGATGGATCACCGAAGGAAAAGAAGATCACCGGAGCAGAGGCTTGACGTCTGACTATTGAAGACTTGCAGTATTAGAATAGCTGAAGTCATGTTGTGCTGCGAGGTGAGTGAAATGGGGATTCCATATGGGCGGAGGGATGGGGAATCCTATCTTTGTCTTCGGTGAAGTGGAGAGGAAGGGGTGGGGGGGTGGAAGTGGTGGAGGTTCTTGAAAAAGGGAGTGGGTGAACAGAGTTGTGGGAGAAGGTGATTGTGCTTGGAGGAGCTCGTACGGTGGTCAGATGATAGTAATGGTGATGGTAGGCGACGAGAAAATGCAGAGAAAATAAAAAAAAAATAAAAAAGTCAAACCTGGAGCAATTGAGAAGAAGAATGGCAGTCGGAGATGGCTTGGGATGAGGTCCGAAGGACCTCGGGTCATCTCTTAGACTCGAGCAGCTACTCCGAGGAGCTCAGCGGTGTTGGAGTCACCGCGACGTGGCCAGACAGTCACGGTTCATACTTGGGCACTCCGACCATTATCGCCGGCCAACTCTGCCTCCCCCTGTCACAAGGAGGGGAGGGCGGGTAGGGGGGAGCGCTGTGAAGTGGTGGACGAGGGTTAACATAGGCAGAGGAGGAGAGTTTATAGGAGGCGATGGCGGTTATGGGTGAGGTGTCGGAGTGTTTGCAGTGACTGGATTGAGGTAAGGGAGTAATGGAGGGGGTGTTGATGATGTGCGCGACGATGTAGGTTTGGAAGGCTACGTGGTGGTGGCGTTAGATAAGGAGAGAGTGGTTTATGTGGGCTCCGAAATAGGAAGGGGACGGGTGGTTCGCGAGGCGTAACACCAGGGGGAGGAGATGGCCGGAGGTGGAAGACGAGACGTGGGTCGTTGGATCATGTGATCCAACAGTCCAAATGGTGGCGCGAGTGTGCAACGGTGATCAGATCATTAGGATATGATCGAATGATTAAGGGACGAGCGGGTTTTAACGCTGGGATGGAGATGGGGTGGGGATCTGACAGTAGGAGATGTAGAGGTTTCATGGAGCGAGAGGAGCCGTTGGATGGGGGTTGATCTAGCGATTGAAGGAAAGGCAGAAGGAGATGACTATGATTGAATCCAGGAGTGTGATCTAATGGCTATGAGCAAATGAGAGAGATACGTCGGAAATTGAGAGGGGAGAAGGTGATCCAAGGGTGGAGAAGGGTGGCTGGTGGCGAGAGGTGGTATGACCACGTGGCTGCACCAGAAAATTCGAAAGTACAAAAATAAAGACAAATCTAAAAGAAATAGTTAGAGGAAAAATTAGGAAAAAGTCAAAACATAAAAGTTGTATATCCCGATGAGATCTACAAGTTTCATGTTGGACAAAAAGTCAAACAAAGTCAGTTGTACAAAAGTATATTTTTGCAAGTATTTTTAAGAGATAAAAACACAGTTTTTAAGGCTTTGAGATTTTTTTGTTTTTGATTTCTTTTAAATTTCCAAAACAAATGTAGACAATAATTAACCTAATTCTTAGGGGTTTTAATAAAATAAAAAATAAGGAAAATGGTTAGCAATTATATACAATAAATATAGTTAGCTTTTTGAAGTTATTTATAGGTTAATTATACATAGAATATGCACCGTATAATACAAGTTAATATTAGTGATTTAATTATGATTTTTATTGAATTGTTTATGCTAGGAGATTAATATGTGGATTTTAACATGATGAATCCGAGATTCATCAAGAATGTACACAAAATCAAGGACTCGGCTTCCCCCCATACTTTGGGTAAAAGATCCTTTAGTATAAAGAAGAATATCAACAGTTGAGGGACAAGTGAGAGAATGAGAAATAACCAGATATTACCCCTCCTATACTTAGGGTAAGAGCTCCCTAAGTATAAGCAAAAAATAGGGGTAATAAAACAAAATGAAAAAGAACAACTCGGTGTTTACACCACTATACTTCGGATAAAGTACATCCTAAGTATAGCAAAATTCCTAAGCGAGACCTGAGGTGTAAAATGATGAAAGAGTGAATGAATAAAATTGAAAACACGTACGTATAAGGTGAAAAGAATGAACAATCGCTATGTAACTTCGGTATGAGATGCAGAATGTAAAGAATGAAATACACATCTCATACAAAATGAATGGGGCAACCTCAATAGTCGGTGGCTCATTATCAAGAAATGGCTTCAAATGTCGACTATTGACCCGAAAGGTAGACTCAAACGACAACTCAGAAATATCAATGCTACCATTATCGTACTTACAAAAGGGCCTTTCCACTTGCTTTGAAATTTCCCAGGGAATAATTTGTGTCTAGCATCGAATACCCAAACTTTTTCAGCAGGCTCAAACTGCTTATGGCTGATGTATGCATCATGCCATTCTTTCATCCGCTGCTTATATTGTAGACTACTCTAGAATGCCTTATATCTCAACTCCTCTATGGTTGCCAACTCAGTCTGCCTCTGATCTAAAGCACTCTTTACATCAAAGATCACTTCTTTTACTGCCAACCATGAATTGTGTCTGATCTCAACAGGTATGTGGCATGGTTTGCCATAAACGATTCGAAAGAGAGATGTACCCAATGGTGTTTTGAAGGATGTTCTATAGGCCCAAAGAACTGAGTCCATAAGCTGTGACCAATTCTTTCGGTCTAGATGAATAACCTTATGTAAGATCATCTTGATCTCCCTATTCGAAACCTTAGCTAGATTGTTCGTCTATTGGTGATATGGTGTAGCAACCCGATGGTCTATACCAAACACTCTATCAAGTGCTCTTACCTTGTCATAGATGATATAGCTACCCCCATCTACAATAAGAACTCGAGGGACCCCGAATCGCGAAATGATACGCTTCCTAAAGAAGTTGCAAATCGTGTTTGCATCAGTGGCTCGGGCAGGAATAACCTCAACCAAACAACTAACATAATCCACAACCAACATGATGAACTCAAATCCCTTACTCTTAGGGAATGAGCCCATAAAATCAATGCCCCAACCAAAAAAAAAGCTCATAGAAATAAATAGGCTACATCAACATCATATCTCTATATCCACAAGTGCCCATCCATTAAAAGTAAGTACATCTCTTTACGAATGCTTGGGAATCTGCAAAGAGAGTCGGCCACTAAAAATCAGATTGAAGCACCTTTTGTGCTATCTTCTTCCCAGAATGGTGTCCTCTAGCTTATAATATATGACAATACATGAGGACACTATGGTATTCCTCCTCAGGAATAAACTGACGTCAGACACAATCCGCTCCTTCATGATAAAGGATTGAATCCTAGCAATGGTAAGACTTGGTTGTCACTAGGAAAGTCTCAAGTCTCTATCTAGACCAACCTTGCAGGACTTTCTTAGCAACATGAAAGTTCACAATGTCAACGTACCATGGTGTTGACACTCTCCCAACCGGTTTGTTGATCTAACATGCACAATCAATCGTCATTGTACCAACTATGCACGAGACGTGGATCACACAACGATCAACCTACACAGATGAATAAGGAAATCAAAGTGATGCGAGTCAAAATTTCATTATAACTCTATAACAAATATATAATGGTAAGTAGTAGAGTGTTGAACTCAAGGAGTAATATGGAGTGGAGAAAAATTGATTAGCCCTACTTAGGTGTTATTGTTTGTTTTTGGATTTTTATGAATTTTATGTGTTTTAATTATATTTAATTTTATTGGAAATTTAATTTTATATTTTTTCTTTTATATTTATCTAATTTTTAATTTCCTTTTCTTTTAATATGTAATTAGTATATATATATCTATACAAGCATAATATAAGTAATACATGTATACTATATATAATAAATAAAAAAATCAGTAAATACAAATAGGAACTATCTTTTTTATTATTTTTAAGGTATTAAAAATATTTATAAGTATTTATAATAATAATATTAATAAGTATTTAAGTATATATAGGTATACATAGTATATATAGGCTTTTATATTTATAAATATAGCTATAAATAATAAAAAATTACTAAATAAAATGTTTTTATCTTTTTTATATTCTCATCTATTTTTGTGATTTCTATGTAAGTTTTGTAAATTTATAGATATTTTTAAAGTAAAAAACACTTCAAAATAGGGAATTAATAGATAAGCTGAATTGTTTTGAGATTTAGAAATAGATGATAAGCTGAAAATTTCCCAAAACTATTTTTAATATGTAGTATATAATGTAAATAAATTATGCAGAAGAAAACTATTTTTTGGGTTTTATATAATTTTTCTATTTTTTTAAGTTTAGTAGGTGAAATAGCAAGGATTAGAGTGGAGAGTTGTACGCTCCACACAAGGTGGGAACGAAGTCATCGAAGTGACTTCTCACTAAGATCACAAGCTAGATGAACGATCCACCCACAAATGAAATAAACCAAGTAATCAAAGACAATTATATGGATGAGAATTTATTATAACCCTACAATATATATTTATAGTGACAAGTATGGTAGGAGTTGATCACGACAAGCATGAAACGTAGCATGTATTATTTAGATGAGTAAACAAATTAAGTGTATATACACATGTGCACAAAATCACTCAATGTGTTCGTGGATTTTAATTAAAAAAATAAAGTTTTAATTTTTTTCATTTTATTTTTTCATTTTTAATTTCTTTTTAAGTTTAATAATATAATTAGTATATATTTATATATACTGATGTATATATAAAGAAAATAAGGACTATATGTATAATATAACTACTATAAAGTATAATATAAATATATTAAATATGAAACAAATTAGAAAATAATCAAAGAGAACAATCCTTTTTATTTTTTAAGGGTATTAAAAATATATTTAGGTATTTAAAATAAATAATAATAAATATAGAAATATATATGTATATACGTATACATATATGCTATAAGTGGTAGTTAAAAATACCAAATAGTTCAAAATTTTGCAAAATAAATTTTAATATGTTATAAAAAGTTATATATAATAATACATAGCACAACTGGCATTTCTGGAGTTTTTGTGAATTTTTAATAAATTTTACAATTATTTTAGAGCTTTTCAATTTTTAGCGATTTTCTTTTTGATTTTTAGGGATTTTTGGTCTCGATTATAAAATAAGGTCATAAACAATTGTGATTTTTTTTTGGAATTTTTTTGGCTTTTTAATATTTTTTAGGAATTTTGAAATTAGATAGGGAATAAAATGCTCCTAAATGAAATTTAATAAATGGAAAAACTAATAAACTGCAATATCCAAGCACGTAGCATGATCAAGCATATCTTAAAGCTTGCTTGCTAATTTTCCCATAATTAAAAACACATAGGAGCTATTTTTAATAAATGAAATAAGAAAAACAAATATTCTAAGCAGCAATGGGACCTACATGCAATTAAAAATAACTAAAAATTCATGCCATAACATTTCCAAGAATATTGGGGGTCCATCATAATTTTTACAAGAAAACACGTTCCTGAGCACGTGCTTGGCAAGGAAAGTACGAATACAATAAATGTCAACGTCGTTACAAATATTCCACAAATATTACGCTTCAGTACATAAATATAGGACTAAAAAGAAATAAAATAATTGCATGCGTGTCATCGAAAAGTTCACATAAACCCACGTGTATGGGCACGTGAGTCTACATGGACTCGAGTGAAATGTAAAGTTCCAAAAGTGTGGGGGCTCTAAAAGTCAATATTACAGAATATTTTATATGTGCCTGATGAATGTTTGGGCTAAATAATAACAAAAAAGGACGGAGGGTGCTCCATGAAATATACCCTCTATCACGTGGGAACAGACGGCTATAGTGGCAGCCAGGTTGACACCACTTAAATTGATCATTTGGTCCTTGAGCATGTCCCTTCAATTCGTCACCAATGGCTAGGATTAGACCTGACATTCTTCTTATGATCTGATGGCATCTGAAGGCCTTCTAAGAACACGAGGAACAGGTCTCCAAGAGAGCTTCGATCCTTGAAATCTTGGCCCTTCGGTGGCCAAATGATTTACTGATGGGCACTGGAGCTTGCTAAGGTACCTCCGCGTGTGCAGGTGTGCTCTGATCAGGTTCATGTCCCAACGATAGGGACCTGGAGGGACTTCTACTTGGAGCCACAGTCGAGTTCCAAAATGGCTCTAGGTGCGTTGCTTCAACTCGTTCCTCCTGCACACAAAATATTCCTTGGATCGAGAGACATCGTTTTAGCCCAAAAACAACATCTGGAGCTGCGTGGAGTGGGATGACGGTGAGGCTCAGGAGAGGGTGGTGGGCACATATTTGAATCATTTCAATTCGGGTCAAATCGAAGGGGCTATGATGATGGGGGTTTTGAGAAATGGGAGAGCATCAGAGTGAGATGATCGTCGAGGTGAAACAGTGGGAGTTTACGATATATGTTGTCCTGGAGCTCAAGCTCCAAGTGTATGATGATTTTGCATTAAAACCTAATGTACTGATTTAAATGCAAAAAATAAGAGCGGGGTCGAAATCTAGACTATTTAGATTACCTAGGAAAGAAAGATGAGGGCCTCAACTTAGTTGGGTGCTCAGGAGGTGTCCTGCGATGATTGGATTGTCTCCTTCTCACACTCTCCTCGCTGTAGATCGGCAGCACTCTCTTGCTGTCACCGAGGCAAAGCTCCTAGACCAGATTTGAGGTGATAAAGCTTGAAGAAAAGGGATCAAAATGAAGAAGGTTGCTGGAGGTGCTCTTTTATAGGCAGCAGAAGAGCTGAACTACGATCGAGGATGCTACAAAGGTCGAGGACAATCGATGGGATCTTAAGCCAAGGCGTGAATCATGGAGGTTCCGTCCCCTCAAATAGTGATGAATGCCAAGGTAGACAATGATTAGCATGGGCAGAAAATTGGGTAAAGATCCGAGGTTCTTACAAGTCATGGTCCGAGGAAGAGAGGGGCCAATTAACCGAGGTCAGCTAGCGAAGGCTTCTAGTTGGTCCATGTGGACCAACCAGAAAATTCAAAGAAAGAAAAGATAGGTAAAATCAATAATAAATAGTAGAGAAATTAATTATTTTTTTATCAAAAAAAGAAACAAGTTAGTAATTTATTGTAGTACTAAAACACATATATATATTTTATGGAGCTTTTTATTATAATTTAATATTTACAAGTTAATCATCTGTATATATACATATATATTGTATATTTTATTTTTATTTTGTAAGATGTATTTTATTATTATAGATACATAATTTATATATTTATAATTTATTTAAATACACTAAATATATTTTTATTTTATTTTTCTGAAGTTATTTGTACAGTTAAATAAATACATATGTATTTATTATATAGGTATATGTATAGACAATTCCGTTATGTATTTTAGTAAACTATTTTATTTTATTGTTCTTTTATATTTTATTTTATTTTTATTATGTATATATACTCTAAAAAATATTTAAAATTTGTAAAAATATAAGTAATGAAAAATATAAAGAACAAATAAAATGATTATTTTATTCAGGTACAATGTACAATAGGGGTCCAAAGCCTAACGTTTGCATCTTAACTCTAAATTATCATTAAATAGCTAATTAAAAGTTATATACAATTAAAGGTAATTTCGGTGAATTTCGAGTTCATATGGAGGAGATACATGTCTGGGAAGTTTGGATTTTGAATTCTTATTTTGAGTGTAGAATGTAGAATATGCATTATTTTTACATAAAATAAATTTTGTATTTTCTATGTATTTTTGTCCACAACTTTCATGTACAAAGTTTATTGTTTTGATATAAATAATAAAGAATAAAAGAGGTCCCATAAATGAATTATTGACCTATATACTTAGGGTTTGTAGTCTTGTATTTTGTACAATTTGGCCACTCTATCTCCCCCCATTTATTCCTTGTCGATAAAGTGAAATAAAAAAATCTAGAGGGTCGTGTCAATCTGCAAGGTGGATCAACAGTCATTGAGTTGACCGTTCAAGAAATCCGTTAAATTCAACAATTAATCCACAATATAAATTAAGCAATGAAAAATAAGGTGTAGTTGAAATTTATTATAACTCTATAAATGTGTGTATACGTGTATGTATGAGTAGAGTGTCGAACACAAGGAGAAAACTAGATTAGATCGGGCAAAAATTTACAAAACTTGTGCTCTTCTTGTCTGTGAGTTTTTGTGTGGGATTTTAATTTTATATTTTATTAAGGATTTAAATTTTATATTTTTTTATTTGTTTTTAATTTTATATCTGCATTTTCTTTTTATATTTTCTGATTTTAATTTCTTTTTCTTTTCAAAATATAATAGAGGAATATAGAAGTCTATATATATAAGATTGAGTATTATATTTATAAATACTATTAAAATAATAAAAATACAAGAAATAAAATGTTTTTGGATTTTAAATATCTTGTTTACCAATTTTGTGTTTTTAATAATTTTGCTAATTTATATATATATATATATAATCACAAAACAGAGATTAAATAAACATGATGAATTAATTTGGAAATTAAAAATAGGAAAAAGTTTCAAAATTTCTCCTAATGAGTTTTACTTTATAAATAATAACATATAGAAAATACAAAACATAAATGAATATTTTTGAGGATTTTTTTCTTTTTATAAAGGATGGTGGATATTTTCAATTTTTAGTCTTTTTATTTTTCTATTTTAGTGATTTTTGTTCTGGAGTTATAAAATATTAAAATAAATAAAATATACATTTTTGGGAATTTCCCAAAAAAGTTATATTTTTTGGCATTTTAGAAGTTCAACAAGGATAAAAACGTGAGAAATGCTAAAATCAAGATGTAAAAATAGGGCTTGAAACTAGATGCTATCATGCACTTAACCCTATTTTTTGAGAATTTTTGGTGCACAGATGCTATTTTTAATAAATGGAAAACATGTAAAAAATAGTTAAACTAGAAAGGGTATTTTATGTAATTAAAAATAAAATTGAGATTCTTTTTACAAAATAATCAAATTTTTTATACTAATATTAAAGTTACTAGACTAAAAAAACACAATACCTGCAAGGGTATATCTGCAAAATTGCCACCTCACATGGGACGACACGTGACGTAACCTAGCAAGGACCAATATGCAAATACAATGAAGCTCATGGGATCCAGTGCAAAATTTCCAAAAATATAAAGCATTTAAGAAAATTTACAGGATTAAAAAATAAAATAAACAAATGCGGTTGTATAATGTATACATTACCTCCTAATGCTCCAGATCCAATGGTTGTGGGCGCATGATTTGCCACACGTCGCGTGCAGGAGGCACGATACCTTTTACGCCTGGACGTCTAGGAGTAAATCTTAGGTCTAAGATCTACGGTTCTAGGCTCTCACGATTGGACGTCATCTTCTCAATCTAGGACTCGACTGTTGATCCAACTTCGAAGGAGGTCGATGGATGAAATGAAGATGAACTCACCTCTGGCGAGCTCTGATCCACTGCTGTGTGCTGCTCCATCTACCAAACACTCCACTGATAGTCTCTTCTTGCTCCTGCTGCTCTGACGACTCTTCTAGATCCCTCAAATAGGTCTGAGGCTCAACGATGGAGCTCCAGAGGTCTTCAATGCCTAGAGGGTGCTCTTAACTTCGAATGGCCCTCAGATGGGTCCTTTTAGCCCTGCAAAAGAGTTCAAAAGCTTCACAGTACAAGTGGGCAGAGGTCTGAGCTGTTATTGGTGGTTGACAAAGTGGAATGGGTGGTAGACGTGATGCTCAGGTGAATGGAGATGTAGGAGCATAGATGCTTTGATCCAGGGCGAATCGAAGGTGGCTGGTGGTTCAGGAAGTTAGAGAAATGAAGGGTTATGGAGATGAGGGCATTTGATGCATTGGGAAACGACTGGATCATAGTGGAGGGGTTCGCCGGAGCAGAGCTCCGGCGAACTACAAAGGTGCTTTTTAATGCTAAATCATTATATCAAACACTAAATTAACGACAAGAAATAAAAGCTACACCTAAAATCTATCTAAAATGTGGTAACAGGGACCTCACTTGGTCAGAGCCAAGGAGATGGTTACCTCACGATGGCGAGCGACGAAGATAGTGGAGATCATCCTTACTTCACTCCCCCATGTGCCAAGAAGCTAAGCGAGCAAGCTGTCACCTTTCTCAAGCCTTCACACCTCAATTGGAATGAAGAAAGTGGAGAAAAGGGGATTCAAAAAATCAAAGAAGGTCGGCCAAAGCTTTTTGTACAGATGGTGAATAAGCAACAAAGAATGAGGTGTAGCGGTTGATGTAGGCATCCAATCTCTAAGGAAATGATCCGGCGTGATAGAGCTAAGATCGAGGATAAAAAGTGCAGAAGGAATCTCACCAAAAGGATGAAAGGTGTGAGCTACAAAAATTGGAGATGGAGAGTCAAAATCTAGGTCTAACAAAGGCTACGCCTGGGGAGAAGAGTTGACCGGGGTCAACTCTGGACTACCCTTGGTTGGTCCATGTGGACCAACCAGAAAAAGGCAAGCTAAAATTATTTGTAAAATCAATATTAAATAGTCAATGATTTAATTTATTTTTAGTTATAAAATAAAAAATATTTATTATTTTCTATAGTATTTTATTTCGATTTATTTATTTTTATGGGCTTATCTATTACAAGTTATTTTTAAAGTCTTTTATAGGTATATTTACTTATGTTTTGTATATTTTATTTTTTGTATTTTTGATTTATTATTTTATTTTCTTAAATTATATGTTTATAACTTGTTTTTATATACACAATTTTATTTTTGTTATATTTTCCTAATGTAATATGTACACTTAAATAAATATAGGTATATGATATATATTGTATTTTCTTTATGGTTTTATTCTATTCTAAATATGTACAAATATTATAAATAATATTTAAAAAATTATAAAAATAGAAATTATAGAATAAAGAATAAATAAAATGAATATTTTATTCAGGTAAACTATATAATAAAGGTCCTAAATAATATTCATTTTTTATTGTTATATCTATTACGGGTTAATTATTGTCTTAATGAAGGATTTGTGAGTAGTCACCTTAGTGACATTTTTATCTTAATTTTCCGATGAGGATAATTTTAAATCCTCGTAAAAAGCTCTTCAACAAATGGCGCCATTGTCGGGGAGCAATTGCGCATAGATTGGCTTCCTATGTTTGTTGCTTCTTGTCTTTATTTTCCCCTTTATTTATTTTCCATTTTATTTTATATTATTTTCTGAATTATCTAATCACTCTCTTTGTTTGACTTTGTTGTGAGGAACGCGGATCGAGGGAGGTACTCTTAGGAGCGCCAGTGCACTCACTTGAAGAAAGCTCAACCCTCTAACCTAACAACAGAAGAGGACTTGGAGGATTATTGAAGACCATGCACCTTGCTTTATACTATTTTTTTATTTTGTTTTTATTTGTAATTTATGTTAGAGAGACTTATTTTTGTAATTACTTGAACTCTCCAGGACTTTCACACTTCACGAGGTCTAATGCCCAAGCGATTGTTCGCTTGGGGGCATTGTCATTTTTGTCACATTTTCATCGATTTTATTGTATTTGTTTTTTGCTTATATTCTTATTTGTTTTGTGTAATTGAGACCTAGATTAGGATTTTCTTGCTCATTAGATTAACAACCAAAGACCTAATATATTTGCATCTACCTATAGATTCACTTTTGAACTTAGTTAAATTGTAATTGTTGGCTGTTTAGACTTGAGACCACGTGTCGAGAGAGGTTGCATACAGCACGTGCATGACCCGTTGTGGAGGGCACCGAGTGGCATCGATGGTCGGACTTTTGGTCTCATATCTAGAGAGTTAGCATCTGGTTCTTCAAGATCATAGCATATTCTGTCTAGGGTGATTTCATCGGATTACATTTGTATACAGATAGGTTTCACTTATTCTTAGCATCCTTGCATGAAGAGAGCTGAAGTCAGGATGAGCATTTCTACTTAGCATTCATTATCGATTTCGCTTGCATTGCTTTTCCGCTTTCTCCCTCTGATTTTGACAGCACATGATCTAAAAAGATTTACTCATTAGGTATGTGTATTCTTATAAAAATACAAAAAAGTGATAACAAATAAAATTGGGACTGCTATGTTTACTCGACCCTAAAAATCAGAAAGCAAATCTTTATCTAGGGGAGAGTACCCCCTCATTGTATGAGCATTTTATTTTGATACATACACACTAAGGACTAGTGCCCCAATCCCAGGCCTTCCTACATGCTTGTACAATTTTGTGAATATCACCTAACTCTAAAATAGAAAACATAAAAAGATCGAGCTTTTATGGTCATCACAGTGTTGAGTAGGTCAATTGAGGGGTTTGTTTTGTATACATGAATGTGTTTCTGCACACTCGATCGTCTCTACTCATTTGCGCCTTTTCCTTCCACATATCTTGATTTGACTTTCATGATCTCCTGATCATTTTCTTTTGTTTCGGAGGTGGACTATTGGAGTGATTTTTATCTGGACTTTGCAGATCCCTTGTACCCTCTAGCCAGTCCACCTCCATTTCACCGGGAGGACTTTACTCCTGACTTTTCTTTTTATACATATCCGCCTCATCCAAGGTATCATGCCTTGGACTTTTACCCACCACCACCACCGTCATAATGCTACCACCCCACCCACCCGAGACTGATCTGTTGGAGTCACCTCTTATAGAATCTACACTTGAGCACTTGACCCAGATGATGGAGCATATGAAGTAGAGGATTGATGACCTCACTAGTATAAATAAGATTCACAATGTCTCTTCACAATTTGATGATATGGGTTCATTTGAGGCTGTCTATGAGAGCTTGAAATCGCCTAAAATACAAAATTTGAGAAAAATTTAAAAAACACAAAAAAATTAAAGGGAGACACCTTGTTGAGTCAGCTTGTGAGGAGAGGACACCCTTTCCAGATCCTGTACTCTCTCTCTCACACATCTGTTCCCACCTTTGACCCTAAGGATGACACTGTACGAACTGTTCTTAGTCATCCTTATGTCCATGATGATTCCGATCTCGTCCCTTGTATGGAGGATATCTAAAAACTCAAAAAATATTGACTGAACCTGAAGTAGTGGTAGCTATTCACGAGATCATTGAGGCCTTACTTCACTAGGACATGTCAATTATCTACTCCTAAACCCAAGAAGAGAAGGCAAAGGAGTAGATCTGAGCGACATGTTTTAACCATGGCCACTGCCTATGCCATCTCCCACTGTCTACACACTAGGAACGGGAACATTGTCACATCTTTTGTGAGTTGCACGATCTCTAACTATTTTTGTGATAACACTCTCCTTGACGGTTGTGCTTCGAATAATATAATACCCTTCTCATTGGTACAGTCTATTCATCTAGGGCCTCTCAAGATAACCCGAATGAATTGTCAATTGGTTGATGAATCAATAAAGAGGCTGAAGGGTATTCTAGAGAATGCTATCATTCAGATTAAGGGCATGAGTTTCATTGCTGATTCTTTAGTATTGCCATGGAGACCTCCAACCCTGTGCAGCATCATCCAATCATCTTGGGATAGCCTTTCCTCGCCTCTGCGAGAGCCTTTATTGATTATGGATCTGGAGAGATTCACAAATATTCTGATGTCAGGGGCGATGTGTTGATCATTGTACCCACTGTTGACCAGAGACCCAAATCCCATGAGAGCGTGCCCATGTTAGCCAACCCCGAGTACTATGACCTTGATACATATATATCAGAGAGGTTTGCTTATTGATGTATGAGAATAAGATCCCGAGGATTCCTCTTTGGTGAGGAAGACACTGAAAGCATAGACCTTGGAGTTCCCCTTCCCAATGAGTGGCGATGCATTGATAACATCCACATTAGAGTGGAGGGCAAACATAGTAGATACTGAAAAGGACGAATTTGACCTTATTTATTTCATCAAGGAATTTGGGCCTTTTGATGATGACCTAGCAGAGACCTCACAGGACGGACTTGACCTGACAATTTATAAGTTCATGCATTTCTATTTTGACCTAGCTAAAACTCCCCAGACTGAACCTGACCACACCACTTCCACCAACCAGTTCGTGCCTTTTCGTTCTTAGATTGCTGAGGATCTTCACCAAGTTGATCATGATTGGTCTGTGTCTGTTGATGACATCGATATCGACATGCACCTTGTCAGATACATTCTTCAACGATCACACAAGAAGGTTCTCTTTCTACCTTCTTGATCTATGCATATCCATCTCTTTGTACAGTCACTTTCATTTTTTTCCTTCTCGCATTTTTGCTCATCCATCGTATTCTGTGTGTTTTTGCCTTGCTTAGGACATACTCTGTCCTACGTATAGGGTAGATGTATGAGTTGGGAGATCTTTCTTCCTTTCTTTTTTTCATTTTAAATTTTCCTTTTCTCCCAAAAGGTGCCTCCCCTTCATCATTCATATACTTAGGACGTACTTTGTACTAAGTATAGGGGGGTGTGCACCCCAAGTTGTTCATTCCTTGGTCCTCTTTACTGTCTCCTCTTCTTGACTATACATAAGGATATCTTACCCTAAGTATAGGGGGAGATAGTTTAAGTACGACCTGTTCATTCCCACCCTTGACCCTCCCTACCTTGTGTGTAGTCTTCAATACATAGGATTAGTCAATCCTAAGTATAGGGGGATGGTCGATTTCTTACTCATTCTTTTGTTCATTCCTTATTCTTTATTCTTTAGGTTTTTCTATAATCAGTACAAGTTATGTTTTCTCTTTTTCTCTCTGATCTATGAGGACATAGCCGAAGCAAAGTATAGGGGGTCATATATACTTCATATATACTTTAGCCATAACTCGTACTTTCATGTTTTTAATAATATGGATAATTAATAAAAATTAATACACATAAATGCCAAATCACTACAAAAAAAGGCAGGATTGGCGTGCACATAAAAGCTCGTTATGTGCACGCCTAGTGCCCGCCATGTGCACGCCCGAGGGGTGGGCGAGCACTCGTTCAGGGCGTGCTCGCTTCTGTGAGAGTCGCCACGGCTGGTTGGCGAGCACATCGGGACGCTATGTGCTCGCCTGCTCCCTGGCGGGCACATATGTGCTCGCTGATGTGATCACCTCCTATATAAATTGCGATTACCCACGGAGCACCTGGAGAGCACAAGTGCTCGCTCAAAGTGATTTCCAGGAAAAAAATATACATGTTCGACAGGGTTTTGACGCCCCGTCGAACCTGTATACCCTGCCAATAAACCACTGCAGGTAGCTCCCTAAGGGTATATATATTATAGCAGTTCGTTGAGTAAGATAACTAGCACTAAGAATTGAAAGGAACGCAATATACATGAATTCAGAAATAAACAATCTAATTTAACATCTAAATATTACAAACAAGTCAAAGCCAACAAAGTTCATATAAATTAAAAGATGTGCTAAAAGTTTAAAAATATACAGGTCCAAACCAACAAAAATTTACTTCTTCTTTGATCTAAAAAATTTGGACACTAAACCCTGCTTTGATTTATTTTTTTCTTTCTCCTTTTCTTTGAACCTCGCATACATGTGTGCCTCTTCTTCAGGGTCGTTCTCCTCCTCCTTTCGTTATCAGATTCAATCTCTTCTGGTTAAGATGCACGCCCTTGCGACCTATATTATATATGGAAGATATATATGTATTACATGCATTTTGTAGATATAGAAATTTAAAATTATTACTCATTCTATAAGAAGAATACTTACATGTACGCTGTGAACTCCTCTCGGAGCTTCGTCACCTGCTCCACCATCATCGCCATCTGCAACTCCATTGGAACTGTTGATTGGGACGGATGTGGTTGCATGTACGACGACTGAGAGTATGTAGAATAGGAGTGACGATGTTCCTCCACATAATATGGAGGAAGACCACCAAGCGTCTGCTTCCTATTTGCCACAACGTCCCTCTCCTCCAACACCTTATAAGTTTTTCAATTTTTATATAAAATTATATATTAGAAATGAGTATAGTAAGATAATATTTATCCATATATACCTTCTTCCAGATCGTTTTATCAAATGGTGGTTTCTCTCCAGTTGGATCGACACCCCATTTTTCTGCAGATAGTGCCAGATAACGATCCTGAAATACAAAGTTTATAATATATATAAATGAGTTATAATATATCATTTAATTGTAAATAAATTGATAGACTTACCAACAATTGTCCTACTTCAGGAGTGGACCATTGCGACTCTCCTTCTTTCCCACTCATGTGGGATCTCGACCACCACTCCTGAAAAGAGGGTTCCCTTTCCAACCTAGCTGCCTGGAATTTTTTTAAGATCTAATAACAACATTGCATTATATTAAAGTAGATCTCCAAAAAATAATTTTAAATAGAAATACCATCTCCGCTCTAATCTGATTGTGGCTTTTAGAGCCACTTGTCGACTTAATCCTTTGTTTCTGGTGGTTTGTCCTTCCCGCCGTAGATCTTCTTCCAAACTCATCATCAGCAATGAATGCATCACAGAAATCCGCCCATCTGGAAGGATTATGTTATGATAATTGATTATTTTAAAAAGTTTAATATAAATTCTTTGACAAGTACAATACCTATCCTCCGTACACCATGACGGCGGGAACCTCTTCATCTCCTCAAAATTCATCTCCTCGCATCCCGTCTTCGCATGCGAGTCTCTCCTTGCCTTGAAAAATGTATCGCTCATTCTCTTTTCCGCCGAACGAATGAAGGCTCTACGATAAACCTCCTTCCCCAGACCAGAGCCAAGGCGAAACCTACTCTGAAAATTATAACAATTTATAAGATACAATAAACTTGACCAAAAAAATCTGTATCACTTCTTAGAAATATTTCTTACCAGAAACATGTCAAACAGTCTCTCCTGTTCTGCAGCAGGGATGCGACACCATCTAAATTGCATGGAAGTCAAGTGTGTCTTTATTATGTTGGTTATCTCCTTTGCCACCCTATTGTTGTTCAAAAAATCCCTGCATTTACTAGAAAATTTAACTTCCATACAATTTATAAAAATTTAGAAAATATTTAAAGATAAAATCTATAAAAATTTTACCTCCCATCAGTCGTAACCTCCAACAAAAGGGAGGGGCGCCAACGTCTGTCCAACTATAGTGGGTAAAGGCACGGAAGTGCTCGGCCGTCCAGAAGAAGGAGAGTCAGAACACATCGATCTCCGTGCTGGTATGGGGACCTGGACTGGGAATCCTGTAGGGGTTGCTGAGGTAGATGGCTCTCCATAGCCTCCTACGTAAAAGGGTGGCGGAGGACAACCAAGAGACTCGTAGTAAGCTATCACCCGACGAACCTCGTCGGACTGTGAATTAGGAACAGCGTCCGGGGTGGGCTGCCTACTGGAAGAAGGTGTGTCTGAGGAAGATGGACGATTGGATCTATGTGATCCATGCGCCCCGCCAGGTCCAAAACCTGTCATGACTGTAATAATGATGTATTACATATTTATTATTTAAGATTTTAGTTAATTCAATTATAATTGTATAATAAAACTTACAACTAATCTTCATCACTTATTTCGGTGGGATTAAAGGATATTTCTTCGTCATCTGAGTTTTCCGAGTAATCATTTCTGGAGTCAGTATCATCTTGTAAGTCAACACAGAAAACTTCATTATCCGCCAATCGAATCGATTCGATAATTGGGACTTCTTCTGTTAAGTCTATTCTTTCATTTGTCGGTGTAAATGCTTCATCTATGTCATCTTCCTGATTACTGGAATCATTGGAGATATAACCTCGAGAATTTATCTTCACAACAGTTACTGTTTAAATGCTCTTTCTCTTCTTTGATATTTGTGGGAGATAACATACTTGATCCGCTTGAGATGCTAAGACGAATGGTTCAAATCTGCGTATAAATTTCCTTTGCACCATGTCGACAATGTTATTTCTTTTATCGAGTAATACACCTCCATTGGGTTCATACCAATCACACAAGAAAAGAACTACTTTATTCAAGCCTGGTATACTATATTCCACTTCTATAATCTCCTTTAAAATTCCGTAATAATTCAGATGATCTTCCTCATAACAAGATCCACGAACCATCACTCCATGATTTTGTGTTGTCAAATAATTACCGGAATTTAAGGTATGAAAACGATACCCATTACTGTAACATGAGTTGTATGATCGAACCTTATAAACAGGTCCTTCTCCAAAATATTTTAAAATATGAGAATAGAAATCACCACCGTCCAACTGTTTTGAGCGGTCTTTAAACCACGCTGGAAATTGATTCCTATAAGTGCTCAGAACTTCGTCATCTGAAAACATAGGATTTTCCTACATAATTTTCTGTCTAAATTCCCTACAATTTATAAGAGAAACATATTCATTACTTTTGATGAATATATACATAAAGTAATTCAAATACTTACTGAACATATGGTGTTATTTCCTCGCAATTGTCTAATACGTATAACTCTGCAGCATCCTTCTCTTGTTTCGATAAGAAACGTTCAGTTGCTTTGCCTATTAGATGAGTGGATGGCCGAAAGATACTGATACAAGGTTCTTCATCGGAAGAAATTGTCTCATTCCTCCTGCATCTATTGTGGATAGTCTCCACATCTTCTGGAAGATATCTTGCGAAGAATGTTGCGACTTCCTCATATATATATTGTGAACTTATAGATCCTTCAACTTTACTTTTGTTTCGGACCTTTCTTTTTAGAAAGAACATAAACCTATAAGAAAATAGGTTAAACATTTAGTCCAAATAGTAAAGAAGGAATGACATTATAATACATATAATTACCTTTCAAATGGATACATCCAACAATATTTTACCGGTCCTCCAACTTTTGCTTCCCATGTAATATGAATCATCAGATGCTCCATCGAATCAAAAAATGAAGGCGGAAATATCTTCTCCAGGTTACACATAATCACAGGAATATTTTTTTGAAGATAATCCATCTCCCTGCAGTGTATGCGTGACGAGCATAACACCTGGAAAAATCTGCTAACATCTGAAAGAGCATCGACAATATTTTTTGGTAACAATCCTCTAAACACTAACGGTAGTAATCTTTCCATAAAAACATGGCAGTCATGACTCTTCATTCCCTAAAATGTAAACTTCGTCAGATCGACCAAATTGTAAAAATTTGATGCATATCCGTCTGGAAACTTCAATTTACTTATCCATTCACAAACAAGCTTAACTTGATTTCTATCTAAGGTATACTTTGCTTTGGAACTTCAACCCTTCCACTATCATGTTCCTTGATATGCAATTCTGGGCGATTACATATGATTTGTAAATCACGACGAGACTTTACTGTCCTGATTTCACATAATCAAGATTACAAACATGGAGTTCCCATAATGATTTGTAAATTAATTCTATTTGTAGGTAAACATACCCAACAGAGACTTGTACATCGTCCGATAAACCCATAGAACTAAATCAAGCATATGGGACCAGTTCTTCCTATATTAGCGTACAAGTTTTTACAATATCGTTTTTATGTTCGTATTTGACATCTCAGGTAAGCCATTAGTCTATGGGTGGTAAGGAGAAGCAACTTTGTGCTCAATGCGTAGTCCTTCACAAGCTTCTTGACTTCTCTATTAATGTATCTATATTGTATAATCACATTTCTTATTTAATTTTGTCGTGAGGGCCCGCCTATCGAGGGAGAGCTTAGTAGGAGACTCACCGCACCCAAGAGATGCGGAGGTTGGTGGTTCTTCACCCACCATCAGGAGAGAGAAGTTGACAGAGTAGCATAGTGTAAAGATAGTTTAATTTTTTGTATGTGAGAGAGAGATTTATTTGCATAATTTGTAATGATACAGGTACCCAAGGACACTTGAATATTCACATTATCTGAGTTCCATTGCTTGGGTGATTGTTCAACTGGGGGCCTCATCAGTTTTTCTCGATTTTATTCGCCTTCTACTTTTATTCCTCCTTATTTTCCTTATACTTTTATTTGATTATAGCGATTTGAGCTTTCCTTTTTTTTATTTGTTTTCTGTGATTGATCCCCTAGTTCTAAGATTGCTTGACTTGGTCATTTAGGTCCAAATCCATAATTATCTACAAGGTTGCAAAAAGCATTAGTCAGTACTCGCTTGGCAGGTTCACTGACTAAGGATTAATCGGCAGTCAAGCGACTAATCAGATTTAATTGACCATTAGTCAGTTTTGGTTTTTTATTTATTTTAAATATATAAATCATTTTTTATACATATATTCTTATACATTTACATAGATTTGTACATTTTCTACATAAATTCTTATATATTATGATAAATTTGTACGTTTTCAATACTATCATAATGAAACAAAAGAAGTAATTGACTTTAAATATAACATTAGGCATATTTGTATAAGTCTGTTTTTAAAAAAACTCAAAAATAAAAAAACTTGATGTAAATGTCAGCCTATTAATCGGGTCGACTGACTAATGGTCGACTAGTCCTAGTCGAGTTAGCTTCCCCAACTGACTCGACTAGTCGGGCCGACTAGTCAGCCTAATCGGTTGCCTTTTAAAAGCTTTATTATCTGCATGTACATATAGTATCTTCGCTTGGACTTTGATCAAAATTTGGTTGAATTGCCTGTATTGGATACGATGTGTCATGAGAGAGCCGATATAATGCTTGCATGATCTAAATTTTTGGATACCGATGACTCTCCAAGATCGAACTCTTAATATTTTATCTAAGAAATTCAACAAATATGTTCTTCACGCTAATAACAATTCGTGCTTAGGGCAATTGCATCATTTTTGCATTTGCATATAGTGTAATTTTAAACTCTGTCTTGCATCCCGCATGGAGAGAACTAGGAAGCACTGTGAGCCTTCTTACTGAGCATACATCATTCTAACACAAGGGTGGATTTCCATTCTAGTGTTGAATTGCATTACATTTCCACTATCTCCCTCTATTTTTGCACATTAGGTTCAAGAAAATCCAAAAAAATTGTTAGATGTATTATTCTGGACAATACTCGAAAAATTTGAAGACAAAAAATTAAAACAAGGAGATTTCTTGATAAACTTTGACAAAAAAGAAAATCAATAATGAACATTCATTTTTCTGGGTTCACAAAGTCCTCATTTTTTACAGGTACATTTCATACTGAGTGACGCACGACCGTTAAGGAATAGAGCCAAAAATCCTGATCGGTGGTTGCCTTGATTATCAAATTGGTCGACGAAGTACTGATGCTTCTATCGTACGTAAACGATTAGGGTTGTGTCGAAGATGGTGGTTTTGCCTTGTGTAGAACATCTAACCCGATCCAAAGTACTGAGCCTAGGCCATGCCCTCACTATTGTGTCTATCTCATCGTCTTGCATACAAGTACCTCATTTTTTAGGGAAGTGGTGGTTTCGTCTATTGAATTCCTTTCATATTCTTTCGCTGAGTATCCCCTCATGCGCGAGATCATGGACCCAAAAGTGCATATCACAGGTTATAAAGGAAGTGGAAAGTACGGGATACTTTTCTGGCAATACTTACTCTCCTATAGGGCTAGCCCTCTAAGGACTTATTATAAGATCTACCTTAAAAGAAAATCGAAAAGATAAAAATAGTCAAAACCTTACGGCTTAACATGGCATGCATTGGTGAATCCTTTTCTTTGTGTTTGTTTGGATCTAGTTTTAGGTCAAAGATCAGTCCTGTGTATTTGTGCCATTTTTCATTTCCTTTGTTTTTATTTCTATTTGCCTAAGTCATTTTGAGCCTCCCTTCATCTCTTATTTTCAACGTCTTATTATCACTGTGTTCTTTTATTCATCATCTACTTCCTATTCTCTTCTAATATATCAGCCCACGAATGGATTAGTCGGGACTCCGTTGACACCCACATTGATTCCATGGAACTAAGATCTCCAATAATTCAGGTTGATTACTGAGGGAACGGTTCGGACTTTGCAAACCACCCTCAAGACTTTCTGTTTCCTTCCCAAATAAATCAGGATCTCTCTTGTCCTGAATTCGCTCCTTTCTGGATGGATATTGATTTCACTCCCAACACTTCTTGATCTTTTAAAAAGTCTAGAATCGACATTGATTATGATCACTTCTCCACATCAAGTGGTTATTTTAAGATTGATCGAGGTAATTTTCCAACTACAGACATTGACCCCGATCTGGAGATTAGTTCACACTCTGAACTCAAGATGGCACCCAAAGGTAATAGTCTGCAAGTCGATCAGATTAAGGTGAACAACTTGCTACGTGCTTCAATTCAGATAATCCAACAATAGTTGACAGACCAGGCCCTAACTTAGGATGCATTTAAGGATATGTTGAATGAGATGAGGATGAACCAAGGAAAAATGGGGGAGGTAAGAATAGTGGAGATGACAGACAAGATTGAGTGAAACCTCGAGGTGAGAGAGCGACCCAAGACATCTCTCAAGGAAACCTACAATCCAGGAGCCAAGTAGATCATGGAATGGATTCAGATCCCTACCATTCATAGCCACTTTAAACTCAAGCCACAACTGCTCTCGCTTCTTCCCTCCTTCCATGGGAATATGAATGAAGAACCCTACATCTACCTCCAGCAATTCAACATGATTTTCGGTACCATGCACTACCTCAACATCGCATTGGAAGTATTCAAGATGGCTACTTTCCCATTCGGCCTACAACACAAGGCACTTTATTGGACAAATCATCTAGGGAATGTGGTGACGACCTAGGAGGATCTCAAATATGCCTTCTTACACAAATACTATCCTCTTGGTCATTTAATTCAAATGCAAGAAATCATCTCCAATTTCTCATAGTTATCACATGAACCTATCCATGAGGCATGGGAGAGGTTCAGGGACCTTCATGACAAATGCCTCCACCACAATATTCCGAAGACCAATTTGGTTCAAAACATCTTTGGTGGGTTTAATCAGGAATGTCAGAAGCTGGTTGATGCAGCTTATGAAGGATCTCACTTTAACAAAGATGAAGATGTGGTGTCGCAAATCTTTGAGGAGATTATTGAGGGATCGACCGCCTTGTCTTTATCTCGATCATTCCAAAGCACCTACAAATCCTTCCAAAACCTATGCATATGGCATCATCATATGAAGGAGAGAAAGATGAAATATCCAATCTCAGCATCATTGGGAGCCATCTCTCCAAGGTCGATATCATCGAAAAACGCTGACAAGATCTTGAGAAGCTAAATGTGATCAAATAGAGGACTAAGCATTTGGATCAGTTGGGCCAGATCTTGAAGAAACTGGAGCGTTTTGTGAGTATCATCAATTCCTGCAATTCTGTGGCTGAGATTACCGATGAGCCAAAAGAACCAACATTATAACAACCTGTGCAACTGAGTCAAGGGCAACCCTAGTCAGTCCATCATGTTTACTACTGATGAATCTCAGATTCATCACTCTAAAAGTCATGAATTAAGCTAAAATCCCTAAAATTCATTGGCATTTCTTCATTTATTCTGTATAATTAGCATTCATGCATGTATGGATAAGAATTGCATTTTATCATTCATTATTGCACAAAATAAGAAGCCAAAAATCCCAACCCAATTGACCAGTAAAATAGCCTTATTCCCTGATTTTTTAACTCATTCATGCTAACTCTAAATGACCTAAACCACCTCCATTGTGTACATATTACTAACAAGAATAAATGAAAAATAAAAAAAAATCACTAACTCAAACAAGAGGACCAGAAACCCAAAACCTAATTACAGGATTTCTATACTAAAATCTCGATAGCTTCCTCATCTAGTGTTCAATTTTATCATACTCACTTTTGAACTAATGTACATTCAATTACCTTCAAAACAAGACCAAGTTTAAGTGTAAAAGTTGGGTTTTGGGCATCTTTTGTACATTTTGTATTTTAGTGGTTTTTGACTCATTACTATATGTACATAATTGACTCACTTTATTTTATTTCTTTTTCATTTATCTTATTGGTTAAAGTTTATTAAAATGCATAGAAAATCAAATCCAAAATGAGCTTAAAATAAAAAACTAATTGAGTCCGAGTCTTCACTAACTATTTGTACAAAAATTATCTTTTTCACAATTTATTTTATTTCTTCTTTTCCTTAATAAAGAAAAATCCAAAAAATATATTAATATATAAATATTTATTTTTGATTTTATCATGTTTTTTCGGATTTTTATCTAGTTTAAAAATGATAGAAAAAAAAAGAGAAAACCCAAAAATCAAGGTATTCTATATACATGGGATACACCAAGAAATCACTTTGTGCAAATGATCAATTTTGGTTTTGGTTTCTAAATGAAAGTTGTAGATCTCATCGAGACGAGCAACTTTTGTGAAGAAACTTTTTCAATCCTAGGTCATTTACTATTTTTTACATATTTATTATTTTATTTTTTTGATTTTTGTGGGGTTGACACGTGGTGGCTCCTTGATTTAAATCAAAAAAGGAAAAAAATCAAAATCAAAATTAAAGACACGCACGTGCAGCGCACGTACCTCCTGCGCACGTGCACTGCACGTGCCCCATCATCTTCCTACTTTCCCAATTTGGAGGTGGCACTGCCCCGCGTATCCCTGCCGCCCTCTGATCTCCTTCCAAATCAAACGCTGCCTCGCTATCCTCGTCGCCCCACATATCTCAGCCCTTCCCCGTCATGTGTTTCTCAATCCTGATCAAACCCCCATTCAATCTCCTATGATCCCCTTCCTAATCCAACCATCGCCATCCTCCGCTAGTTAATCTTCGGTCGTCACCCCGCTAACTTCATCCACCGATCCCAGAAGAGTAGAGGGAGTTCAGATGATCCCTGGGCGGTGATAGTGCACCAAGGCAAGCTTAATCTCTCCATGGTGAGATCTGAGATCCCAAGTCTCGTTGCAACGAGTAGCTCCATTGCTCGGCTGCTTTGCTTCTACTATCGCGGCCATTGAGCCATGGCCTCCATTCATCCTCCACCACCGTAGCAAGCATCAACAACTGCAAGGCTCCTCTGTTCACCATCTCCACCGATTACTTTGATACACTCCACCCCATTCACCTTCTATCCACTCTAAGCAATTATCAGAGCCATCTTCAACCTTATTATTCTGTCCAGGAGATCTCTCTGCTCTGCATTCGTTTTCGGCACCTCGCACAAGCATATCGATCTCCTAGGAGCTACCACCACGAGCTCAGGCTTGACACCCTTCGTCTGAAGAGCCTCAACATCTCCGACATCGCACCGCCAGAGATCAGTCGCTTCACCACCTTCGCCACATCAGCTACGCCCCACTCTGATGTTGTCGCGCCACCACCAAAGTACAGAGTCCCTACAGCCGTGAGGCAGGATCCACCGCCTTCCACAAGCGATGCCCAACTCTCCGGTGCCCCTCCACCTTATGGTAGGGACCCCTCCACAGCAACACCGGGCAAGATCCTGAGACCCTCCCCACGTGAGGTGCACGTGAGGAGAGCGGAGATCTTGTGAGGACACCCCTTGGAGTCCACCCAATTCCAAGGAGGCCCCTTCACACGTGACACACACGTGGAAGGAAGGATAATTGCAAAAGAGGCCCTCGCAATCCACCATATATCAAGAAAACCCTCGCCTCCCGAGGGATGCATGAGCGCACGTGTTCCCTTGGTATTTTTGCAGAAATACCCCTAGGGGTATAGGTATTTACACTTTAACCCAAGTGCTGCATTTTATTTTATTTATTGTAATTGGGAACAGACCCTTGTATTCCCCTTTATTTTACACCTATTTTTTCATCATTTTATTAATTAAAAATTAGCATGATGTTCTTCAACTAATTCTTGACATTGTTGCATATGTTGGATATCTTTGTGGTATGCGGTTAATTATTAATTATTATCTTCATGGAAAATTGTATATTTTGCCCATTTCGTGCTTGGAAATTTATATTAAATTAAGCATTGCTTTAAAAATTGCCAAATATTCGCTATAGAAATAGTTGTATTTATCATCGTTCCCAAAAAGAATTGCATTTGCATGCATGATTTGCCCTATAAAAATTATTTTACATATTTTAATCTTTAATTTTTAATAGGTATTAAATCTCATACTTTTATGGTTTAGGATTTTTTTGAGATTGATCACCTAGTGATCGATCTTGGATAATTTAATCACTTGAAAATAAATAGGTTTAATATTTATTATAGTTAACTATTGAAATTCACACCATTTGCATTCATCAATTCATAAAATATTTATCTTACATCCAAAAGTTCCAAAAAAATTACAGTGCATCCATTTCATCATAATTAACATATCGACCAAGTTTCATATTTTTCGGACATCATTTGATTGATCTTTACATTTTAGTCCCTAAAATTAGCCACATTTGCATTTTGCATCCCAAAATTGCATTAAAAATAACAAAAAAAGACCACCTCGAAAATCACGCAGGAACTTTGATAGAAAAATTTCTAGGTTGTTCATTTGCCTCCTTGAGTTCAATCTGGGGACTTGTCAAGTAAAATAAACATAAAACCATGCCGATTAAAAATTGAATAAATTCTTGTGGTTATATCATGATCGATTTTGAATTCTCGCCTAAAACGAAACGATGCATTAAAGCTTAATTCTCACAAATTAACGTAGGGAATTCTCGGATTCATCGGATTGTGAAAGCATTGAACCAGAGATCAGCTTCTCCATCATAGTGACAGATGGTGGTATATCACCTGGAGTCGCCAACTTATGTCGAACCCTTCTTTCCACTTCTACTGCAAATCCAGGAGGTGAACACTGCATGGGGAAATGATCAGAATCCAACCCTCCTAGTGGACAGAATCATGGTTAGAATGTGGCGATTAGGCCATATAACCCCCAGGTGGCAGGAAGGATCTTCCATCCATCCTGGCATCGTCAGTCTCTGCATAATTCCCAACCATGGAGATAATCTTATCAGAATCAACCCCAATCATACTAACAGTGGTCCCACCAACCAAGTGGTTATCATTAGAATCAATACAAGTTCCCCCCTCAGCTTAACTATCAGCAATTCCCTCCTCCATATTAGAGTCATCAGTTTCTGCCTCAACATCTACAGTAGTACCCTCCTCTGTGATCTCGATATGTTGAGAGTTCTGAGGTAGCTCTCTTGAATCCTGCACTCGATCGCCTTGTTTAGTTGGTGAAAATTTTAAGTGAGATGGGCCAGAAAATAGATGACCTCACCACAACCAAAACAGCCATCCCAACTCAAGTTGAAGTAAATCCAAATAAATTATGATGTAGGGAGCAGGTAGTTTGCAATGTCCAATCCTCGATCGAGTCATGTATGAATGATCTAATTATGTTATCTAACTATTTAACTCTCAGGTGTGGTAGGACACTGTAGCCGTCTGCGACTATGAAGGGAAAAAATAAAGCTTGACTGAGCAAGTCTTCATCAACTATGCTCACATCAAGATCTAGAGGAGGAGAAGAAAAAGAAAAGCACGCAACACCAGATTCAACAAAAATCCAAATAATTGAAGAAAAATAAAAAATCCACCTCAAGCACTAACAACTAAGGTGATGTCGACGCATTCCATGAGACACTAGCACCAGTAGCAGATCTAATACGAGACAGTGATGCAAATATTCCTTTTGTTAGCTTTTCTATTAGAGCAAATGATTATGCTCCTTTTGATATGGAGCATGTAAAAGCTAATTTGACATAGAAATAGTTGAATGATGTAAATATTCCATTTTCGGATGCATCGAAATATAACAAAAAATTTGAATATTCAAAAATGCTTTGTCTGATCCAAGCATGATTGAAATTTTGCATAATGTTGTCTTAGAAATGCCACTCTTAAAAGACATGGAATACTTGCTGACAGTGAAGAAAGGTCTGAAAGAGGCATGTACTACAAAGCATCAGCCTCACAAAAATAGATTCATATGTGCAAAAAAAGGTATCCTCACCATGGCATCTGTGAGCACCATCAGCAACCTTGCACGATTTTCAACCAAGAGTTTGAAAGAACACTTCTTGACAATGGGGCATCCATTAAATTAATACCTACTTCAATGCTCAAGGAATTTGGGTTAGGTCTACTGAAGCCAAGCAGAATGATTCTGCAGTTCGCAGATACTTCCAGAAGTGGCCAAGGGGTATGCTTGAGGATGTCATGGTCACCATCTAAGGGATGCAGCTCCCTGTGGACTTCATTAGACTAGATATGGACTCCTCAATCCCCTTACTCCAAACCCCGATCATATTGGGATGATCGTTCCTTCGAATCGTCGAGGTAGTAGTGGATTATAGCACTAACATAGCCACCTTTCCCTCAAGAAGCGATGAGGTCCAGGTAGAGAGGATCCAAGTACCAAAGTTGGCATAATCTGTGTTATACGAGCATGTGCCAAAGCCGAATGCAAATAATGACTATGATTTTCTAGTAGAGATTAGAGACACTACATTATTTCTGAACTATGATGAATCCCAGGAATTCCTCTCCAATGAGGAGACCATAGAAAGCATAGTCGAATTTCCTAAGATCCTTCAAGATGAATTGCATGCTAATGTGCTATCCGTGTTCAATGCAGAACTTCCCTACTTATCGGAGCAAGAAGAATTCATTGCAGAATTATTTGATACACTGAAAGTAGAGTCGAATTCTACCATGGTTTATAATCTATCGATGATTGATCATATACCTGCCACAGTTGCAGACGTTGCCACGGATCATACTCCAGTTCCTTCAAAGTTGAAGAAATTATCATCAAGGTTGAAGTATGCCTTCCTTGCGGGAGAGCCTAACATGTTCCTGGTCACCATCAATGCACAACTGACCAAGGACCAAGAATATCGCCTCCTTCAGGTTATTGGATAAAATTGCAAGGTGATAGGCTGGAAAATATCGGATCTCAATGTTATTAACCCTTCAGTGTGCTTGCATGGCATTTACTTAGAAGAAAATAGTAAAACCTCTTATGAGTTTCAGAACCATCTAAACCCTAACCTTCGGGAGGTTGTGGTGAATGAGATTACCAAGTGGTGCGATGCCGGTTTCATATATCCCATCTCAAATTCTAGATTGGTAAGTCTGTAACACGTGGTTCCTAAGAAATCGGGCATCACGATTGTGACTAACGAAAAAGGAGAGGAGATTCTGACCTGAGTACGAACGTTTTGTCACATCTCTGTGGACACAGATGCCTGAATCTTTCCACCAAGAAGGATCATTTTCCACTTCATTTCATCGACCAAATTGTTGAAAAGATTGCCGCAAAGGAGCATTTCTGTTTCTTGGATGGCTACTAGGGATACAATCAAGTTGAAATAGCATTTGAAGATCAAGAGATGACCACGTTCACCTGTCCATTTGGGACATATGCATTTACACGTATGTCATTTAGGCTGTATAATGCCCCCAATACATTTCAGAGATGTATGCTAGCAGTGTTTACAAACACGGTGAGCAGCTTCCTCGAAGTTTTCATGGACGACTTCTTGGTCTCTAGAGATAGCTTTGATTAATACATGAACTATTTCGACCGAGTTATTCAATGTTGTTGTGATGTGAATCTTGTTCTCTCATGGGAGAAGAGTCGCTTCATTGTGACCAGTGTAATAGTGTTGGGCCACGTTGTCACCAAGTGAGGTGTGGAGGTCATTTAGAAGCTTGAACCACCTACCTCTCTGAAGTAAGTCAGGTCATTCCTAGGGTACATGGGCTTTAACTGAACATTCATCAAAGATTTCAGCAAGACTTCCCGACCTTCGACATAGCTTCTAGGCAAGGACACTGAATTCATTGTTGATGACAAAGTGCTACAAGCCTTCAATCGGTTAAAAGAAATCATTACTAAAGTTGTTGTCATACAGCTACTGGATTGGTCTCTTCCATTTGAGATCATGACAGGCCCATTCGATTATGATATTGGGGTTGTGTTGGGACAGCGATGAGATGGACTAATATTTTTGATTAATTACGCTATCAGGACATCGGATGATGCCCAAAAGGATTACACAATCACCAAGAAGGAGTTGTTAGCCGTAGTGTTTGCGCTGGAGAAATTCAAATTACACCAGCTCGGATCTAAAGTCATTGTATATACTGATCACTCTACCAAAAGATATATACAAAGCAAAAAGGATGCGAAATTACGGCTACTACATTTGATCCTAAACTCTAGGAGTTTGATTTTGAGATATGTGATAAACCTAGAGTCAAGAATGTTGTGGCAGATCACTTTTCTAGAATCACTAAGACATAAACTACAGAACAGGATATTTCGCCCATAACTGAGACCTTCCCAGATGAAGCTATCGTGGTAGTCACCTCTCTCCCCTGGTACACCAGTATTGTCAACTACATTGTGTCCAAGGAAGTCCAACAAAATTGGCCAAAGATGAAAGTGGATAAGTTCATGTCTGGGATACATTTCTAACAGTGGGAGGATCCTCACATGTTTCGTGAAGGTGTTGATTGTATTTGGCGAAGATTTATTCATGAGAAGGAGTTCACATATGTCCTAAATCATTATCGAAAATAAGAATCGGGTGGACACCCTTCTAGAAAGCGTAAAATAAGAAAAATGCTCCAATGCAGCCTCTGGTGGATGACACTTTTTAAGGATGCTACTAGATATGCTAAAAGTTGTACTAACTGTTAAAAGATGGGCATAACTATCAATGTACAATACACCATACCTCTCAAAGCCATCCAATATCAGTCATCTCTGACTCATGGGGAATAGATTTTATGGGCCCATTTCCTAAAAGTAAGGGATATGAGTACATCTTGCTCACTATTGATTATGTTAGTCGATGGGTGGAGGCTATCACCTCTAGATCCATTGATAGTCGCACTGTGTGTGGATTCCTTAAATATAACACCATTGTGCGGTTCAGAATTTCAAAGATCCACATATATGATAGAGGTATCCACTTTATCAACATATAAGTGAGGAAGCTCAACAAGGAGTACGACATTGAACATCTTGTCACATCTCCTTACCAAACACAAACTAACGGCTTTGATGAATGTTATAACACGGTGATCAAATCTATCTTGCAAAAACTTGTACATCTTAGAAGAAAGAACTGGTCCCAGTTTCTCGACTCAATTCATTGGGCATATTGCACATTGTACAAGTCTCCATTAGGATTGTCTCCATATCATCTAGTCTACAGCAAGACGTGTGATTTGCAAGTCAAACTTATCCATAAATCTTTGTGGGTAGTCAATATATGCAACTTGGACTTGGAGAATGCATGAAAGAATATGAAGCTTGACCTGAATTGCTTTTTAGAATTCAGAGACTCCTCCCATGAAAATAACCTCATGTATAATGAAAAAAGCAGTAGATGGCATGACAAGAATATCAGATGTAAGACTTTCAAGCCAAATGAGAAAGTGTGGTTGTTCAATGTGAAGCTAAAGTAGTTTCCAAGAAAGCTGAAAAGCAAATTGTCAGGATTGTTTATTATTAAGAAGGTGTGTAATAGTGACAACATCGTCATATCTGGACTATCAGCTGACACACAACCTTTTGTTGTAAACGGACAATTGCTGAAACCATGTGTAGATTATGAAACTTTCTGTCTATGGTTGATTCAATTCAGGTGGTATTTGGAAACGAGCCTCTAGAGGAAAAAGGACCAGACAAATAGGCATCAAAAATACTTTTTTATTTTCTTCTTTTCTTCTTTTTTTTGCATTTCCTCTTTCATTATTCCATTCATCCAGCTCATATGTGTTATGCTTAGTATATACTTAATCCTAAGTATAGGGGGGATGGGTGTATTCGAGTTGATCTTCAGTTATTCTCGCACTTGTCTCCCAACTTGTTTATACCCTTTTTCTATACTTAGGAATAATTTACCCTAAATATAGGGGAGATGGGATGGTTCATGATTCTTTAGTACATTCTCATCCCTGATCATCCCCAATTGGTGTACAGTCTACTATACTTATGATTAATTGATCCCAAGTATGAGGGGACAATTGACTTCTTGTTCTTTATTCAGTTGTTATGGTATATGATTTTCTGTACTTAGTACGAGTTATGCCTTCTTTCTCTCTGATCTATGAGGGCATAGCTCAAGCTAAGCATAGGGGGTCATATATACATGTATATACTGTAGCCATAACTCGCATCTTCGTACTTTTTTAATACTATGGCTAATAGACTATATGGTCGAGAATATACAATTAATCAACTATAAAGAATAAACTCTTATAAATATTCTTCAAAATTCTTTGCATATATTGATTAATAAATAAGGTTAAAAGTATTTTGCAAAATAATTGGAAACATTATTGGAAAATATTTAGAAAATCTTTTGAAATCGTTTGGAAAACTTTTGTAAAATGTTGTCAAACTTTGCAGAAGTATTTTGGTTGTAAAAATTCCTTTAATTTGCTTGAATAAAATGCCTTGAAAATATATTTGCAAATGTTTGTAAAATGGTTGCAAAAATATTTTGAAAAATTTATACATCCTATTTGAAAAATCTTTGCAAAATGATTTTCAAATTTTGTAAAATGTTTGTAAAAGTGTTTGATAAAATGATTTGCAAAAATAAGTTTTCAAAATCTTTGTGAAATTATTTTCAACTATTTTGGGAACCTTGTAGATAATTTCATTAAGTAAAATTCTTTACAACTATTTAGTATACCAATTTTAAATAACAACTAACTTGTATAAATTCTTTACCTAGTTCTTATAAATATAGATGCACTCTTGTGTAAATATCTGCACAAAATTCTTTTAATAACCCTATTGTTTTTCGAAAAATCCCTAAAATTTTCCAAAATTCCAAAACTCATAAAAAAATAAAAATGTTTTCAAAAATTACATAAAATTTTGTAACACTTTTTCCAAATTCCACAAAAACGTTCAAAATCATAAAAGTGCTTCACAAAAAGATTTTATTTTCTTACATTATACATTGCATTTGCATTTTTTCGTATTTATAATGACAACTGAACTAGACTAAATAAAATCTGAAGATTGGAGCTTGGTTGGATCTCAATTCACTTGATCATAGGAACCTTTGAGTAACTGGAATTGAGGCGCTTCATGTGTGCTAGATTTAATTCTTTAAGACCACAAGACTAGATTCATTGTCATATTAACTTTCTAAGTAGAATATCTTGAAGAGAACGCATGACTCTTGTCGATAGTGACCTACCCTGAACACTTTCTCCTTGCACTTTGCTCAACTCAGTTGAAGTGGTGGAGGGCTGGATTTGCCGGCATGAGAAACAAGCGAATGGAAACATACTGATAAATCTCCTTTTCATCACTTTATTCCTCTATTTTGTCCTTAATTCCCTAGCTAAATGCATGTAAAGAACATTTATTTTACAAAATGACATTCATTGTTTATTATATAATAATGTATAAAATATTGTAACAAATGCCAAAATAAAAGAATAAAGAAAAGAAAAAGAAATAAGATACGAAAGGTATTTTATGACCCTAAACCTAGAGAACAACTCATGAATTGATTTGGTTAACAAGGAATAGAGAAGGGGCAGATAAGGGCCAAAATTACAATAAAAACCCTATTTATTTATTCTTTAATAATAAATTTTTGGGACCTATTTTATTCTTTATTATTGATACATCAAATTAATAAATTTTGTACAAGAAAGTTGTAGATAAAAATCTAAATAAAAATACAAATTTATTTCATGTAAAAATAATATATAATGTACATTATAAACTAAGAATAATAATCCAAAATCCCAATTTCCCACACTATTATCTCCATCACATGGACTCAAAATTCACCAAAATCACCTTTAATTATATATAACTTTTTGTTAGCTATTTGGTGAAGGATGTTTTATTTAATTTTGAGTTAAGTTGCAAAAGTTAGGTTTTGGACCCCTATTGTGCAAACCACCTAAATAAAATAATTATTTTGTTTATTCTTTATATTTTTCAAACATTTATAATCTTATAATTTTGTAAATAGTGTTTGTAAGATATGTCCATAATTAGAATGGAAGAAAACCATCAATAGTACAATAAAATAAATACGTAAATTAAAATATATAGGTATATACACTATTAATATACGTGTACTATTAATCCCCATAATTAATTAAGCTACATATTATATCAAAAAATATATTAAAAATATATCTAAGTCTATGTAAATAAGTTATAAAATAAAAATCATTTATATAACCTAATAAAATCAAAAATATAAAATAACAATAAAATACATAGAATATATATAAAAATACATATATTTACACATGAAAAATTAACATGTGATAAAATAACTCTAAAAAATAAATAAGAAGTGGAATTAGACACTTTATAAATTAGTAAACATTTTTCATATTATAAAAAAATCAATTATTTTTGTTTCGATATTTTTTTATCGAATTTACAAGCAATTTTAGAGTATCTTTTTCCTAGTTGGTCAACGAGGACCAACCATGGCCTTTCTTTGGTTGATCTCTGGCCAACTATGCCCCTTGGCACCTCTACTGTGTTAGACCCATTGATGAATCTCGTATTCATCACTCTAAATCTCATTTATTAAGCTCAAAACCCTCAAAATCAACAGCATTCTGGCACCTATTTTGCATAATTAGCATTCATGCATGTTTTCATAAGAATTGCATTTTAGCACAAAAATCTGCACAAAATAAGAAGCCAAAAACCCAAGCCAAAATGACTTGTAAATAAGCCTAACTTCCCGGATTTTTAACACATTCATGCTAACTCCGAATGACTCAAAATCACTTCCACTGTGTACATATCACTAACAAGAATAAAGGAAAAATACAAAAAAATAACTAACCCAAATAAGTGGACCAAAAACCCAAACTCTAATTACAGGATTTTCGGACTAAAAGTCACATATCTCCCCCATCCAGTGTCCGATTTAATCCTACTCACTTTTGAACTCCGGGGATGAAGCACGGAGCTCCGGTGGATGTCGCGGCGGTTGTTGACGGTGGTGATGATGTCGGCGGCCTCCCTCTGGCCGACACACGGCCTAGAGGGCGGCTTGCGGTGGCGCGAAGGTGGTGAAGCTGGAGTGTAGGCGCTGAGTCGAAGACGAACGAAGGTGGTGGCGCGCCCAGTGGTCGGCGGAGTTCGCAGTTGCTGGAGGTTGATGAAGGCGTTGGCGGCAAACTCGGAGCGGAATAGTCGAAAAGTCGTCGTAGGCTCGACGCCGGGGGGCGGAGCTGGAGCAGCAACGGTCGGAGGGGGATACTCGCCGTGGGTGCAACGAGCCAGAGATAGCTCGGATCTCGCCTCCAAGATACCTCGCCGGCGCTGTCACCGCGGCGAGGGTGACCTAGGTGTATCGGCGGATGAGGGTACGGCGAGGGCGGCGATGGGTTTAAATAGCGGGGGGGTTTGGGCTGGAGAAGGAAGGAGATCGGGTTGATTGAGGGAGGCGGCGAGATTCGAGGGAGATCGGGGTAGGTGATGCGAGGATCGGCGATGGCGAGATACGCGGGGCGGCGATCGGAGATGGGCGGAGCTTCGCGAGATCCGCGGCGGAGATCTCGGGGGCGGCGGAGCTGATTTGGGAAAGAGGGAGGGCGGAGGAAGACGACGCACAGGCGTCGTCCGATCGCGCGCGATCGGACGGTGCCCGTTGCGCCACGTGGCGGGTGATGGGGGAAGAGGCGGAGGCACGTGCGGAGCACGTGCCTGGGGAGGCACGTGCGACGCACGTGCGTCCTTATTTATTTTTTTTTATTTTTTTATTTTTTTATTTTTTTTTAATAAAACGAATAATAAATAAACCCAAAATTGGATGACACGTGGCGGCACCAGGTGCTGCCACGTGTCAGCACCACAAAATTCCGAAAATAATTATCTTGTAAAATCGAAAATAAATAGTAAATGACCTCGGATCGAAAAACTTCCTTCACGAAAAATGCTCGTCTCGATGAGATCTACAACTTTCATGAAGACATCAAAACCAAAATCGGTCAAATGTAAAAAGTGAATTTTTGGGGTATCCTATGTACATAGAATACCTTGATTTTTGGGTTTTATAATTTTTATGTCATTTTTAAACAAGATAAAAATCCGGAAAAATATGGAAAAATCAAAGATAAATAAAGACACCTTAATCTAATTTTTTTGGATTTTTATTAATTAAGAAAATATATACATAAAATAAAGGTCAGAAAACCGCGAAACATACAATGTACAAAAGAGGCCCAAAACCCAACTTTCACATATGAGCTCCGATTCACTTGAACTTGGTCTTGTTTTGAAGGTAATTGAATGCACATTAGTTCAAAAGTGAGTAGGATTAAATCGGACACTGGATGGGGGAGATATGTGACTTTTAGTCCGAAAATCCTGAAATTAGGGCTTGGGTTTTTGGTCCACTTATTTGGGTTAGTTATTTTTTTGTATTTTTCTTTTATTCTTGTTAGTGATATGTACACAGTGGAAGTGGTTTTGAGTTATTTGGAGTTAGCACGAATGTGTTACAAATCTGGGAAGTTAGGCTTATTTACAGGTCATTTTGGCTTGGATTTTTGGCTTCTTATTTTGTGCAGATTTTTGTGCTAAAATGCAATTCTTATGAAAACATGCATGAATGCTAATTATGCAAAATAGGTGCCAGAATGCTGTTGATTTTGAGGGTTTTGAGCTTAATAAATGAGATTTAGAGTGATGAATACGAGATTCATCATCCCCCTATACTTAAACCATGCTCGTCCCTGAGCATCAAAAGAAATGTCATGAGGTGAAATGAGATTGGGTTCCATACCAAGACCATGAGCTGAAGGTGAAAGTAAGCCTAAACTCAACCTTTGGATTATTTGTGTGTCGGAACTTCTGTGAGACTTAGGATTTTAAAATCAACAGCCCTCAAGTTCTACACATCATTGCTACAGTTTCGGCTCAGAAGTCATCTTAGATCAATCATCTTCCCAAAGTATACTCTTTGAACATTGAATAACCGACTCTTGTGTGTGAAATATTTTAGCTCTTCCCACCCAGAATGCCGGACTACCGCACAAGCCTCCTCTCCAATAACTCGTCCTCGGGGAGTCAGGTATTTCCTTCTAAGGTCTGTCGCGCTGTGTTCACAATCGAATTGGGGGGAGAAGATAGAAGAATGAGAAAAGAACTGGGGGCCATTAAAATCAAGAATTTTTGCGGGAGAGCAACCCCGACCTTGGATGATTTTAATTTTTTGAGTGAGCGAGAGACGACACTTAAGGATAGAGCCCAAATCCAAAATCTCAAGCTCGCTAAATTTTTGCCAAGATTGAATTATCACCAACTAAAATTGAAAAGATAATAGCCGAAATCTTACGGCTTCATTGTGTGAGTTGGTGAACCCGGGGTTTGATTTGTGTTTGTATTGGTGTGCGTGAACCGATATCAAAGATCAATAGCCGCACAGTTGATAAAATTTTCTGTCCCATACAATCATCTCTCTCATCTCTTGATTTTAATCTCATCATGGAAATTTTTCATCTGGGTATTCAAGTGAACCGACATCTTCACGAAACAAGAAAAAGAAAGTCACCTTTGATCTTTCGAAAGAGGAATCGGTTGATGATCCCTCATCAGGTCCGGAAAAGGTAGTCTACATGAGTGAAGTCTGTTCGGCATCTCTAAAGCCATATCTTCGCAAGGATCCAAAATTTGATTCTCGTTGGACAACTCCCGTTCCTAATTATTACTCATCCAAAGCTGATGCTCCTACCTTTCACAAGTACACTGGGATTATTTCTTATGAGCTGACTGAGACTGGAGCATCTGAATATTCATCGGAGGACAAACTGATTGATCTTAAAAAGGAACGAATTTTGAGGAAACAATTGAAGAAACAAAAAGACATGAACATCTGGAGTGTGTCCACTTTCAAATACTATTCCTCTGAGGATAACTCTGATGATGGTTACTTTTCATCTGACTCAAATATTTCATCTACTATCCATCATGATATTTCTGAGGATGACACTGATAATAGTTGGGAATCATATGCCTCATCTCCGACTCATCATTACGATCTCCCACCGCAGGCTCACAAGAAGATCAGCCGTAAACCGCCTTAATCATCGGCTACCCACCCTCCCTCCCGACCACATCGGTCTCCTTGTACAGCTTCTTCCTCTACTTAGGCCAAGGCCTAAGTATAGGGGGGACCGATGCCATATGTATATGCCATTTCCATCATCACATTCCGATCTCTCGCTCGCTCCATATCCATCCTTCTTCTATACTTAGGCTGACCAAAGCCTAAGTATAGGGGGAACCACCACCCACCTATATATACCCTCCTCATTCACATACCCTGACCGCTTCTTTTTCTTTTTCTTTTCTTTTCCGCTCTTCTTCTATACTTAGACTATTGACAGTCTAAGTATAGGGGGGCGATTTTGTAATCTTGTTCTTTTTCACCCTCTTACGCTTAGCCCGAGTTATGTCTTCTTTACGCTTCTTGTGCTCTGAGGACACAGCACTCGCTAAGTATAGGGGGGTCTGTATATATACTTTGTATATATTTTAGCCATACCTCGTACTTGCGCGTAAGTCTATATGTATTTACGGGGTGGGTTTTTCTTAAAAAAAAATGTGTTTTTTTCACTAACACTGACTACACCCAAAATCTTTGAAAATAATGGCTTCTTATTCATTTTTTGCATTAAAAAAAAACAAAAAACAAACAAACAACAAAAATCCTTTGCATAAAAAATCACAAATAAAAAAAAATGTGTCTGCATTTCACGCACCTGCACTCCATCCAACATCACATGCATTTGCATCTGTGAAAAGTCTTTGGGTTCTGAACCGAGTTATGAGCCGAAACTGAGAGTGGTCTGGACTTGACCTTAATCCACCTAATTTTCAGAGGAACTTCACCGAGAAATAGGATTTTAGAGTCTTCAGGTCTTTGACTTAATTCTTTGAGTTCCACATGACAATGTACAGCGTTTGACTCTTAGTGTCTAACCTGGTCTCTTCATTCTGGGTACAACTCTGGAATAAGGAATTAATTTGTACTCTCGCACTATGCACTTAGCTCAACTCAAACATATGTTGGAAGACTGTGTAAGTCTCTTTTCTGGTAGCGTGGAAATCTAAAGACCGGAGTACGGGTTGAAATAAAGCTTCGGAAAAGGGATGGACGGCTGGGCACAATTTTTTCTAAGACCCCAAAAATTGTACGGAAACAAAAGATTCTATATCCGTAGGGGCACAACAAGATCCAAGCAGAACCACCAAAAATTCCAAATACAAAGAAGCAACTACCAAATAAAATCTGACCAAAAAGGTCCAAGCTTCCAGAAACCTGCAGATCTTGGTGGAGACTCGGCTACACTGGCCATCTTCATAAGGAGAGGTGACTACACTGGCCACCCTCCAGTTCTTTTCTCATTCTTCTATCTTCTCCCCCCAATTCGATTGTGAACACAGCGCGACAGACCTTAGAAGGAAATACCTGACTCCCCGAGGACGAGTTATTGGAGAGGAGGCTTGTGCGGTAGTCCGGCATTCTGGGTGGGAAGAGCTAAAATATTTCACACACAAGAGTCGGTTATTCAATGTTCAAAGAGTATACTTTGGGAAGATGATTGATCTAAGATGACTTCTGAGCCGAAACTGTAGCAATGATGTGTAGAACTTGAGGGCTGTTGATTTTAAAATCCTAAGTCTCACAGAAGTTCCGACACACAAATAATCCAAAGGTTGAGTTTAGGCTTACTTTCACCTTCAGCTCATGGTCTTGGTATGGAACCCAATCTCATTTCACCTCATGACATTTCTTTTGATGCTCAGGGACGAGCATGGTTTAAGTATAGGGGGATGATGAATCTCGTATTCATCACTCTAAATCTCATTTATTAAGCTCAAAACCCTCAAAATCAACAGCATTCTGGCACCTATTTTGCATAATTAGCATTCATGCATGTTTTCATAAGAATTGCATTTTAGCACAAAAATCTGCACAAAATAAGAAGCCAAAAATCCAAGCCAAAATGACCTGTAAATAAGCCTAACTTCCCAGATTTGTAACACATTCGTGATAACTCCAAATAACTCAAAACCACTTCCACTGTGTACATATCACTAACAAGAATAAAAGAAAAATACAAAAAAATAACTAACCCAAATAAGTGGACCAAAAACCCAAGCCCTAATTTCAGGATTTTCGGACTAAAAGCCACATATCTTCTCCATCCAGTGTCCGATTTAATCCTACTCACTTTTGAACTAATGTACATTCAATTATCTTCAAAATAAGACCAAGTTCAAGTGAATCGGAGCTCATATGTGAAAGTTGGGTTTTGGGCCTCTTGTATATTGTATATTTTCGCAGTTTTGGACCTTGTATTTTATGTATATATTTTCTTAATCAATAAAAATCCAAAAAAAATAGAATTAAGTGTCTTTTATTTATCTTTGATTTTTCCATATTTCTTCGGATTTTTATCTTGTTTAAAAATGACATAAAAATTATAAAACCCAAAAAACCAAGGTATCCTATGTACATAGGATACCCCAAAAATTCACTTTTTACATTTGATCGAATTTGGTTTTGATGTCTTCATGAAAATTGTAGATCTCATCGAGACGAGCAATTTTCGTGAAGAAAGTTTTTCGATCCGAGGTCATTTACTATTTATTTTCGATTTTACAAAACAATTACTTTCTGAATTTTCTGGTGCTGACACGTGGCAGCACCTGGTGCCGCCACGTGTCAGCCTTTTTTGGATTTATTTAAACTCGCTTTTATTAAAAAAAAAGTTAAAAAAAAATAAAAATAAAAAGGACGCACGTGCGTCGCACGTGCCTCCAGGGCACGTGCTCCGCACGTGCGCTCGGCCCGCGCCTTCATCACTCGCCACGTGGCTCGCATCGCGACCGTCCGATCTCGGCCGATCGGACGGCCGCTGGCTCGTCTTCCTCCACCCCCTCCTTTCCCAAATCAGCGCCGCCGCCCGACTTCTTCGCCGCGTATCACGCGACCGCCACGCCTCCGCGTATCTCGCGCGCCGCCGCGCGAGATCCTCTCTCAAATCCCCGTCGAATCCCCCCGATCTCCTTCCATCTCCGGCACCTTCCCCCGCACCCTATTTAAGAATCGCCGCCACCTCCTTCATTCGCCATCCGCCGACAGAGCACAGGTCACCCTCGCCGCGGTGACAGCACCGGCGAGGTACCTTGGAGGCGAGATCCGAGGTGCTTCCCCGGTCCTCGTTGCAGACGCGCCCTTCGCGGCGCCATAGCTGCTCCTGCTCCGCCTTGGCGTCGAGCCAACGACGACATCTCCTCCTTCATCGACAACCGCGCCATCCGCCCTTCCCCGATCGTCCACGCCACCGCCTTCTTCTCCAACCGCATCTGGGCAACTCCGCCGCTACAGCCCCGCCCCGCCTCGACCTTCGATCGCCGCCAACACCTGCAACAACCTCCAGCTGCTCCGCCAGAAGCTTCGTCAACGCCAACGCTTCCACGACGAGCATCTTCGACACGTCTTCATCGACCCCAGCGCCCCTCCGACGAACGCAGCCAACCACTTCCACCGTCCAAGCTTTGGCCGGGCGCCAACCATCTACCAGCGCCGCCCCTCGGCGTCGAGCCTACGACGACTTTTCGACTATTCCGCTCCGAGTTCGCCGCCAACGCCTTCATCAACCTCCAGCAACTGCGAACTCCGCCGACCACTGGGCGCGCCACCACCTTCGTTCGTCTTCGACTCAGCGCCTACACTCCAGCTTCACCACCTTCGCGCCACCGCAAGCCGCCCTCTAGGCCATGTGTCGGCCAGAGGGAGGCCGCCGACATCATCACCACCGTCAACAACCGCCGCGACATCCACCGGAGCTCCGTGCTTCATCAACAGCGCCACCGTTCTTCTCCGACAACCACCGTTCGTCCTCGACTTCACCGCCGGAGCCGGGCATAGCAACAGTGTGGGTGACCCACATCCGCCGCACCACCTTCGTCTCCAGCTCCTCAGCTCCGGTCTCCATCCACGCCACCGGCATCGCCTCTTCCGCCGCACCATCCAGAAGCTCAGCCCCTTCGCCCACCGGGAGCCAAGCCCGAGACCCCTCGCCTCACGTGTGCAGCACGTGGTGGGGGGGACGTCATCAGCATCATCCCCAGGGATCACGTGCCACGCACGTGACCCACTGGGTCAATTGCAGCAAGGCCCCCCGAAGATCACCTATTCGCAGTCCAGTCCCCTGCCCCCAGAGGGCACGTGCCACGCACGTGTCATTCTGGGCAAATTGCAGAAACCCCCCTTCTTGTTTAGGTAATTACACAAAAGTCCCCCCTCTGCTTTTATATTCATTTATAATATTTGCATCTGTACCCCTGTGTTCCCCTGTGATTTTGGACCCTCTCTTTACATTATTTTATTAATCCAAAAATAGCATGATGTTGGTTAATTAATTCTCTACACTTTGACATATTGTGGGTATTTTTGTGACGAACGGTTATTTAATAAATAATTGTTTTGTGAAAATTGACATATTTTACCCATTTCTTGCTCTGAAATTCACAGTTGATTAACCATTGCTCTAAAAATTCCCGAAAAATCACCTATTATAGAGTTAATTATTCTTAACATTGTGCCCAAAAAGATTTGCATTTGCATGCATATTTTGTCCTATAAAAATTATTTTGCATCTTTTAGTATTTAATTTTTAATAGGTATTAAACCCCACATTTTCGAGGTTTAGGATTTTTCTGAGATCCGTCACCTAGTGATAGATCTCAGATAATTTTGATTCTCGAAAATAAGTAGGTTTGATATTTATTAAAATTAAATATTAAAAATCATTTTGTTTGCATTTAAAAATCCATAAAAAATTCATATTGCATCCAAAAATTCCAAAAAAATTACAGGACATCCATTTCATTATAATCTACATTGTGGCCAAGTTTCGTATTTTTCGGACATCGTTTCATTGAAATTTATATTTTAGTCCCTAAAATAAGGCCAAATTTGCATATGCACCCCCTAATTCATTGGAAAATTCCAAAAAAAGACCGCTTCGAAAACCGAACACGAACTTTGATAGACTTAATTCTAGGTTGTTCCTTTGCCTCCTTGTGATCGACCTTGGGACTTGCCCAAGTAAAATAAACATAAAACCACGAGATAAAAATTGAATAAATTATTTGTGGTATTTTCTTGACCGTTTCCGACTGCCGCCTACAACGCACGACACGATAAAAACACATTATTAAAAGCAGCATCTACGGATCCGTCACCCATCAAGTCCCCAACTTCTCCCTAACTTCCCAATGGATCCATCACCCCATTTCGATCAATTTTCCACACAATCTCTACCTTACTCTATCATGATTCACGCATAAGCCTTCCATCCTCTGTATATAGCCCCAATTCATTAGAAACCCTAGGTCAATAACCATCCTCAACCATGTTTATAAATAAACCTCCCGCACCCATTTATCGATTTTGGCTCGCCTTCCCCAGCTAGAATCCTTAGGTTATTGGACATACGCATCGAGCTTGATGACAGCTCGCTGTGCTGCCTGTATGCAGCAGGCAGGAGGCCACGTTTGCTTTGAACCCCGTTATTGGAGCTTACTCGATAATGTCCTCTGCTCCTTAGTTTCACCACTAGATTTACGCTGTTAACTTAGGATTTTATATTTCATTTCCTTTCCGTATTTCATTTCTGCTTTTCATTTTGCATTCCGATCACATTTGGTAACTTAGATACCCATCATAGCATACGCCGGATCTTAGAGCTCCGAACACTTTTCTACCTCGTATAACCCTCCGTTTGGACCGCATCACCTTCCCCTTTCGCTTATACATATTTTGATTGAACCAACCATCTGATCATATGCTAATAAAAGCCAGGACCAATTCTTGAAGGGACCGTCTGTGGTCTAATCGGGCCCAAGTCATTGTTCCCAAGTTCAAGATCTACCTCAAGCCACCAGGACCCAACTGATGGGTCCTGGATCATTTTGAGCACCTTGGTAGCTGTGGATCATCGTCAAGTACATCAGGAGCACCTCAGCAACATGAATGGAGGTATTGCGCGCAAGGAAACGATGAAACGAGGAAGAACACACCTGTGTTCTTCCCTGTTCTTGGGGAGCGGAGCAGAGCCGTCTAATGGGACTTTCACCCTAGTTTATACAATTGTCCTTCGATCTTGGCCCCGCTACACTATCAGATATGGAGCCAGATCTAATCTAGAGCACCCACCGTAGAAGGATTATTGTGGCATCGGAGCCATCCAATCGTTAAGTGAAGATATCTGCATCGTACGATGGCATGCTACTTTGGAGGTATTTACATTCATCCCCCACTGCCTCTTTATTTTTTATATTTATTCATATAAATAATCTTTTTAGTGTAAAACAATTATGAGTAAATTCCATAAAAAAACTTGCATTTGTTGGATATTACATTCAAGTCCTTGCCAGGTCACCTCACGTGGTTCCCCACGTAAGGTACCTGCCTATTTAGCATATTTACCCTCTCGATTTTTTGTATATAATGTTAGTCCAATAAAATGAAAATAATGTGTAAATAGTTTTGTATATTTTATAATGAAGCACCTGACAATTATGTAAATTGCATTTATACCCCTCCCAAGGCGTTGTATATATTAAACTTTTATGCAAATTGCGAGCATGGTACTAGACTTTAATTTTTGGGTACTGAATGCATGTAAACTTATTCTAAATTGCAAAATGGTCGTTACATTCTACGACATTTTATTATCTTTTCATCCATTTCTAATAAATAGTTTCTGTTTGGTTTTTATTTTGTAAAATTTAATGTAGACGCATGTAATGATGCTCATTCACGCCATTATTTTTATTCGTCATTTTAGGGCTTTTATCTATTTCTTAAAATCAAAGAGTGGCTATTTATTTACTCTTATAAATGTAATTGTACCAAAAAATATCAAAACACTTTGAAAAATTGCAAAAAATTATATATTATGTATATTATGCTATATTTCAACTCCAAACCAAAAATCCCTAAAAATAGAAAAATAAAATAAATAACAATAAAAAATATCCAAAATCCTTATAAAAAATATATAAAAACCTTCAAAAAATCCAAAAATATCATTTTCTTTTATTTATATTATTAACTACACATTAAAATTGAATTTTAGAGATTCTGAGACCATTTGTTTTTTAGTCAAATAAATTCGACCTATATATTTATTCCATATTTTGTGATATTTGCAATATTTTATAAATAATTTTTATTAGAAATAGTCCCCAAAAAATAATAAAAATTGTAAAAAAATATAAAAAACACAAAAATATTTCATTTTGTAATTTTTGATAACTTGTAGTTATATCTATAATTATATTACCCTATATTGTATTATATATCCATATATAGTTATATGTGGTATATATTTATTATAATTATTATAAATAGCTTCATTATATTTAAAACCTTTCAAAAATAAAATGATTGTTCTTATAGATATTTGCTGATTTTTCTATATTTATTACTTTTATTACACATATTAGATATATATATATACTTATATATACCTTTATTATATATACTAAAAAGAAAAAAAAATAAAAAATCAGAAAAATCTAAAAAGGAAATAAAAATTATAAAGTTAAAAAACAAAAAAAACTTAAAAACAAAAATTCATAACAAGTATATAATTAAAAAACCCATAGAAAAAATACCATAAAATGACAAGAGAAAGGACAAATTTTACACATCATTGCACAGTCTATCACGTTAGCTCCATGTGTTCAACATTCTACACATACTTACACCTATACAAATTATGTAGAGTTATAATAAAATTTAACTCCACATTAATTTTGCTTTTCATTGCTTTATTCGTGTGTGGGTTAGTTGTTGTCTGATTCGCTTTTCATGAGTGGTCGCCTCAGCGACACTATCTTCACACCCTAGTAATAATACTTTCATACCCTCGCCTCAAGCATCTCAATACATACGAAGTAATAAATCTGTAGCCATTGTTCCCCAACCCCGACCTGGTAGCCATGAGCTCCAAGGATAAAAAGGTTGTGGTTGCAATGATGCTTCAAAAGAGGGATAGTCTACTGGCTCAAGAGGAAAAGTCCTTATGTAAATGATCCTATAAATAGTATAAAAAATGCAAAAATCCAAAACTCTAAAAAGATTAGATCGGCAAAATTCAAGAAAATTAGTTTTCATAGGAATATCTATATACATTCAATAAGCAAGCTTGTTCTTCAATGTCAAAAATTCATGTGAATCTACAGCGGGATGACTTGGATATACTGGTCAAGCATCCAAGGATAGGTAGCAATACTGGATACTATCCATTCTCTTCTCCACCTCCTCTTCTTGAGTCGTTTGCACTTCAACTTAGAAGGGAATACATCTCTTCTAGGGGAAAGATTTGTTGGACGTGGGAATGAGGGTCACCATGTTGGAGAAGACCGTCTCTTGACCGCCTTAACCGAGAAGATATGTTTATCACTTAATATACAAGATAGAATCATAGTCATTAGAGATTGTGTATGGCATTGACTTGTTCTGACCTGACTCTTGAGGAGACTAGGGCATAGTGTTGTAGTTCTTAGAGGTTGTTGAGTTTCAAGTCCGCTTCCCAATAAGGTTCCAACCAATTATAAATTCAAAACGACTGACTGAGCTCCAAAAAGATAAGTTTAAAAGTTAAAATCAATCCATTTTATTTCCTTTTCTATTCTTTAATTTTCTTTTGCTATACTTATAGCACAAGTTTTTGCTAGGGACTAGCAAAGAAAGTACAAGGGGCAATGAATCTCGATTTCATCACCTTTATTCTTTCATTTTGTCCATAAATCCCGAGCTAAATGCGTGTATATATCATTAATTCGTGAAAATTGACACTCAATAATAGATACAAAAATACCATATAAAATATTGTATTTAAGACCAAAATAAAAGAATAAAGAAAATAAATGAAAAATAAATAAATGAAATACGAAAGATATTGAATGACCTTAAACCTTGAGACCCAGTCAACATGATTACTTGGTCGACAAGGAATAAAGTAGGGGGAGATAAGGGCCAATAATTAAATAAAAACCCTATTTATATTATTCAATAAATACATTCTAGGAACAATTTTATTTTCTTATTTTTATATCAAAAATCAATAAACTTTGAACATGGAACTTGTACATAAAATACAAAGAAAAATACAAAATTTATTTCATTCAGAAATAATGCACATTGTACCTCAGACACATAGAATAATAAGCTACAAAGAAAAATTTCCAGACATCTATCTTCTCCATACAAACTCAAAATTTACCAAACTCACCTTTATTGTTCCTAAAATTAAATTATATATTTAATCAAATGGTTTCATTCAATTTGGAATTAATATGCAAAAGTTGGCTTTTGGGCCCTCATTATGCTATATACCTATATATAATATTCATTACATATACTCTCCATATTTTTCAATCTTGGATATTTTCATAAATTTTTAAATAATATTCAAAATACATGTACATAGTGAAAAATTAAATAAAACCACTAAAAACACATAAAAAAGCTATATAATATATAGGTCAAATATACCTATATTATACAAACACAATAGACATACATTAATATTTAAGTATATAAATAAACTCAGAAAAATAAACTAAAAATATGTACATATGTAATTAAATGATATATTAATACATAAAATACCTGTACAAAATAATAAAATTTAAAATACAAAATAAAAATAAATAATATCAAATATAGGTGTTTATGCCTATAATTATACATGTAAAAACTAATACCTAATAAATTAAGTTGTAAAAATAATTCAAATTCATGAAAAAATACTACGTAAAATAATGGACATTTTCATGTTTTACTTTTAATTAATTAATTAGATTTTTATTTATTCTTTTCTATTCAATTATGTCTTCTAGTGGTCTAGTTGGACCAATAGGGGCTCGTCGTGTTGATCTAGGGTCAACTGCCCCCTTCTCTCTTTCTCGAGCGTGAGCCTATCGAGTCCCCAATTTTCTTCCTTTTTTTCCTCTCTAACAATTCCTGTTTTGGATCCTTGATCTAAACAAGGTTTTTGATTTGATCTCCTTCAAATCTGCCCATGCCTTAGATCGAACCAATCTTTCTTGAGCAGAACAAAATCATCGATCAAAGCCAGCCCGTCCCGTCCGCTACTTAAGCTGTGGAGCTTCTTCTTTTTCAAGTTTAATCCCTGATTCCACATCATAACCCCTTGGATTAAACCCTAGGCGAATGCTCTTCGTGACAGGAAGAGTTTCCACAGATTCAAGGTGAGGAGAAGGTGTGATCGTGGTGATTCATCCATCTCTGGCGAAGCTCCATCATGAGGTTCTATCTTCGTGACTCCGGTAAAGTGAGACCCCTTATCTAGGTCTGTTCCCTTCTCCTTTTAATTCCTAGTGTAGTCATACCTTTTAGTAGCTTTGCTTTTTTCTGGAAACCAAAAAATACCAAAATTTTCATACCTGGAAGTCTTCGCTACCAGGTCTCTGTGTCACCATTTAACTCCGTGTTCTTGCTCCCCATCGATCCCATTTTTTACCCTTGCATGTTCTCCAACTGCTCCCATATCTAGACCCCCCTCGATTCTGCTTGAGTCGAGCATTCGAGCTCTATCCATCACTATTTCCAAGAGCTCCTCGAACCCCCCCATTTCATCCAGTTCTATACCATTTCAGATGTCGAAAGTCTTCGCTTTCGTTACACCTTGCTTCCTGTGCAGAGAGCAGTGCATAAGGACTTCATCTGCAGGTCAATCAGATCCAGGAAGTAGATTCAGGTCCTTGTCCAATTCCTAGAGCTCCAAGACCCAATTACTGGGTCCTGGACACATTTAAAGTCCCAGGAGGCTACAGAATAGCGGTAGGAAGGTGAGGAGCCTCTCAGTAGATCCCCAGGTGGTCGGAGAGCAAAGAAACATGGGATCAAAACTCGCCAGTTGCAAGTTCTTCATCAATTCTTCCCAACCCTCTGCTGACCGCCAGATCAAGAATAAAGTTCCAGGACCACATTAGTCGTTGGATGGGCGTAATAATGACCATTAGCTCACCATCGATGATTTAATGGCAACCACTCAGATGAAAGAGTAGCGGCCTTCCACGTATCGACATGTGGATAAGTCATCTTCATCCGTTCGTTGGTCAGTGCTTTTAATAGGTAATTTTCATGAAAGACCGCCAACTTTTTTATTTAAATTTTAGTATTGAGAACTTTTCTCTCCTTTGTAAATACCTTGTAATATTTGCACATTATCCCTCGAACATCTTGCATATTACATTTTGGTCCATGCCACGTCGCATCACATGGCGGCCCACATATGTGGGAATTTTGCAAGAAGACCCTTGTGGCTTGTTTTATTTCGTTTTAGTTCAGAAATTTCAAACATTAATGTAACATTTTTGGGATATTTACACGCTAGCCACTAATCATTATTTTTATTGCAAATGTACCCCTAACATGCAGTGTTATTTTATGTATGTCTTTTATTTTTGATTAAATATCTCCTGTATTTGAAACTTTGTGGAAAAAAAATATGAATTCTCGATATTATTCTGATATTCTCCATATTTTTTATCGAGCATTTCCATGGATTTTTCTATTTATTAAAAATCATATTGTAGTTATTTATTCCTTGTTTAGCTACAAAATTACAAAAAAATATAAAATAACTTTAAAAATTCCAAAAAAATTAAAGTTCCTTTATAATTGTATTTTATCCATCCAGACCAAAATTCACTAAAAAAATATAAGCGAAAACACCTAAAAATTGAAAACCCTCCTAATGAATCTCCCATCACCTTTATCCTTTTATTTTAGCCTTTAAACCCTAACTAAATGCACGCATATATCATTAATTTATCAAAATAAACATCTTATAAGTTATATAAACTACTGTATAAATATTGTATTTATTACAAAAAAAGAAAAGATAAAGAATGAAGTGTCAAGGATAGTGAATGATCCTAGCCCTCGCGATTCAGTCATTATGATGACTTAGTCAACAAGAAATAAAGTAAGGAGTGATAGGGAAACCAAATTGTACAGAATACACAGACTAAAAACCCAAATTATATAGGTCAATAATTCATTTATGGGACCTATTTTATTTATTATTTATAAATCAAATTGATAAACTTTATTTATGAAAGGTGTAGATAAAAACTATAGAAAAATACGAATTTATTTCTTGTAAAAATAATGCATATTACGCTTTTTGTACTCAGAACAAAAATCCAAAATCGAAACTTCCTAGACCTGTATCTCTTCCATATAAATCAAAATTCATCAAAATCACTTTAATTGTATATTACTTTTAATTAGCTATTTAGTGAAGGTAGTTTCACTTAATTTGGAAGTAGATGCAAAAGTTAGGCTTTAGACCCCTATTATACATTATACCTGAATAAAATAATCATTTTATTTATTCATCACATTTTTCATTACTTCATATTTTTATACTTTTGTAAATATTATTTATAGTATATATACACAATTAAACAAAATAAAACCATAAAAATACGATAAAATAAAATAGTATACTAAAATACATATATGAATTGCTATACATGTACTATATAATAAATACATATATTTATTTAAGCAAACAAATAACTTCAGAAAAATAAAATAAAAATATATTCGAGTGTATTTAAATAAGTTATAAATATATAAATTATGTATCAAAAATAATAAAATACATATTACTAAATAAAAATTACAATATCTAGGCATTTATACCTATGATTTACTTATAAATATTAACTTGTAATAAGATGCTCCATAAAAAATAAAAATATGTATACAATACTATACTATAACAAACACTTTTTATGTTATGATAAAAATAATAATTCATTACTATTTATTATTGATTTACCAATCTTTTGTTTCTCTAAATTTTCTGGTTGATCCACGTGGACTAATCAGAAGCCTTCGCTAGTTGTCCGCGGTCAACTAGCCTCTATCTCGATCCATGACTTGTCAAAACCCCGGATCTTATCCCAATTTCTCGCTCATGCTCATCATAGTTTGCCTTTGCATGCTACGTGATTTGAGGGGATGGAACATCCAAGATTTACGCCTTGGCCTAAGATCCCATCGATTGTCCTTTACCATTGTAGCAACCTCGATCAAAGTTCATCTCTTCTACTGCCTATAAAAGAGCACCTCCGACAACCTTCTTCATTTTGATACCTCTTTCTCAAGCTTTAGCCCCTCATATCTAGTCCTGGAGCTCTGCTTTAGTGACAGCAAACGAGTGCTGCCAATCTACACCAAGGAGAGCGTGAGAAGGAGATGATCTGATCATCACCGGAGCAACTCCATCTGGTTCTGTCGCCTAAGCACCCAGCTAAGTTGAGGTCCTCATCTCTTTTTCCTAGGTAATCTAAGTAGTCTAGATTTCAATTTCGCTCTTATTTTTTGCATTTAGATTAGTGCATTAGGTTTTTATCCAAAATCATCATATGCTTGGAGCTTGACATCCAGGCTAAAATCCACCATAAACTCCCATAATTTTGCATCATTGATCTTCTCACTAAGATACTCTCCCATTTCTCTGCAAAAACCCCATCATACCCCCCTTCGATTCGACCCAAATCAAAAGAGATTCGAGTTTGTGACCACCACCCTCACTTGAGCCTTGTCGTCATCCCACTCCACGCAGCTCCAGTAGTTTTTTTTAGGCTGAGAAGATAGCTCTCGATCCAATGAATATTTTGTGTGCAAGAACGAGCTGAAGTATAATTCCTTGAGCCATTTTAGAGATTGAATGTGGCTCCAGATAGAAGACCCTCCAGGTCCTCATTGTTTGGAGATGGACTTGAACAGAGCACACCTGCACATGGGAAAGTACCTTAGCAAGCTCCACGGACCATCAACGAGGCATTTGGCTACTGAAGAGCTGATATTTCAGGGATCGAAGCTCGCTTGGCACGCTATTATTCATGTTCTTGCGAGGCCTCCAGATGTCGTCAGATAGAAGATGAACACAGGGTCTAATCTTAGTTGTTTGTGAGGAATTGAAGCGATGCTCTCCAGGACTGCATGATCAATTAAATTATCATTGATGTGGTGCCACTACAGCCTTCTGTTCTCGCACGATTGATGGTAAATTAAATGGGGTCCCCTCTGTAATTTTGTGTTATTATTTAGCCCAAAAATTCATCGGACAAGCATAAAATATTAAGTAATATTTGCATTTAGACCCCTACACTTTTGGAAATTTGCATTTCAGTTTAGTAAACATAGGCTCACGTGTCCATACAATTGGGTTTATGTAAACTTTGCGCTAACACTCCTCAGGTTATTTTATTTCTTTTCAGTCCTATAATTCCATGATGAATCATAATATTTGGGGAATATTTCCAAGAAGAACCCTGGCATTTATTGTATTTCTACATTAGTCCCTTCCATGCACGTGCTCATACACACGTTTTGTTGTAAAAATTGCATTGGAGCCCGATATTCCTGGAAATGTTATGGCATTTATTTTTAGTTATTTTTAATTGCATTTAGGTCCCTATGTGATGAATATCCATTTTATCACCTTTATTCTATCATTTTTGCCTTAAAACCCCTAGCTAATGCATGTAAATAGCTTTATGTTGTACAAAATATCTCTCATTATTTATTGCATTCATTGTGTAAATAATATTGTTTCTAATGCCAAAATTATAGAATAAAGAGTAGAAAAGAAAAAGAATAAAATACGAAAGTTATTTTATGACCCTTACCGTAAGACCAAGTCAAGAATTGAGTTCGTCAACAAGGAATAAGTAGGGGAGATAAGGGCCAATAAATCCATTTAAATTCCATTTATTAATTCATTAAGAATTCATTTTTTGATATTCATTTTATTATTTACTATTTATTCATCAAATACAAAAACTTTGTATATGAACGTTGTAAATAATAATGTAAATAAAAATATAAAATTGATTTTGTAAAAAAAAACACAATGTACTTTTTATACTCTGAATAAGATTCCAAAATCCCAACTTCCCAGACCCACATCTTTCAAATAAAGACTCAAAATGTATCAAAATCCCTTTAATTGTATATAATTTTTAATAAGCTATTTAGTGAAGGTAGTTCCATATTTTTTTGATCCAATAGATAAAAGTTAGGTTTTGGACCCCTATTGTACAATCTACCCAAAACAAAATATTCATTTTACTTGTCCTTTATTGATTATGCAATTTTATATTTTTATAATTTCTTAAATATTATTTATAATATATGTACATATTTAGAATATACTAAAACCATGAAGAAAACACCAAAAAAATAAGTCTACAAAATATATAGGTAAATACCTATGCTAATACATGTAAATAAATAAAACTGAAAAGTGTTCTTTCATTCTTTATTCTTTTGTATTTTTATACTATTGTAAATATTATGTATGTCCTACTAAAATATAAAGATGAAATAAAACCAAAGAAAATACATTAAAATAAAATAATGTACAAATTACAAAGATGAATATACAATAACTATACATGGCTAATTTGTACCCCTATTTATTTAAGTATGCAAATAACATCATAAAAATATAATAAAAAATATTTAAGTATATAAAAATAGGTTATAAATATATAAAACAAGATAATAAGAGAATAAAATAAAATATACAAAAAAAATAAAATTTACAAAACATAGATGAATATACCTATAAATATACTTCTAAAAATTAACTTCTAACAAATAATACCAAAAATTAAATAAAAATCATATTAAAATACTACATAAAATACTAAACTTTTTTTTAATAACAAAAATTAATAAAATCATTTATTACATTTAACTAATTAATTTCTATTAAAGGGGATTATTTTGTCCTATAACGGTCTGTGTGGCCCAATCAAGGCCCAGGAATTGTTGACCTCCGTTCGATTCCCCTAGCGCCCCTGCTGCCCATTAGACCCATCTTTTCTCCGACTTTGAGTTTTTTTCTGCTCGTTTCATCAATCCATCACGATCAACACCTTCATGAGATCTCATCATTGATGTTCCGGGATTCACGCCGACCCTATAGATATCTTGTACATAGCATCGATTCTTTCCAAACCACCCATCAATAAGGGTGCCTCACTTATCTTTAAATAAAGACCTCCACCCTCCTTCAAATGTGGTCATCGTCCGAACCCTTGAGCCCTAACCCTCGACCTGGCGAGCATCCCCGTGACAGGGGGAGGTCCCCTGAGGTGTTGGTGTGGCTAGAGGAGGAGGAGGCGCCCCCATGGTGGACCTCACCGACCACCTCGGCTCCTTGCCTTCGTCGGCAGGTAAAAGTTGCGCCCTTTCTTTCTGTAGGTTAGAATTAGTCTTAGGTTTAATTTAGTGCCTTTCATGTTTTTGATAATTAACTAGTCTAGGTTAACATGGTTACCCTCGCCGGAGCTGTCGATCTCCAGTAGTTTGTTCGACGTCATAACCATTGTTTTCGACCCGCCTTTCCATCCCATTTTAGCTCCCCTCCCGTTCTCCATCTTCTACACCCCCAACCAACCTTGGCTCGCTCCGAATAAAGGGATCAAGGTTCAAATCCTTTGCTCACCGCCGGACCTCTCCGCCACACCCCCATTTACTCCATCTCCGACTTATTTCACACCTAACCGAGTCAGGTCACTTCTCCCTCGACCCGCGAGTTTATTAATGTAGGAACCGCACGTGAAGGACCCCATATGAGGTAGTCTTGAGGTTCCAAAGAACCTCCAGATATCCTTGCACTCCAGAGCTCCCCCGATGAGCTCCGGAGCTCTTTGAGGTATCCAGCATGTCAGGAGGCTTGCAGGAGAGCAGAGAGACTGTCGGCAGGCTTGGAAGTGGCCAGAAGCTAACGCATCATTGAATCAAAGCTCATCGCATGTGAGTTCCTTAGTCATTCTTCCAACCACCTCGACCATTGTTGGATCAAGAACATCCTTCCAGATTGATAGGTCGTCGTTCGATGTGAAGCACCCCCACCGTAGATCCCATCCATGAGATCTGATCAGGACTGTCCACGGTGAAGCGGCATCGTCGCACCATGTGCGGACACATGTTTAAGTGAAGGAATCTCAACCGCATGATGGCACGCTAATAGGGGTAATTTACAAATCCTACCATGTTCTTTTTGTATTTCTTAATTAGTCCTATAAATAAAAAAGATAGAGTAAATAAAATGGACATTTTGCATTTGAGGCCTTGTATTTATCAAATATTGTTTTGGGTCCTATTTAGCTCAACACATGTGTCGTCCCATGTGAGATGGGCAAATTGCAAGGATACCATTGTAACTTTCTATATTTCAATTCAATCCAATAAAAGTTAGCGTACCACCTATATTTTTGGAAAAATTGCACTTGAGCCCCTGATGTTTGTTTTATTTGCAGTTGTGCCCTTTCTAGTACATGTATTTTTTATGCTTGATATTTAGCTATTAAAAAAAGCACCCGTGCTATAAAAAATATGCAAAATTAGGGTTAAGCTCCTGCTTGCATATAGTTTCATGTTGTAATTTTAGATTTGGCATTTAGGACTTTTTAATATTTATTAAAACTAAAATGGGCAAATTTTTGCCCCCGTTTGTTTTTATAAATTAAAAAAATATTAAACTGTTTTGAAAAACTCCATAAAAATATATATTGTCTATTTTATCGTATTATGACTCCAGATCAAAAATACCTAAAAATAGAAAAAGAAAACTCTTAAAAATTACAACTCCCCAAAAATCCTTGATAAAAATCTATAAAAATAAAAAACTAGTGTTTTCTATTTTATAATTTTATTCATCTTATTATCTATTTATTAAATTTTTTTGGATAATTTTAGATCTTATTTGCTATTTTTAATATCCAAATCAATTTCGATATATTATTTAGTCTTCGATTTGGGATCTTTTTTATTTTAAAATCCGCAAAAATCCTAGAAAAACACAAAAACATTAGAAAATATATAAAACCCCAAAAACAATTTATTTTCTTTATTTTATTTATTTTTACTAGAATTTATAATTATACTACTCTATATGGCTTTTATAGCCTTATTAATTCTAATATATATAATAAAAAGAAATATCAAAATCTAGAAATATAAAAAGGAAAATACAAAAATATAAAATAAATAAATATATATATATATATAATTGAAAACCCCTGAAAATAATAAATGGAGATAAGAAAGGAATAATTTTGCACTTTATTGCACAATCTACCGTTTGCTCCCTGAGTTTGACCTCTACACATACTTACATCTATACACATTTGTTATAGAGTTATAATAAATTTTAACTCCACATTTTTGCTACTCATTGCTTGATGTATATTATAGGTTAATTGTTGATTGACTGAGGCTTTGTGAGTGATCGCTTCAGCGACATTGTAGTTCTCGCCATGTGTAGACTACTCTAGAATATTTGTTGCATTTTATTGTGCAATCTACCTTTCATTCCTATGATGTCTGGAATATTTGTTTTTCTTGTTTCATTTATCAAAATAGCTCCTGTGTGTTTTTAATTATAGGAAAATTATTGAGCACACATTAATATATGCTTAATCCCACTATGTGCTTGGAGTTCATTAGTTTTTACATTTATTTAATTTCATTTGGGAATGTTTTATTCCTTGTCTAATTTCAAAAATCCCAAAAAAATTATAAATCCTTGAATAATTCCAAAAAAAATCACGTGGTGTTTATTACTTTTTTATAACCCTAGACCAAAAATCCCTAAAAATAGAAAAAGAATATCACTAAGATTTAAAAATCTCCAAAATCCTTCTAAAATTATAAAATAAATAACAAAAACTCAAAATTTCATTTTCTACTCTTTATTATAATATCTATCTTTTCATTACATATGAAAATTGATTTTTGAGAAATTTTGAACCTATTTGGTATTTTTAACCCCCAAATCTAATTTTCTTATTTGAAAAGTCATTGTTTTTTTCTTATTCATATTTTTAAAAAAGCCAAAAATTAGCATAAATACTCAGTCAAACACAAAAATAGAAGCATAATAAGAAACATAAAAACATTTTTTTCCTGATTTTTAACTACTTTATCTATATATAAAACCCTCTTTAGCATATATATACATTTAAATTTCTATATCTTTCTAATAGTTATTAATTATTATAAATATCTAAATATTTATAATTAAAAAGGATTATTCTCTTTGATTATTTTCCGTTTTCTCATATTTATTATATATATTATAGTCTACAGTAGTTATATTATACACAGTCCTAATTTTCCTATATTAATACATCATTATATATACACTAATTATATTATGAAATTAAAAAGAAAATAAAAATTAGAAAATTAAAAATTAAAAAATATAATCCAAAAAAATATTTTATTTAATTAAATCCCATATACACATTGAGTGATTTTATGTACACTTGTATATATACTTGCTTTGTTTATTCATTTAAATAAAACCTGCTACATCATTTGGTTCTCGTATTCGACCCCTACCATTCGTGTCACTATAAACATATATTGTAGGGTTATAATAAATTTACATCCACATTACTAGCTTCGATTGCTTGATTTATTTAATTTGTGGGTTTGTTGTTGATCTAGCTTAGGATCTTAGTGAGAAATCACTTTGACAACTTCACTTGTGCCTTGTGTGGAGCGTACGACTCTCCACTCTGAACCTCTCCATTTCAAGTGGCATCAATGCTGGGAAGCAACGATAGCGTAGCTTTGTATATATTGTTGTGCATATTATTTCTCTTCTATTATTTTCTCTTTATTTTTGATTATTTGTTGTGTTATGACTACTTCTCTTTGTTTTCTTTCTTGCGAGGGATCACATGGCAAAGGTCGTCTCTTAGGAGGTGGACGCACCGGAGCTGCGAGGAGATGAGCTCTTCTATTTGTGAGTTAGACCTGAGAGAGCAAGAGGAGTAAGGAGGAGAGAAGCAGAATAGCTCACCCTTAGATTTTTGTTCTATTTTGTGAGGAGAGTGCCATTTATTTATATATATAATTGATTGTAATAATTTTAAACTTGGACACTTCACATCCAACAAGGTCCATTGCCTAGGTGTCTGTTCATCTAGGGGCCTCATCATGGCTTTTTGTGTTTTCTCGCTTTATATTATTTTATTTCTCATGTTTTGAGCTTTATGCCTTTATTTTCATTTGTTTTATGCGATTGAAGCCCCTAGATTTAGGCTCACTTGCATCAGAATCTAGGTCCAAATACCTAATAGAAGCATGCACCTATATTTATATACTTCTGGACTTAGTAGAATAATTAACAGAAAATTTCTTGAATTTACAACTGTGCACCATGAGGGACTCCATATAACGCTTGCAGGACCCATTGTGGTGAGCACCGAGGAGCCAAGGCTGGATACTTAGGATCCATATTTGATTAGTTTACATCTTGTTCTTCTTAATTTTAGCATGCTTTCATTGCTTGCATATTGCCGTGTAATGTAAAGATTTCAATTCTTCCTTGCATCACGCATGGAGAGCGCTGAGAAGCACTATGAATCTTCTTACTTTGCATGCATCATTTGATACGAAAGTGAGATTTCTTCCTTCATATCCACTTTCATTGCTTTTTCATTCTCTTCCCCCTATTTTATATCACATTTAGGACTTCAAGAAAATATAAATAAATGTTAGGTAGATTGCTGTGAAAATACCCAAAAAATGTAAAAACCCAAAATGTCTAAAATTAGGGGACTGCTAAATAAACTTTGACCTTAAATAAAATCGGTAATGGACATCCATATTTTGGGTTCATAAAGCCCTCATTGCTTTCAGGTAGACTCCATATTGAGTGAGGCATGACCCTAGGATAGAGCCCGAATCCCGATTTGTGGTGCTTTGGTTATCACCTAGGACGACGAAGTATTGGCGCTTCTATCATACGTGAATGAGTAGGGCCTTATCATCGACGGTGTTCCCGCCTTGTGTGAAACATCAACTTGGCCTGAAGTACTGAGATTATGCCACGCCCTCATGAATGTGTTTGTCTCATTGGTTTGTCTCCAAGTACCTCGCTTGCAAGGGAAGTAGTGTTTTTACCTATTGGCTTCCTTTCTCTATTCTTTGGCTGGGTATCCCCCCTGGTACGAGATCAAGGACTTTTAAGCGTGCACATCAAAAGTTACAAAGGAGGTGGAAAAAGTACATGGTACTTTCCCGGCAGTACACATGTTCATATAGGGTTAACATATTTAAGGACTTGTTAAAAGATTTGCCAGCAATACAACCATAATATTGAAAAGATAAAAATAGTAGAACTCTCACAGCTTCACTTGGATTGTATTAATGAATTCAAAAACTTGTTTGACATTTGTTTGATTGGAATTAAGGTCCAAGATCAAAATCTTGCATGCTTGTGCACATTTTGCCTTCTTTTTTCTCTTCTTTTATCTCCATTTGATCCCCGGTCACTTTTTAGACATTCTATTATTTTGCACTCCAATATTTCTCGTTAACCACTGTATCATTCCTCCATTGTCAATCTCCTCTTTGATCTTCGAGATGGAGACTAGTGGATGGCTTGGTTGGGACTCCACCGACACCCACATCGATTCCATGCGCTCGCCTTCTCTAATAATTTGGGGTCTTTCTCAAGAATATGGTTTAGAATCTACGAACTGCTCTCTAGACTCCCCCATTTTCTTCAATAAATCGGGTGACTCTTTTCCCAAATTATGCCCACTTTGGATGTAAATTGATTTCATGCTTATACCTCTGCATCCTTAATGATGTTCTGTGTTGACCTTAACACAGATCGATTTGTTTCAGCCGGTGCTTATTTACAGACTGATCAGGGCATCATTACTTGTGCAGATCAAGAGACTGATCTATAGCCATAGATTGTGTCAGATTCAGACTCTGATTCAAAGAAAGAAATGGCTCTTATTAGAAAAGGGAAAGGACCTCAACACCCACCACATCTGACAAGCCAGCATTCCGATCAGAACATGATGAATGCACATCTCCTCACCTTCATTAAGGTGATTCAACAGCAACTCACCGATCATGCATTGGCCCATGTCGCTTTCCAGGATATGCTTAATGACATGAGAAAAAGACAAGAGAACAGAGGAGGAGGTGAAGATTAATAAAGAGAATATGGACCGTGTGGAGGATGAGGAGAAGAAGCAAGAGGAGGGCAACCAAAGCCGATCCTCAAGGAGACTTATTACCCCGATGCTGGACATATGACAGAATGGATCCAGATACCTGTGATTCATGCCCATTTTGAGTTGAAGCCTCAACTCCCGGAAATCCTTCCCACATTTCATTGGAATTCTGATGAACAACCATATATTCATCTACAATAGTTCAGACGCATCTATGAAACCACACACTACCCTAACAATCTACTAGGCATAGTTAAAATGACATGCATTCCCGATCAGCCTTTAGGACAAGGCTCTTCATTGGATTAATCATCTAGGGAAGGTTGTCACTACTGGGGAGGAACTTAAATTAGCTTTCCTGCACAAGTTCTACCCTCTCGGGCGGTTAATTAGATATGAACATGTATAGCGAACATCACCCAGGCCAGCCATGAGTCCATTCACGAGGCATACGAGAGGTTCACTGATTTGCAAGTGAAATGTCCACACCAACATATCCCATAGTCCATCTTGATCCAACATTTCTTTGGTGGATTGATGATTGAGTGTCAAAATCTCCTTGATTTCACCTGTGGTGGCTCTCATTTCAACAAAGACGAGGTGTGATTTGGCAGATTTTGGTAGAAATGGCTGAAGGAGAATTTGTCCTATCCTCATCACGTGCTTATCAGCAACAACCGCAAGCTTAACAAAAAGCAGTGCACATGGCATAGGGATAAGATCTCAAACTTGAGATTATTGGGAGCCACCTGTCCTAGGTGGATATCATTGAAAAATGATCTCAAGATCTTGAGAAGCTCGATGTGATTGAATAGAGGACAAAATACTTGGATAAACTTGATTAGATTACCAAGTAGTTGGAGCTGCTGGTGAAAACCATCAGCTCTTGCAAATCTGTGTCGGCATCGGTTGCCACTCCCATCGAGACGAAGGAACCATCATCACTTTAACCTCCTCTGCAAATTCAGCCGCAGCAAACGGTTCAGCATGTGTATATTATGTGCAAGCCCTAGAGCCATCTTCACCCTAGAAGTCATAGCAACATCTTGTTGTATATCAGCTATATCTCCAGACCTTCTCAGTTCCATGTTCCCATCCACCACCTCTCATTCAAGAGGTGAACGGGGTTTGGTCAAATGGTGTGTGGTTGGTCCATCCAGGCGGACCTCAAAAGGGCTAGCCTCCAAATTCTCATCCATTCCCTCAACATCAAGGAGGGAGGTTTGTCCAACGAAACAACCAGCCTCTTTACCAGCAGTCTCAGCCATATTAGCAGGGCTGGAGACAGAATCAGTTTCAATAACTACAGTACCGATAGTACCAGCAGAACCGGCTATATGCGGTTGTGCAATACTAGTACCCTCCTCCTCATCACCAACAATATCATTCTCCTTTTCAATATCCTTCGCATTAGTCTTATTAGCAGCCTCAGCACCACTCATAGTCACAGCATGGACAACATGCTAAATAATCAGAGGACCCTCTAGTGAATCCCTCCATTGATTGCTTGGCTCAGCTTGTTAAGAGAATTGCATATATGAGTCAGAAGTTGGATGACCTCACCGCTGCCAAGACCCCAATTCCGGCACAGGTGGAGGCAAAACCTAACAATTTCAGAAAGCAAGCACATGTAGTTTGTGATGCCCTTGCCAAACCCAAAGAGTCAGATGTGCATGATACTTTATTATCTAATGTTGTTACTCTCAGGAGTTGTAGGCGTTGCAGCCATCTGTAACAATGAAGGGTAAGAATAAGGCTTCCACTGGAGAGTCTTCATCCTCTTCTACATCAGTCGAACCAGCCGCAGGGTCGGGTGAGGAAGAAGAAGAAGGAGAAGCACCACATAATATGCAAAAAAATAAAAAATTTCGAAAATAACAAAAATAGGACATCAGCAGCTAAAGCACCAGCCATCCAGGAATGGAGAGGACCGCAGTGAGCTGAAAGTGAGATCTGAATAAATTGTTGGAATTCCTAGATTTTCATACAACGAGTTACTTATGTATAAGGAAAAAGTGAAGCATTGGCATGATAGACACATTAGAAGGAAGACCTTCTCCCCTGATAAGTATGTATAGGTGTTTGATGCCAAATTGAAGTTTTTTCCATACAAATTGAAAAGCAAATGGTCAAGAACGTTCATTGTGAGAGCTGTGCGTGACAATGGTAGTATTGTCTTATCTAGGTTGTCATCTGACTCACAGACATTTGTTGTGAACGGATAGTTGCTGAAGTCGTATCGAGATCATGATACATTCCTCTCCGTGGTTGATTCTTTATCTGTAGTATCAGATAATGACTTTTTGACATCTTTTGCGTCTGATACATGAGCTGATTTTCTCTTATATATATCCTTTCGTTTTATACTTTCTTCTTCTTCTTCTTCTATTTTTATCGTTCACCTCTTTTCCATGTGTGTGCTATACTTAGGGTGTACTCTATTCTAAGTATAGGGAAGGTGAATGATTTGAGTTGTTCATATTCGTCATGTTTCAGCACTATTGTTGTTGCTTATACTTAAGGATCCCTTACCCTAAGTGTGTGTGGAGTGATGTTGTTCATACCGTCTTTTTCGTATTTTTATTTTTCTTTTCTTTCTTTTGATCTCTCATTTGTCCCTCAACTTGTAGATATTATTTTCATATACTTAGGGATATTTTACCCTAAGTATAAGGGAGGAGGAGTAGAGTCATTGAGTTTGTTCATTCTCTTACTCGGTGTTCCAAGTTTGTACAGTCTTTTATACTTAGGATTATTTGATCCTAAGTATGGGGATATAATCGACTTCTGTTCTTTTTGTCTATTTTTTGAGTCGTTGTATAGGGTTCTTTTTGCTTTTCTATACATAGCACGAGTTATGTCTTCCTGTATAGCTCTTTGATCACTATGAGGACATAGTTCGAGCTAAGTATAGGGGGTGTCATATATATTGTATATATACTTTAGCCATAACTCGTACTTTTATTAATAAAACAACTATAAAAAAGGTGTTGTTTGTAAAATATTTGTGAATTTATTTTCTATATCGAAACTAGGTATATTGTACGAAATGTTTGTAAAATTATTTTGTCACGAGGGATACAAATTATAGGATGTATACATATATTCATAAAATGCATGTGTGTATACTTTGATCATTTATCCTCCTATAAATAAAATCCTTTATTGTATATAAAATTCTTTTATATAACTTGTATATAAAACATGTATTTGAAACTTGTGTATAAAATCCACTTGTAAAATTGTGTATAAAATATGTATAGTCCTTGTATATATTCGGTACTGACCCTTTTTCTTTCTTTATAAACCATAAAAAATACTTGAAATTTACAAAAATTTGCAAAACCTGCAAAAACTTTTCAAAAAGATTTTCCTTTTTCTTTCTTTCAAAAAAATATGTGTTTTGTATATACTTTTTGCATTTGCATGTGCATTTTTCAAAATAATATTGACATTTAAACTAGTCTGTAATAAAGTTGAAGAATGGAGCTTGGTTAAGATCTTAATCTACTTAATTTCATAGGAACCTTATAAGAACTGGAGTTGAGACTTTTCATATCCTAGTGACTTAATTCTTTGAGTTCACAAGACTATGTTCACATGTCATCTTGATTAGTCTAAGTAGAATATTTAACTACACACATGATTCTTCTCGACAATGCCTAACTTGGACAAGCTCTCTACACGTAGCTCTTCATGGATGAGGTGGTGAGGGGGCAGAATACTTTGGCTTGGGGCAACACACGGGTGTGTAACAACTAGTGGAAACATCTATCTTCCTCTAGGGATGGTAGTGCATCTTAACCTGGTCTAGTAGCATTGAGGTCTAAAGACAGAATGCTATGGGATTGTAATAATGCTTCAAAAGAGGTATAGTCTACTGGATCAAGAAGAAAAACTCCTTATGTAAATGCTGCACCCTTGTATATATTTAAAAAATGTAAAAACTCCAAAAAAGTGGACAGACCTGATTGAAAACAAAACGCATGCCGGAGTGTATAGTCAAAAGCAAGGATGAGCTTCAAAGTCAAATTCTTATGTGCTTGCAGCTGGATGATTTGTCTACACTGGTCATGCATCCAAGGATAGGTAGCTACACTGGCTACTGTCCATTCCTTTTTCCTTCTTCTCTTCTTGAGCTGGTTGCACTTGAAGATAGAAGGGAATATCCCAACTCCTCAAGGAAATATTTACTAGACCGGGTGACTAGAGTTACCTTGTTGAGGGAGGTTATTTCTTTGTAACTTTTAAGGTGGAGAGCTATATTTCACTTACACTGTACAAGTAAATATTGATAGTCATAAGAATTTGTGTATGTAGACTTCTTCTGACCTGACTGTTGAGGCGACTTGAATAGGAGTCTTGTGGAACAGGAGGGCTATTAGGTTTTAAATCCATTTCCTAAAAAGGAAGTTTCCGCCACACTAATAATCCAAAGGTCTGACAGAGCTCCATACAATTTTTTGAATATAAGTTTAATAGTCACTATTGTTCTAAGTTCTTTATTTTTCCTTTACTCTTTTCTTTTTCTTAATTCACTAATTCTTACAAATAAGTGTTTGCTAAGGGACTAGCAAAGGTAAAGCGTGGGGGGATGATGAATCTGAATTTCATCATCTTTATTCGTTTATTTTAGCTTAAAATCCCTTGTAAAACACCTATAAATATCACTAATTTTATTATTTTACTAACTCTAACTCTTATGTAAATATTGTATATTTATCATCATTTTAAACTCAAATAGATAAACAAAGTTAAAATAAAGAAAATAAGAGACTGTATATATATGCAATAGATATAGGCCGAATCAGACTCTGAGATCAGGTCAAGACTTGACCTGAATGACAAGGAAGAAAGTATGGGGAGATAAATCCTAATTACTAAAAAAATCCAGAAAATGAATTTGTCACATGTATATGTTCATAACATGTACACTATTATCTATTATACACATTCTTCAATTATTTGATTCGTTACCAAATTCTTTGTAAATAACCATTATTTCTTCTTAAATTTTGTGAATAAAATCCTCTTGTAAATAATAAAAATAATTTCAGTAAAAACTTGTATATATTGTGTAAATAACAACAATCTCTAAAAGCCCCAAAGTATAAAATTACAAAATAATATCTTCTCCACCTGAACTCCAAATTCATCAAACTCACTTTCATCGTACTCCAAATTGTATTATCTATAAAATGGAGGTGATTTCATAAAAATCAGAGTTACGTTGTGAAATGTGGCAAATTGGGGTATTATTGTATAATATACCTATACACTCTTTGTATGTTATTTAATTTCTTGTGCATATTTGTAAATATTGTATTTTTAGTAAATATTGTATTTAACTCATATAAAATACAAATAAAAATCACAAAATCAAAAATCAACAAAAATAAAATCTTATATATATTGTATAGGTATCACCATGTATACGATGTACCTATACCTATTTATTTAACCTAATAAATTAATTCCTATAAATAAAATTAAAGTAACCTAAAAACCCATGTAAAATAGTGTAAAAATAAAATAAGAAATTATGTAAATATTTGTATAAATAATTAATTAAAATCAAAGTCCTGTATATATAGGTATACATACCTATAATTAACACCTTTTGTTTATTTTAACCATTATATCTATAATATTTAATTAACTAAAATCACTAAAATTAACTTTAATTTATTATTAACATTTTATATATATTACTTTATTTTTAGAATTTATTTTGATTTTCATTGATTTATTTAAAATATTGTCCTTATTTTACCGTTATCCCTATTTTGTTCGTTTCCTTTGTGCCTTCTGATTGGACAACCCAGGTCTGTTGACCCGGGTCAACTGCTCAGTCTGCCCTTGATTCACGCCATTTTGTTCGTCAGTTGTTCTCTCACAATTTTCCCACGCATGCCTTCCACTAACTGCTCCCGCTTCCTTTCCCATTCTTTTTGCCCGATCATTCATCTCAGTCACTTATATCCACCTATCACTCCACGATTTTCTCCCATTTTGGAATTCAAAATCCGCCAAAGAAACCTCTATAAAATTTAGAACCTCCACCCCTTATAAGGGTTTATCTGATTTTAACCCAATATCACCCGCGATCGAGTGACAAGTAATGAGCTCTTATGATAGATCAGAATCGTCGTTTCGGAGAGTGAATTTGGTGCTTATATTCGTGATTCAACCACGTCATAGAGTTCTCTGCGCATTCCGCCTCTCCGTTTTCAGCCGTAGATTGAGGCAACTCCACACCTTCTTTCTCCTCTGTAGTTAAGCTATGTCATTTGTCTTTGATTTTTTTATTTCTTTTGTACTTTAATTTCATTTCATTCATCTAGATCAGAACTCCTTTTCAACCTCTAATATGCACGATTGGAGTAGTTAGACCATCCAATTCATTTTTCGACCATGCCAAAACATTTGCCTGACCATTCTCCAGCTTGACCACCATCTGATCACTCTTGGATTCTTCCAGATCTTAGGTTCGATCTCCATTCTGACCGCCCTTCACCATAGACCCATGTCCATTCACTCTTTCCTACACTTTTGCCTATTTTTTGGCTAGAGTTTCCTCCAAGCATGAACCATTATTTGTAGGTCAAAGGAGTGTAGTAGCAGTACTGGAGCGAGACCTGAGGGGTTGAACTACAGCTGAACCATTTTAAACCCTCATATTTACGATCGAAGATTTTCACTCTCCATTGCTTCAATCGGTCTATAGAGGAAGATCCTAGGGAGTTGTGGTACATTTCAGTAGAGTATTTGGGTGAGCCAAGATCAAATTCTCCCCAATCAAAGCTCATCGGAGTTCTCTTTCATTCTAGGTCCTTTAGGTGCCTTTAGGTTCATCAGATCAAAAACTCAATGCCAGATCAGATTCGGACCGTTGATTTTTTTGCAACGTTCGACCGTTGATGAGATCATCAGCGTGATCGGAGGTCGTCCAAGCATGCTTCATCCATAGCTGTTAGATTAAAGTTTCCTGCATCAGAGCCATTCTTTCTACCACATAATTTAAGGGTAATTTTACACCTCATCCCTTATCTTTTATTTCAATTTTAAAAAAGTCCTTTGAGGACATGTGTCTGCATTGTATTTATCGAACATTTACACTTATTTCCTTCGAATTTATTTTATTTGCAACTTCACCCTATTTGAACTGAACTTGTGCTATACACGTGGCATCTTGTGAAATTTGTAATAAAAATCCTTATAGTTTCTATTATTGATGTGTCCCTGGGATTATTTAAATTGCATATTGGTCCTATCTAGCGATGCGCATGTTTGTGTCCGTGATTTCTTGGAAATTTTGCATTTTTCATCCTCGCATTTATTTATTTATTACTTTTCAATACTAAAACTTCAAATAATCGCATTTAGACCCTTGTTCATATGCATTTGTCTTGCATCTTTAAAATCAAATAAAAAATATCAAAAACCATCTAAAAATTCGGCAAAAATTCATATAGGCTCATGTCAAATACATGCATCCATAAATCACATTTCACAATTCCATTATTTTTGTTATTTATAAAAATTCAAAGATAGCATAAAAATATATTGTTTGCGTTAAAAAATCAATAAAAATTATAAAATCTTTTAAAAATTCTAAAAAAATACATACTTATTTATTTTGATTCATTTTATTCTCTATCATATTTTTTCATTTTTATTCCACAAAAAAACCATAAAAACAATAAAACTCGTAAAAATAATAATAGTTCATAGAAATTAAATTAAAAATCCAAAAAAATAATAAAATGGCTTTCTAGAAAATCTAACCAATTCTTTCATTCTGTGTATAATTCATCCATTTTTGACCTTATTTTATATTTCAAAAATCCAAAAACATTCATTTATTCTTTATTTATTTTATTCTCTATTTTTTATCTATTTAAATGTTTTCAAAAATTTTGGAAAAATCTATAAAATTTTCAAAAACATTAAAAAAATTAGTAAAAATCCAAAAACAATTTTAGTTTAATTTTCTGATCATTTTTTATATATTTCAAAAATACAAAAAGAGAGGTTGAGTGGTTTCTTTTAACTTTCTTTAATTACCTCATTGTTTTAAAAAATCTTTTGCAAAATAAAAATAAAAAATTAAAATCAAGAAACTAAATAATAATTTATAAAATTAAAATTCCATAAAGAATACTCAAAAATAAAAAATATTACAACCAAGCATAGTGTGCATAGAATTTCCTTTATTCTTTTATTTATTATTCATTGCATAGAATAACCTTGGGGATTTTTGTAGCCTCCTCGATTTCGATCCTGTTAGATACACAGGTAAGTTAAATATCAAAGTCTCTTGCTATATTTTCTTCTTTACTGATTTTTACTTGAGAATTAAATAATTTTTTGTTTGATGCTTCTTTGGGTTGCGACGACCCCAATTTTAGTTGTGAATAATTCATTGAAATAAAAACCCTGAGTTTGCATGTCAATAAGTACCCATCCAAGAAATCAAAAAATGCTTTTCCTGCCAGTCTTTCGATGATATGGACAATAAAGGGTAGAGGAAAGTGATCTTTCTTGGTCATTGAGTTCAGTCATCGGTAATCTACACAGACATTCCACGATGTATGTACTCGTGTTGAGATCTCATCTCTTATCTCTTTTCTGACAACAATGATTCCGACTTTCTTTGGAACAACATGTAATGGGCTTAACCCATTTAGAATCAAACATGGATAGATAAAGCCAGCCTCACACCATTTTGTTATCTTTTTTACGAAAACATCCCGGAGATTAGGATTCAGCATGCACTGAAACTCACGGGAAGCCTTGCTGCCATCCTCTAAGTAGATGTGATGTGAACACAAGGAAGGATTTATCCCCTAAAGATCTGAAATACTCCAACCAAGGTCCTTGCAATTTTTTCAAGAATCTGTAGTAAGCGAGACTCTACATCAACGATCAATCACGAACTAATGATGACTAGATTCTGTTCAGGCTCGCCTGAAAGGAAGGCATACTTAAGATTGCTAGAAGCGGCTTCAGCTCTCTTAGAATCAGACATGACTTCCCAATTACTTCTAAAATTGTACATGTTGCTGGTGAACGATACAACAGTGCTTTAGGGTTCCATCCCAGTTACTCGTAGCTCATACAATGCGACACCTAACATATCTAAGATAATCTCTTCTTGTTCAGTATGGTATAGATATTCTTGGAATAATTGGATCAACCCATTAGACTCTACTTCATCAGTGGTAATGGAGCAAATTTTGAATGTGCTTTCAAGGTCTTCATCTAGAAATAAGAATTCCTTGTTCTCAGTTGTAGTCCACAAAGCATTTATATCTCTGGTCTCCTCAATTATGTCACAGTCAGCTACATGAACATGCATCCTTTTCTCCAATGTGTTGTCTGGCTTCTTTAACTCTGCACTCATCTCTATGGTTACCTTGTCGTCGTGGGATGAAAGGTGTTCTTTCCAGATCCATAATCAACTACCACCTCAGACTTCATGGGAATGGTCGACCAAATATGATCAGTTTCTAGAGTAACGGTACCAAGGAATACATGTCCAGGACAATGAAGTCCACTGGGAATTTCATACCTTGGACCATTACGATAACATATTCCAACACTCCACGTGGTCACTTAATGGATCGATCAGCAAACTGAAGCATCATTCTGGTTGGTTTGAGCATACCAAGCCCAAACTCCTTGGGCAAGAGGTTGATCGAAGAATTGCTATCAAGAAGAGTGTGATCGAATATCTGATTAAAGATCTCACACTGAATCAAAGGGGCTCCTTTGTCTATATTATTCCATGGGAGATTGTTGATCATGCTGACGGTCGCCATGGTTCGGACGTGCTTCTCTCTACACGGCTGTGTCAGTTCTCGTGGGGCTAATGTTTATATATGTGTGCCTCTTTAGACCCCTTTTAACATTTTGCATTTATTCCATAGCTTGCAACAGTAGCATCTCCAACATGACGTTCCTTATAATTTCAATAATAGGTGGATCAGAAAAAGTTGTTTTCAATTTCCTAACTGTTTTGTTTTTCATTGCTTTTGGAAAAGGTACAGATACACTTTCAAAAGCAATATTTTTTTCATTAAGGAATCAACTTGTACATCAGGATAATTAGAAATGATACAGTCGTCAATACATGGGCAGAAGTAAAAACTGGAATTTTATCTCGTTGAATCGCCCGAGATCTACTATTGGCGCTCGTATCTCCTTGGTTGCATCAGCTCAACTTCTACTATTATTGCTGATATTTTGCTTTTCTTTAATTTTTTTTTGGTTTTTTGTTGATTCAGATATGGCCCCTCCAAGTGCATCATCTTCACGGCTCTATACCAGCTCAGTTGCTAATGTATAGGATTCATCATAAGAAGCTTTATTTTTCCTATTTGCAGTTGCAGTTGGATGTAGTTCATATCGCTCTTGAGATTCACAACATTAGATAACATAAAATCAAGTGTAGTTGACTCTGGTGGTGGTGGGGCACTACAAGCTACTTGCTCCCTTTGTTTGAAGTTGTTGGGGTTGGCCTCTACCTACGCTGGTATGATTATTTTTGCAGCTCCGAGATCATTAATATTCCGGCTCATCTCATTCATATTCTTAATCAATTAAGTCAGAGAATTCAGGGCAGGATTCACGAGAACGGCCTCAGAAGGCTCAGTAACATGATGTTGTTGAGGTGAGTAATAGTAAAGTTGTTGCTGGAAGTAGTGATATTGATGCTAAGGGTATGACTGATACTAACATCAAGGATGAGGGAAGTTCTGATACTGGCTCGCCGACTGATAGTGATAGAAAGGTTAACGATATGCGGGTGGTTGGAAGTTCTGTCTCCAAGTGTAATTCGGATTTGGCGGAGAATGATAGTAGGGTTGTTTCCAGTGTCGGTGCTGCTAAAAGTTTCGTCCACCTTGATTCTGTTGTAATGGCAAGTTGGCCTATTATTGCCCTTGTCACTGTTCTCCAAGATAGGGAAAAGACTGTTCGATTGCCCATACGAAATGCACTTCATGTATCCGTAGGAGTGGAGGTGAAGTAAACTACTCGGCATAAGATGGAGCTTCTGGATGGTAGACGACCATCTGTGAGGGATAAGGTCACTACAAACCTTGGTCTGGAGCTTGTTCGTAATAAACATGATGGACCGTGGGGTGTTGTGCTGGACTCTGTTGTTGCTATGATGGGTACGGTGCCTGCTCGTTCGGCTCAGCTACAGGCGTCTCAGTGGTTGTGCTCATAGCATGGACGACAATGATAGTGTCGACGAGAAGCTCTATTTGTTCTGTGATCAGATACATCTTATCAAGATGCTTGGTTCTTTGTTCAATCACGATGAGTTTCTCAAGATCTTGTGATAGTTTTTCTATTATGTCCACATTGGGAATATGGTTCCCGATGATGCTCAAATTGGGAACTCTCATCTTTCCTCTCTTATTCATATTGATCTGTCGTCATGTTGACGGCCTTGTGAGGAATCTATGGAGCCTTTTAAAAGTTGCGAGAAGAGGACAATTCTACCAATGCTTTAGCCATTTCTTAAAAAAATTTGCAAGACCACTTCTTCATCTTTATTGAAATGGTATCCACCACAGGAAGCATCCGAAAGTCACTGGTTCTCCTGATGTAATACCCCGAAGAAGATCTGCACTAGGCTAGTCTTCGAAAAATCATGGTGGGGGCACTTCTCTTGAAGATCTCAAAATCATTCCCATGCCTCAAGGAAAGGCTCATGGGACAACTGTGATAAGTTGGAAATGAGAGCTCTCATTTGATTAAGTCGACCCAAGGGATGGTATTTATGCAGAAACACATATTTCAATTCTTCCCAGGTTGTGACTACTTTCCCTAAATGAGTAATCCAGTAGAGTGCCTTACCTTAAAGTATATAAGGGAAAGCAATCATCTGCACCACTTCACATGGTATGTTCAGATAGTACATGGTACCACATACACGTTTGAATTGCTGTAGGTAAATGTATTTCTCTTCATTGGTATTTCCATGGAAGGTCGGCAGGAGAGGTAGTGATGATGGCTTCAGCTCAAAGTGGCCATGTATCTATGGGATGCGGATCTAATTTGTGACTTTCCCTGCTCCAGGGTTGTAGGTCTCTCTCAGAGTCAGTTTGAGCTCGACTTCTCTCTCCTCCTCCTCCTCTCCACCAAGGTTTCCTCTTGTTGCACCTCCTGCTCCTCCAAAGGCACCTCCTAGTTGGTCACCACCATGCCCACCTCCTCCATGGTTTTCAAGTTCCCTCCTCATATCGATAAGCATCTCCTAGAAAGCACCCAGGGCATAAGCCTGATCAGTTAACTACTACTAAATAATCCGAATGGACACGAGCATATGCGTGTTAACCTCATTATGTTCTTCTCCTTGGGATGATCCTTTGCTCTTTCCCAATCTTTGAGGATGCATCTCTGAATAAATACTGCTATATGACTCTAATTAAGGCTTGTGATCGACATCGTGAAACGAGCCCTGATCTGTTTGTAGAAATGATGGAGTCTGGAATGATAATTCACGTTTATAGTCAAACTCAAATACCGGATTTATTGGTGAAAGATGTGTAGTGAAAGAAGGGGAATTTGGGAAGAGAGTCATCCCGAGCCCTAGGTGGAGTGAAGATCGGGGAGCTTAGAATGAACTTCTCAAAGTACAAACACAACTCTCTAAGATAGCCATGGTGAAGCAATGATGTCAACATCATGGAGTATATGTAAGCGTTCGTGGAGTCCAAACAAAACCTTCCAAGATGCGACATCGTGATGGCAAACGATGTGAGATGATGATGGAATTAGATAATGGAATAGAAGAAGAAGAATTCAAGAGGAATTGAGAAGAGAAGGCTCGAAGCGAGCAAGATGAATGAGAAGTAGAAGATAAGTAGATATGAAAGGGCACAAAGTGTGCGGAATCGTTGATCTCGACCTGTTATGATTTCATCTAAAAGAACCTCAAAATAAGGTTGATTTACCAACTCAACACAATAAAGATGTAAGAGTTCGACGATTAACTTTTCAGATTTATTATTGATTTTCCATGCAATTATCCTTTCACTTGTTCATAAGAGGGCTATCCCAATAGGAGTGTGTGTACTGTCCGGAAAGTTCCATGTACTTGTTCCACCTCTTTTGTAACATGTGCTCTATGCGCTTAAAGGTCCTTGATCTCGTGCATTAGGGCTACTAAGTCAAAGAATAAGAGAGGGGAAGCATAATGAATCTACATTTCATCACCTTTATTCTATTATTTTGGCCTTAAGACACTAGATAAGTGCAAGTAAATATCATTACTTGTAAAAAATAACATTCATTATTTATTCTATTTATTATATATAAAATATAGTATCCAATGGCAATAATAAAGGAAAGAAATAAAAAAGAATAAAATACCAAAGGTATTTTATGACCCTAAACTCTAAGATCAAGTCATGAATTGATTTGGTCGACAAGGAATAAAGTAGGTGGAGATAAGGGCCAAAAACTACAATAAAAATCCCAATTTATTTTGACAAATAATTCATTTTTTGGACCCATTTTATTTATTTTTATTTATACATCAAAATTAAAAAAACTTTGTCCAGGGAAGTTGTAGATAAAAATACATAGAAAAAAAATGATTTCACACGAAAATAATACATATTGTACATTCTACTCTCAAAATAAGATTCCAAAATCCCAACTTCCTATACTCATATCTTCTCCATAAAAACTCAAAAAGCACCAAAATGACCTCTAATTATATAACTTATAATAAGCTATGTAATGGAGGTAAGCTCATTTAATTTGGAGTTAATATGCAAAAGTTATGTTTTGGACCCCTATTGTACAATATATCTGAATAAAATAATCATTTTATTTATTCTTTATAATCTTTATTTATTTATATTTTTTAAATTTTGTAAAAATTATTTATAACACAGGTATAAATTTAAAATAAAATGAAATAATCAAAAAGAAGGTAAAACAAATAAGTATACTATCATGTATAGATGAATTATATATTATAATACATGTATATAAATAAAAGTGGAATTTACTATTACATTCTTTTACTCTTTTTTTTACCCCTTAAATATTAATTAATTCCATTAAAATATAAGAGTAAAACTAACAAAATGTAAATAAATAAAATAATATACAAAAATACATAGATGAATATATTGTACTTATACATTTATAATTAATACCCTTATTTAATTAAGTGTACAAACAAACTCAACAAAATGAAATAAAAATATATTTATGTGTAATTAAATAAGTTATAAATATATTAAGTGTATAAAATAATAAAGTCTAAAAAACAAAATAAAATATAAAAAATACAATATATCGGTAAATATACCTATAACGGTACTTGTAAATGATAACCTGTAATAAAATAACTGGAAAAAATAAATAAAAATCATAATAAAATACTAAATAAATTATAAAACACTTTTTTATAACCAAACTTCAATTAATTAATTTATTAATTATTACTTATTTTACAAAACATTTCATGTTTTCTTTATCCTGGTTGGTCACATGGACCAAACAAGATCTTTCTTTTGTTGACTCAAGTTCCGACTCTTGTCAGATGATGAAGGAAACATATCTTCTCCCTATTTTCCCTCCTACACCTTGTTGCCTCACCCTCGATCTATTACATCTCTCTGATCCTTGATCCTCCAGGATCTTCGCCAACCCTTCTTCCGCTATCATCTCCCGCACCTTCGCACTCTGTCTCCCATCGAAGTACCCTCCATCCTTCACATGTACATAAACCCCTCTCTACCATTTTTGATTCTTTGGTCCTTTTCCAAGTCCTAAATCTCTCTACCCTCGTCCAAGTGTGCAGCCTAGTAACAAAAGGTGGTCCCTTGAGTCTCTAGAGTGGGTATAGGCGGAGGAGGAGCTGCACCCAAGGCAGCTCTCCGGCCACCTCTGCTTTCTACTACTCTCAAGTTTTGAGCTGCGCAATTTTCTAGATTTTTTGGAAGTTTTATTTACTACATTTCTTTTCTCACTTTTAATTTACATTTTAATCAGTAGAGTAAGCTTATTTTCAAGCTTTAACCTCGTCGGAGCTCTTGAGCTCTGACCTTCTCGGTTCCATTGTGCCTCCCGGATTCGACCAACTGTTCACCCCATTTCATAGCCCCTATGATTCTACATCATTCGCCCATCACAAACTACCCAGATCCTCACTATATTTCGTCTTTGAAGCCCAACCCTGTCACCCTTGCCATACATCGACCATCTCCTTCATTCCACCCTCCGACTTTCACCCAATAACTGCAAAGATCTTGCCCTTTGCATCACAAACCTTCGTAGCTTTCTTATTGGTCTTGAAGGGCCTTTCTATGGGCTTTTCACATGAAGGAGGAGGTCCTAGGTCTTTCTTAGCACCATCGAGCTCTAGGGGCCTATCGTCGACTCCCAAATCCTTTTTCAGATACCTCAGAGTTGCGCGGAGGCTACCGAGGCATATAGAGCCAATAAAAAGTGTCCCTGATAGTCGGTGGTGCGAGTAATTGCAGATCCAATCTCGTCGGACATTATTTCTTCCCCAGTTCCTCCACCTATCTCATCCACTGACCGATGAAGATGTAGCTTCATAGTTAAGAGTCATTGGATCTTACATGCCTTCAGCTGTTTGATCTCAACCGAGGTCTAATATTCACCGCAGATCTACCAACCGTCATCGTATGTTGTAGATGGAACACATGGCAAGTGAATCAACCAGTGTAACGTGATGAAGCACCTTTTGGGGCAATTTGCATTTCTTACCATCACATTTTTGTATTTTATTATTTAATATTTAATCTTTCATCTGTCATTGTAAGTATTTTTTGTAAATTGTGCACATGGACGTATGCGCTTGTTTCATATTACACTTTGGTCTAGTCTAGCTCAACTCATGTGTCGTCCTACGTGAGATGGGCATTTTGCATGTATGCCTTGCGATTTTTGTAAATTTTTAATTAATCGATAAAATTAAATATTAGGTGTATACTTTTGGGATATTTGTGTGTATCAACCTGTTCTATATTTTAATTGCAAATATGCCCCTGCCACTTCATTAAATTTTGTGTTTGTTTGCTATCTATTAAAAATTCCATCCATGCTCAGAAAAATATGCAAAAATAAGGCTAGTTTCCTGCTTGTTTACACTTTCATGTTATAATCTTATTTTTGCATTTTAGGCATTTTACTAAGTTATTAAAAATCAAAATAGCATGTTTTGCCCCTATTTGAATTAAAAAATTCAGAAAATTATAAAAATGTTTTGAAAAATTCCAAAAAACTATTTTGTTTATTATAGTATTTTATAACCAAAGACCAAAAACCACTAAAATAGAAAAATTAAAAACTTCAAAATCCTTTAAAAATAAAGAAAATCAACAAGAATTCTCAAAATATCTTTTTTGTTCTTTCATTTTATTTTTTATTAATTATTTATTAAAATTTATTTGAATAATTTTTTACACTTTTTACAATTTTTAATCTTCAAATCTGTTCAGTCTATTTATTTAATCCTATTTCGGGATATTAGTGACTTTGAACATATATATTAGCAAAAATATATAAAAAGGTACAAAAACAGTAAAAAATATACAAAACAAAAAACACGATTTTGTAGCTTTTGATTATTTTTAATTGTATTTATAATTATATTTCCCTATATTATATATAGTTATATATATTCCTATATTATATATTAAAAAAGAAAAAGAAAATTAAATATCATAAATTATAAAAAGAAAAAAAAATTACAAAATTTTAAAAAATAAAAAAAATAAAAAAAATAGAATTGATTAAAAAAATTAAATAATTACAAATCCACATAAAAAGAAAATAATAAGGCATGAGGAAATGATAAATTTTGCACATCATTGCATAATCTATCATATTTGTTCCTTGTGTTCGTTCTCTACATGCTTAAATGATATACATCTTGTTTGTTTATTATAATAATTTGTGCTCGACATCTTTGTTATTAATTGATTCAATATATGTTGCGGGTAATTGTAGATTGATTAGGGCATTTTTCTTGTGGGATGCTTCAACGACACTTTGTCTTCGCACTCTATGAGGATAGACCCGTACGGTAAACCCCAACTCATAAAATGGTAACGTTGGTGGTGAGCAATACTGCATAGATTGTATTTATTTGTTTCTTCTTTATTGTCATGATTTTTCATTTTTATTTTCATTTCATTTGATATTATTTGTGAATTTTCTAACCACTCTTTCTGAGTTCGATCTTGTTGCGAGGGACCACTACGTGAGAGAGGACTTCTTAGGAGGACCTATGCACTCAAGCAAGACGGAGTCAACTTTTCTACACTGCTAAAAGGAGAGAGCATCAAGTCCAGGCTAAGATGATTTTTGAAGATAGTATCTTTGTATTTGTATTTTTTTTATTTTGTAATCAAAATTGAAAGAAACACATTATAATTGTAATAATTCAGACTCGCCATGACACTTCGACCCTTCATGAAGTCAATTGCCGGAGTGATGGTTCACTTGGAGACCTTATCGGCATGTTCGCACTTTTCTGCCTTTCTTTTATTTTGTTTCACAAGTTTTGAGTTTTTTGTTGTTCTTTTTATTTGTTTTGTGTGATTGAGCCCTTGCTTTAGGACTTGTATGTTCGATGGATTAGGTCCAAAGACTAACTATAATTGCATTTACTTATATATTCATGCTTGGACTTAGTCAAATCTAATTATCAACTATTTGAACTTGAACCCATGTGCCGAGAGAGGCACCATACAGTGCTAGTAGGACCCGCTATGGCGAGCACCGAGGTATCTCCAAGACCATACTCTCGATTAATTTCTAAATAATTGACATCTGGTGCTTCATGATAATAACATATTTTGTTCTAGAGAGATTTTATTGGCTTGGATTTCATATAGGACAGTTTTCAATTTTGTTATGCATCCTGCATGGAGAGAGCTGGGAAGAACTGTAAGTCTTCTGACTATGCATGCATCATTGATTCCCGATTTGCATTGCTTTTCTCACCTTCTCCCTCTGATTTTGATCACCTAGGATGTTAATGGAATTGGAAAATCATTAGGCGATTGCATTGAAAAATATGAAAAAAAGTGATAATCTAAAATAAAATTGGGACTGCTAACTCTACTTGATTTTTAAATAAACATAACGGATTCATTATTTGGGGAAGAGAAACTCCGACATTGGATGCAGGTTGTATTCTAAGTTAGCGAGGCACACACACTTAAGGACTAGAGCCCCCAACCCTAGACTTGTGCCCTAAGCGCTTGGGTCGGCTCTTGGGCCCTGTTACTTGCTGCAAGCACTTGCCTCCGACCATAGACGAAGTGATTCTTGTTCAAGAAGGTGTCGTTTGCCTACTTGGGCATGATCACTATAGGAGACTACCCCTGTGAGCTTATATAACTATTTCATAGTCACCTAACTCTAAAATTAAAAAGATAAAACGATTGTTATCTTCAGTATTCACTGTGTTGAGTAGGTGAAAATGGAGTTTGCTTTGTATATTTTTTTTACTTTGGATCCATTTGCATTCATCTTATCTTTGAGTTATCAATACTGAGTCTTTTTCTTCTTTTATTCTTATCGTTTCTTACGTCCTTTTTCTTATGTCTGTATCGTTATAATGGATCTTGACCTTCACTCTAGTAGCTGGATTTTGTGGCTCTTTTCTCACCCATATAACTAGATCTATGGTCTAGTTTGAGAAGACCCTCTTCTTGTACCACAATTTTACCTCAGTTCCTTCCGATTGCACCCACCCTCCTCATTCCCTTCCGTGTCATCTCCTCTTTCCCTTGGGAGTTTTGTATTGTGAGGCCCGCATTGAGGTGTGGATTGCATAGATTATTTGAGTTAGTCAAGTAGATGTGATTATAGCTGAGATGAGTGTGCTCTCTTTGGTGGATCATAGATCTGATCAGTGCATAGATATTCTTGAGGATTCTAATTTTGCACAATTATATTCTATTGAGGATATTCGATCTCACACACCAGATTGAGGATATAATCCATTTATGTTGGTTTGATGACGATTCCTTGAGATGTGACTATCTGATCCTTTATTTTGTTTCGCTCGTCTTGATTCAGATCAGATGCTCGATGTATTATCTCCTTATGTTCTTCAAAGCGACGATGCTCAAAATCTGCATGGTTTCACTCATCTTCTTAACAGATCTATCCTCTGTCACGCGTCTTTTCTGTCCCAATTAGGTACTTAGAGGATCTCCATCTAATATCTTGATCCAACTCAACTGATCGGAGTATTTGATGGATTGCATCGTGATTGACCTGATAATCCTTGTCCCTCCCATAGACTTATGCCCTCCGTTGATGATTAGTTGTTTCTTTTGAGGCTCTAAGTGTGGATGTTGACACTTCCCTGATTTCATTGACTTAGTTTGCATTACTCTTCAAGGATTATCTGCAGGAGGATGCAACATTTTATTTACTCACTTATAGTGCTTTCGTCTTGGGCAAGCACAGAACCGAGTCGTCTAATATGAGCTTCACTGTCTGATTTTATGACAAATCTATCAGAGGTCGAGACCGATTATACTGGTTGACTGGACCTCTTTGAGTCTTCTCTCCTTGACGATCCTCACAAGGATGAGTCACATTCTGCTAATTATTCCTCTCCTAATTCACAATACTCTTAGAGAATTGTCTGTGAGAGACTGCAACATTTCCTAGATCTTCAGTCTCTTTCTTTGCTGGGCAGCAGATTTGTCACCTGTCGAGTTCGCTTCCTCTTATCCGTATGATGGATTTAACTAACTTGAGTTTCTCTACTTGACAACCCCCTTAAAGATGAGTTCCGTCTAATTATTCATTGCTTAGAATGTATCACTATTTGAGGGTTTTCTGCGGGTGGATATATCATTTTATAGGTACTCGGTGTCACTTCTGGTGACTCTGATCTGGTGGATCATGAGACCGAGTCTTCTATGTTTTCTGGGTTCTTTGACTCATCTAAGTCTGCTCACCTTGATGACCATCGCAACGTTGAGCCCGAACATCAAACTTCTTAGAGAGTCTCATGTTCTTCATTTTCGTGTCTTCTCGAGACTATGGCTGACATGGAGGAAACTGCATTGTTCCTTCCTCCTCTACATCTTATGGATCGGCCTTGTTCCTTCATGTTTTTCTTATGAGTCGATGCTCTGCTTCTAGCTACCGGATCTTGGCTTAGTTTTCGATCTATTTATCCCGGTAACAAATACACACAAGATTGAATATTTGGGTCTTGTTCTTTTTCTGACAACATTGTCGTTCTCCCAAGGTGATAGCAACAAGAGTACGGTATTCAATTGACAGATATCATCCTATACTTCACGATTCTTTACAGCTTATGTGTGTGTGTGTGTGTGTTTTGTCTTTTCATTCCTTCTTCCTTCCGTATGTCATGTGTACCCATATCATTCGCCATATGTGTGTGTCTATACTTAGGATATTCTTTTTCCTAAGTATAGAGGGTGCACCTATTATGTTATTCTTTCTTCATTCAGTTTCATCACTTTTATTGTTGCCTATACTTAGGGTTCCTTTACCCTATGTATAGGGGGAGTGATGCGTATCTTCACCCAACGTATTTTCTATTTTTCTTTTTATTGGGTTCTTTTTATTGATCCCCTCGCTTGTCTCCACTCTTGTTGATTTTCTCTGCTATACTTAGGAATATCATACCATAAGTATAGGGCGAATAGATTGAGTTGTGATATGTTCATTCCCACCATCGACACTCCCTGAATGTAGATACAACCTGCTATACTTAGGATTAATTGATCCTAATTATAGGGGGGACGGGAGACTTCTCATTGATTCAACCTTTATTCTTTAGCCGTTGCAGTATAGGCTCTTTTATACTTCGTATGAGTTATGTCCTTTTTTTCTCTTCAATCTATGAGGACACAACTCAAGCTATGTATAGGGGGTCGTATATACGTTATATATACTTTAGCCATAACTCGTATTTTCCTATTTTCAATACGTACATCAAATAAAATTAATTAATGTATACAACATACTGGTATAAAATACATTAAAATTTTTTGTATATTATGGTCAATAAATCAGGTAAAATTGTTTTGCAAAATTTTGGAAAAATGGTTTGAAAATCTTTTTGAAAAATATTCTGAAAATCGTTTGAAAAGTGGTTTGTAAAATGTTTTCAACCTTTGTAAAAATGTTTTGTTTGTAGAAATTTATTTCCTTGTTTGAAATAAAATGCTTTGAAAATCTATTTGCAAATGTTGGGAAAATTGTTGCAAATTTTGTTAGAAAAATCTATACATGTTTGAAAAATCTTTGCAAAATGGTTTTCAAATTTTGTAAAATGTTTGTAAAAACTATCTATCAAATTAGTTTGCAAAATAAAGTTTTCAATATGTTTCAAAAATCTTTTCAAATTATTATGAGAATTATGTACATAACACAAGAAAATAAAGAACTTTTACAAACCTTGTATATAGGAATCCGTAAATTCTTGAATCCAAATTCTTGTAAATAAAAAGATGCACGCCAGTGTAAATATCAGCACATACTCCCTTTTTATTCCAAAACCTTTTGTTTTTAAAAAATCCCTAAGATTGTGTAAAATTAAAATCCCAAAAACTTTTGCAAAACATTTTCAAAAATTGCTTAAAATTTGTAAAACTTTTTCATAAACCGATAAAAAGTTTAAAATCAGAAAATTACAACACAAAAGTATTTTTCTTTTATTGGTACATAGCATTTACAATTTTTTGATTGATGATGACAATTGAACTCGTCTAAGTAAAATCTGATGATTGGAGCTTAGTTGGACCTTAATCCACTTAATTACATGAACCTTATAGGAACTGTAATTGAGGTACTTCAGGTCTGCTAGACTTAATTCTTTGAGACCACGAGACTTGGTTCATTATCGTCGTGACTATTTAAGTAGAATATTTCAAAGCACACACATGGAACTTGTTGATACTGTCCTAGCTTGTAAACCTGCACATTACATTTTGCTCACCTTAGTTGAAGTTATAGAGAGCTGGATTTGCCGGCATGAGACACAAGCCAATGGAAACATCATAAGTCACATATATGTGACCATTGTACCTCAACTCGATTTAGTGGAGACAAGGTCGAAAGACAGAAGATGTGGGTTACAATAAAGTTAAAAAGAGGGATAGTCTACTATCTCAAGAGGGAAAAAATCCTTGTATAAATGCTATTATATATAGAATTAAGAAAAAAGAAAAAAAATATGTAAAATCAAAAAATCCAAAAAAGTGGAGAGGCCTGAAAGAAAATAAAATGCCTGGCAGAGTATGTATATAAATGTATAGTTAAATAAGCAAGCTTGAGCTTCAAAGCAAAACCCATGTAAGCCTGTAGCCAAGTGACTTGGCTAGACTAGTCAAGCATCCTAGGATAGGTAGCTACATTGGCTACTGTCTATTCTTCTCTTTACTTCCTCTTCTTGAGCTGGTTGTACTTGAACTTAGAAGGGAATACCCCGCTTCTCGAGGAAAGAGTTGTTGGATTGGGGAATTAGGATCACCATGTTGGAGAAGATTGACTTTTACACTTTAGTTGTGGAGAGCTACATATCACTTACACTGTCCAATATATAGATTCATATTCATAAGGGTTTGCATATGAGTTGACTTGTTCTGACCATGCTATTGAGGAGACTTGAGCATAGTTTTGTGGTTCTTAGAGGCCGTTGTATTTCAAATCTGATTCCCAACATAGTTCTGACCAAACTTGACTTTCAAAGGTTCGATTGAACTCCAAACCTTGATTTTGTGAAGACTTGTTTAAGAATTGAAATCGATCCATTTTATTCTTTTTCTTTTCATTATTTTCTATTATGTACTTGGTGCATAAGTTTTTGTTAGGGGCTATAAAAGGCATGTATAGGGGGTGACGAATCTCCATTTCATCACCTTTATTCTATCATTCTGAACTTAACACCCTGACTAAGTGCATGTAAATATCATTAATTTGTACAAAATAACATTCATTGTTTATTTTATTTATTATGTATAAATACTGTATTCAATGCCAAAATTATGGAATTATGGAAAGAAAAAAAGAATAAAAAACTAAAGGTATTTTATGACCCCAAACCCCAAGACCAAGTCAAGCATTGATTTGGATGACAAGGAATAAAGTAAGGGCATATAAGGGCCAAAATCAACAATAAAGATCCCAAATTATTTTGCCAAATAATCCATTTTTGAGACCTATTTTATTCTTTAATATTTATACATCAAATAAAGAAACTTTGTTCAAGAATGTTGTAGATAAAAATACATAGAAAAAATACAAAATTGATTTTACAGAAAAATAATACACATTGTACATTCTACACTCAAAATAAGCTTCAAAATCCTAAATTCCCAGACTCATGTCTTCTCCATAAAAACTCAAAAAGCATCAAAATCACCTTTAATTGTATATAACTTTTACTAAGCTATGTAATGAAGGTGATGATTTAATTTGAAGATAAGATGCAAAAGTTAGGCTTCGGAACCCTGTTGTATAATGTACTTGAATATAATACATAATTTTAAATTCTATATAATCTTTATTATTTTATATTTTTATAATTTTGTAAAAAATATTTAAAACACAACTACATATTTAAAATAAATTCATTAAAAAGAAGGTACAATAAATAAGTATAGTATCTTGTATAGATGAATTATATATACTAATATCTATATATAAATAAAAGTGGAATTTCTTATTTCATTCTTTTACTTTTTTTATTTTTATACACTTGTAAATATTATTTATATTCCAATAAAAAAATAAGAATAAAATAAAACCAGTAAAAACATAAATAAATGAAATAATATACAATTACAAAAAAAACATAGATAAATATATTATACTTATACCTATATAATTAATACCCATATTTCATTAGGTGTACAAACAAACTCAAAAAAATGGAATAAAAATATATTTTTGTGTAATTAAATAAGTTATCAATATATAAATTAAGTGTATAAAATTATAAAGTACAAAATAAAAACAAAAATCCAATATATAGGTCAATATAAATATAACTATACATGTAAATGATAACCTATAAAAAAATAACTTCAAAAAATTAATAAAAACATAATAAAGTACTAAATAAAATAATAAAAAATTAAAACTAAAATTAAATTAATTCATTTATTAATTATTTTCTTATTTTACAAAACATTTTCTATTTTATTTTTCTTGGTCGGTCCACATGAACCGACCAGGATCTTTCTTTTGTGGACTCAAGTCAACTCCCTCTCTCCTCTTCTGACTCATGTCAGACGATGCGGGACACCCATCTTATCCCAATTTTCTTGCCTACTCCTTGTCGCCTCAACCTCGATCTGTTCCATATCTCTGATCCTCGATCCTCTAGGATCTTCGTCGACCCTTCTTCCACTATCATCTCCCCGACCTTTGCACACCATAGACCATCGAAGTACCCTCCATCCTTCACCTATACATAAACCCTCTCCGCCATTTTTTATTCTTTGGTCCTCTTCCAAGTCCTAAATCTATCTACCCTCGGCCAAGTGTGTAGCCTTGTGACAGAAGGCGGTCTCCTGAGGCTCTGGAGTGGATATAGGAGGAGGAAGTGCAACCATGGCGACGCTCCGGTCACCTCTGCTTCCTGGTACTCTCCAAGTTTGAGCTGTGCAATTTTCTCAATTTTTAGGTATTTTAATTACTACATTTATTTTCTCACTTTTTGTCTATGTTTTAATCAGTAGGATAATTTTAGTTTCAAGCTTTAACCTTGCTGGAGCTCTTGAGCTCTGACTATCTATGTTCCATTATGCCTCCCTACTTTTACCACCACTATTCACCCAATTTCCTAACCTCTACAGTAATACATCATTCACCCATCACAAACCAACCATATCCCTTCTAGATCTGTTCTTCAAAACCCAACTCTATCACCCACGTCGGACTTCAACCATCTCCTTCATTTTACCCTCCACCTTTGCCCAATAACTGCCAGGATCCTGCCATTTGCATCACAAACCTTTGTAGATTTGTTGCAGGTCTTGAAGGGTCTTTCTGTGGGAGAAACACATTATGGAGTAGATCCCAAGGCTTCCTTAGCACCATCGAGCTCCATGGGCCTATCAGGGGCCCCCAGACCCTTTTTGTGGTACCTCGGAGCTACGCATAGGTGCCGAAGTGTGTAGAGACAATCAGAAGCGATCGGGGTGGCTGGTGACGCGAGTAGTTGCAGATCCAATATCACTAGGAGTTAGTTCTTCCCCAGTTTCTCCACATGTCTTGCCTACTGTCCGATGAAGATGCAGCTTCCAAAATAGTTAAGAGTTGTTGTATCTCGCATGCCTTCAGTCTTTCGATGTCTGAGGTCTAGTCTTTACCGTAAATCTGCCAACCGGCATCATTGGTTGTAGATGTGACAAGTGGCAAGTGAAGTAACCACAACAACAGGATGAAGCACCTTCAGGGGGTAATTTGCTTTTCTTACTCCTGTATTTTTTATTTTATTATTTAATATTTCATCTTTTTTCTAACATTGTAAATATTTTGTAAGTTTTGCACATAGACCCATGTGCTTGTTTCATTACACTTTGGTCCAGTCTAGCTCAACTCATGTCTTCCTACATAAGCTGGGCATTTTGCACATTTACCCTTGTGCTTTTTGTAAATTGCTAATTAGTCAATAAAATTTAAATATCAGCTGTATATTATTGGCAAATTTGCATGTATCACCCTGCTCTATATTTTAGTTGCAAATATGCTCTGCAAGTTCATTAATTTTTATGTGTGTTTTTTATTTATTAAAAATATCATCCATGCTCAGAAAAATACGCAAAATAAGGTTAGGTGCCTGCTTGCATACTCTTTCAAGCTATAGTTTTATTTTTTGCATTTTAGGTATTTTCCCTATTTATTAAAAAATCAAAATAGCACATTTTTGCCTCTATTTGAATTAAAAATCCTAAAAATTGTAAAAATATTTTGAAAATTTCCAAAAAAATTGTTTTGTTTATTGTATTATTTTATAACTACAGACCAAAAACCACTAAAATAGAAACGAAAATGACTAAATTTAAAAGGCTCCAAAATCCTTTAAAAATATAAAAAATCACCAAAATTCTAAAAACATTAATTTTTATTCTCTAATTTCTTTATTTTATAATATGTTTACTAAAATGTATTTAGAGAATTTTTGACACTTTTTTGATATTTTTAAATTTCAAATCAAATCTTCCTATTTATTTATCCCTATTTTGGGATATTTGTCAAAAATTAGCAAAAATATCTAAAAAATCACATTAAATAGTAAAAAATATACAAAACGCAAAACATTAGATTATACTATTTTTGTTTTTTTAGTTGTATTTATAATTATATTTCCTTTATTGTATATATAGTTATATATATTCCTATATTATATATATATATATAAAGGAAAAGGAAAACTAAAAATCAGATATTATAAAAAAAAGAAAATATAAATTATAAAATTAAAAAAACAAAAAATCCAAAAATTGTAAGAAATTAAATAATTAAGAACCCACACAAAAAGAAAATAATAAGACAAGAGGAAAGAACAAATTTTTCACATCTTTGTATCATGTTTGCTCCTTGTCTTCAATCTCTACATACTTACATGCTACACATCTTGTTTCTAGAGAATAATAAATTGTGCTCCACATCTTTGTTATTCACTGATTCATTATATGGTGTGGGTACTTGTTGATTGATTGGGACATTTTTCTTGTGGTTCGCCTCATCAACACTTTGTCTTCGCACTCAGTGGGGATAATTTCTAGCCCTGCATGGTAAAGACCTGTTCATCAAAACCAAAGGTGGCAAATCCAATTCTTCGGATTGAGCTCTCAACGGAATCACCTGTGAGTGTGCAAGGCCCTAATCGAACATGAGACGCGTGGCCTAATCTTAGTACTTCAGATAAGGTCTGTGTTCCACACAAACAGGAACACCATCATTGACCAAGTCCTACTCGTCCACGTACGATAGAAACATTGGTACTTCACCTCACCCAAGTGATAATCAAGGCGCCAAAGAACGGGTTTTTGGCTCTAATCCTTAGAGGTCACTCCTCTCTCTGTCTAGAAGGTACCTGAGAATAATGAGTGCTTTATGAACCCAAGACAATGAAGGTCATTATGGATTTTAAAATTAATCAAGTTTTTTTAGCGACCCTTTTTTTAATTTTTTTTGTTATCACTTGTTTTGAGTACTTTTATGCAAAGGCCTAACGATCTCTCGATTTTTCTTTGTTTTTTCATAAGTGCTCAAAAATAGAGGAGTGGATGCAAAAGCAATGCAAGTTAACACTATGTTGGAAAACTCATCATCGTGTCATATGATGTATGCCCAGTAAGAAGACTCACCTTGCTTCCTAGCACTCTCCATGTGGGATGCTCGAAAAGACTGAAATTACACTAAATGCATGCAACGGTGTCAAATCTTACTAGATCAAAAATTGCAATTACGTGAAGCACTAGATTAATTTGAATCTATGTCCAAGCGCAATGACTATAAGAGCATGCAAGATAGATTAAGCTTTGGATTTAGATTACCCGATCAAGAATCCAAATTTCTAGGGGCTCGTTTACAAGAAAACAAAGAAAAAATGCGAAAACATATAAATCACGGGAAATAAAACCAAGTGAAAAATAAGGAAAGAAAATAAAAATGATGAAAACAGTCAAAACATGGTGAGGTCCCCCAAGTGCATCGGCACTTGGCAAAACATACCCTGAATAGTCCAAATGTCTCAAAGTCTAAGTCTATTGCAAGTTCAACATATATATATATATATCTTTTACAAATAAGAAACAAAATATCTACTAAGGCAAAATTAATGCTCCTCCACACTATGCTCCTTCTCCTTTGGTGCTCTCTCTTGTTGTCCAGCTAAGAATGACCAACTCCGCGTCATACGGGTGCGAAGGTGATCTGAAGATAGCCTCCCTTGTTAAGTGGTCCCTCACAAAAAAGGAATCAATAAATGATGTCAGGAGCAATTATGAGATAATATAAGCAAGATAATATGGAAAGCTATGTAAATAAACAATCAAGCAAGCAAACCTAATGTGTCTAAGGTTGTTATTCTGCCCGACCGTTGCTCCCCAACAATGACACCAAAATGTTGATGATGAGCCCAAAATTGGTATGAAAGATGTGTGGATTACTAACACCCAGTCTTGGAGGGCTTGCGGTGTCCGACAAGTCAGATCTGGCAATCTTTGTATTGATGCCTCTCTCAGTACTCAGATATCAATCCAACCAAATAAACCCGATCAAACATTCAATCAAAACCAACGGATATGTATGTATACAGAGATCATGCAAGTGTGTGAGTTATGACATTTATTTAACTCTACATGAATTGTGTATAAGGCAAGCAAATAGAATGTCGTCCACGGGAACAAACAGGGATAATCTACAAAAATGAAACCCAACTCAAAGAATCAAGCACAAAATTGTTGGTTTCATAGCTTAATTAGGTTTTTACGTATTTGGGTGGGTTTTTAAGTTTTTATGATTTTTATTTTATTTTTCATTTTATATTTTTTGGATTTTAATTTTTCTTAATAATAAATATAAAATAATATAGATATATATGTGAGAGATATATAGAGAGATATAATAAAGGGTCTCTTGTAATTTTCATGTATATCAAAATAATGCCAAAATAAACCAAATAAAATATTTTTGGCTTTCTTATATTTTAATCTATTTAGTTTATTTCTATTATATTTTTAGGATTTTGTATGGATTGTTAAAATTTAAATTCAGTAAATAAAAGAAATAGAAAATACATGAACTTCAGAATGGCCTAAAAAATATCTATCAAGTCAGAAAGGGCCAAAATGATTTTTCTTTTATAGAGAATAAAATCGAAAATTTCAAGCTTTAGAATATGTTTTCCTGATTTTTCTATTATTTTTATGATTTTTAAAGTTTTATGTATTTTTCCATTATAGGATTTTTATTTTGTATTTTTAATGAATTTTAGATAAGTGATAAATGACAGTAAAATACACATTCCTATTTTTTTGTAAATTTTTGAGCTTTATTTTAAATTTTATGACTTTTGAAAGTTAAAACATTAAAATATAACTAGTTTTACAATTACTTTACTTAGGAAAATAATAAAAAATATCTTTGCAAAAACTTATGTTATATAATACCATATAAGATATTTAAATTAATTTTCTAAGATTTTGGAGTTAATTAGGTAATTAATACAATCAAAACACAAGCAGACAAATAAAAATGCACAAGGACTAATTTGCAATTTCAAAAATCTTAAGCATGTATTTCTAACAAATAAATAAATTCTAGGGTCTTAAGCACAATTTTTCCAATTAATTTCACAATATAAAAATTCCTAACAAGGGCACATATGCAAATAAACAAACATCAAGGGCCATCAATGTAATTTTCCTAATAAAATAAAACTTTAATATAAATTTGTAGGGATCACATTGTTATTTCCAAATATATTTTCAACATTTCCATGAAATTCCACAAAAACCACAGGATATAATGTGCAAATAACACAAAAATCCCTCATATGGGACCTCATGTGAGGTGACATCACCTGGACTAAAATGTAAATAGAAAAAGTATCAAGGTTCCAAATGCAAAGCTAGGGTCAAATAACTTAACACATGGTCCTCATCCCGGGTCGATATAGCTTCACCTTTGGATGGTGAAGTTCAGATCCTCAAATCGATCTGATGGCTGTAAGTCGGCTTGATCCAATGACAGAGCTTTAATCTGGATGGGGCCTCTTCATTAGATGGTAATCGATGCCTCTGGAAGAAGAGTCGAAGAACAAGCGCTCGACAAGCTTTAATAAAAAAATCAGAGCTACTCCGACCTCTTCCCACTATGCTAATGGTCTGAGGAGCTTCCTTGGAAGACATGAGAGTGGTGGACTGCCGGAAGAAGGTCCAGGACCCACTGAGAGGATCCTGGAGATCGGAGAAGATGTTATGACCTGAAGCTTTAGTTCTGATGTATGGAACCCCTCAAATGTGGTCCTACTTTGTCAAGACCTTTATGGTTAGCACGTGGGCTCCAAGTAAAACCCTTAGAGACTAAAATGGAGCAAGAAAATAGGGGAGCGGAGCGGGGCAAAGGCCCTCCAATGAGGGGCAGAGCTGACGACCTGGTAACTCGAGTCGTAAGGAATCGATGTATGTGATAGGGTGAGGAAGATGGAGAAGGATATGAAAAGTCTAATGAGGGTAAAAGTGGTGGTTGGCGGTGGTTGATAAGGTGGAGAACAAGGTTGGAACAGAAAGCTCCGTCGATCTTTCTTTCTGTCAAATAATATAATCGAAATCAAACAAAACTGAAACTTAAACTAAGTTACTACTACCCTACAGAATGGAAATGTGCAAAAAAAATTGAGGCACATCAGCCTTATGGGGTTAGGAGCGGTGGTCGACATGGAGTGAACGTCAGTGACCTTAGAACTCCTCCTCCCTTCTCCCCGCCACTAAAGGCGGCCTATAGCCCTTTTGTCACAAGGGCCAAGATCGGAGAAGAGTTTAGGGGGATACAGGTGGCGTAATTCGATTAATATAACTTAGGAGAAGGAGGTGGCTTATTTATAGCCAGCTGGAAAAAAAGAAAAAGGGATCTTGGGTTTCAATGCAGCTGCTCGATGAAAATCAAAATTAGATGATCCACTTGCAGAAGTGTGATATGATCTTCAATTTTCAAAAAGAAATCAGGCCAAATGGGGAAATAAGATCACAAGGAAAACAGAGAAGTTGGGTGGGGAACAAGATCTAACAAACAACAGAGGGGGGGGTGTTGACTCGGGGTCAACAGTTCCCGCACCCTTATTGGGCCATGTTGGCACAAAATGACAAGGATGAAAAGAAAATAATAGAAAATTATAATAAAAATAGAAAATATGATTATTTAAATAAACCTATAACATAAAAGTTATTATGTATTTAATATACTATTTTATAATGATTTTTATTTATTTTCATCACCTTATATGTTAAGTTTTATGTTTTACATGTAATTTATAGGCATAAATACCTATATAAACCCTATTTTATTTTTATTTTGTAATTTATAAATTTTTATTTTATGTACATAATGTTAATATTTACAATATATTTAATTACACATGTACATACTTTTAGTTTATTTTTCTGAAGTTATTTATGTACATAAATAAATGTGTAGTTATTATATATGTATATGTATAGGTAATTCATCTATGTATTTTAGTATACATGTTTATTTTTATTTGTTTCTAGTTGTTTTATTCGATTTTTATTATATACAGAAGTTATGAAGAATATTTACAAAAGTAGAAAAATATAAAATGAAGAAAAATATAAAGAATAAATAAAATGAATATTTTATTCAGGTATATTGTACAATAGGGGTCCAAAACATAGCTTTTGCATCTAAACTCTAAATTAAAAGAAACCACCTTAATTAAATAACTTATAAAAAGTTATATACAATTAAAGTGATTTTGATACATTTTGGGTTCATATGGAGAAGATATTGGTTTAGGAAGTTTGGATTTTGGATTCTTATTCTGAGTATATAAAGTACGGTTTGTATTATTTTTATGTGAAATCAATTTTGTATTTTTATTTATATTTTTATCTATAAGTTTCATGTTAAGAGTTTATTGATTTATTATATGAATAATAAATGATAAAAGGGGTCCCAAAATCAATATATTGCCAAGAAAATTGGGGTTCGTATCACTCATTTTTGTAGGATTTTTCTACCCTCTCTCCCCTACTTATTCCTTTCGATCAAGTCAAGGTTTGACTTGGTCTCAGGGGTCAGGGTCAGTCACTATCTAGGACATTTCTTTTATTTATCTTTTTTTATTTATTCCTGCATTTTAGGGTTTGAATACATGTATTTATATACAATATAGAGATCAATGTACATGTGTTAAATCAGGTATATTATTTGTATTTACATGCATTTATCTAGGGATTAAAGCCTCAATGAATGAATAAATGTGCATGAATGGCAATTCATCAGTCACTGTCGGTTGGGACTCTACCACTCTTAAGAGCTATGAAATCAATATCATCAACATAATCTAGTGGCGTCTGCGACTGAAGGGTATAATATATCATTTGTGTGTGTGGTGGCCTGATCACGTACTAAATTCAAAATTTGTTGATTGAACTCATCCATATCTCACATGTACATACCATGTTGATCTGTAACCATACGTTTAAGATCATCTAAAATCGAGTTCTCATATAAAGATCTTAGATATCGGATGAGTCATCTAACACTGGTGAGATGGCTGCGGGAACTACTACTGCAAGAGAGTATGCGAATCTGGTATCCATTGAGTAAAAGTCTAAACCTGTTGAGGTACGGGCTCATTAATAAGACGGTATGAAACATAATGACAAAATCATGTTGAAAATGATGTATCCGTTCTACGAGAGATCATTTATTGGCTGAAAGTGAAGATCTATCTCTCTCTATCTCTCTACTCATTGAATCAGCCGGTAACTCTGATTATGGAATGGATGCCATTTGTACTATCTGACTTTTCAAGTCACTAATGCTCCTCACAAGCTCGTCGATCTTATCGAGCTTGTGCAACTAGTGGCATCTCATCACAATAATCTCAAGATGGTCTAATCTTTGACCAATAACCATCATCACATCTGACGAAGAATCCAAAGAAGAAGGAATAGATGGACCCTCCTCGACTTATGACACGAAAGATGGGTGAAGAAGTGCTGGTGACTCCATCCGAGTATGAGAACATAACTGGGTTAGAGTGGCATGATAAGATGCCATATCCTCAAACATATCCCAAACAACGTCCTCATGCTTTGAAAAGCATGAACCACAACAAGCTGCACTCACCAACCCCTGTAAGTAAATTGTCAACCCAGTGAAGAAACTCTGAACCAAGATCGGCTTTGAAATACCATGGTGAGGACACCTATCAATCAAATCTTTAATTCTATCCCATGCCTCATGGAAAGGTTCATTCCCAAGCACGTAAAGCTAACAATGAGAGACCTCGCAGCATTGGTACGTCAAATAGAGTAAATACTACTTAGGAACTCTGTACAAAGCTACTCCCATATAGTAAAAACTCTCCCTAAATGTAGAAACCAGTATGCAGCCTTGCAGACCAGGGAGAATAGAAAAGCTATCATCCGAATAGTATCCTCGTAAACTTGAGAATCGTGTACTATATTGCATATCAAATCAAACTCTCAAAGATGAAAATGTGACTCCTTAGTGAACTTCCCATGAAATATGGGTAACAAATGGATCTTATGAGGTGTAAGGACAAATGACCAGTAAATGGGAGGTAATCAAATCCACCTACTAGTAGAATAAGCTCAAGGTGTGTAGAGCTATTTCATCGTACGTACAGGCTCTGTAAGTACTCTCTCATCTCTATCCGTCTCATAATCCTATGGAATTTACATCATCTCTCTCACATGTATCAACTCAGCACGAACCTCAATCATCAAAAGATCTTGCTCTCTAATTTGGATCTGCATAATCTCAATGGAAGAAAGAAGAAAGGTGTTGATCACCGCCTGATCTACGGTCTCTGAATAATGTTGCAGTTGTGCTCCCTTCCCAATTAAAACTATCTCTAAAAAGGAGAACGTATCCATGTCTGGATCTAGGAAGTCTACATGTAGCTGTGGGACGGAAAAGGAGGCGATGAAGAAGAAAATTGAGGAGAAGGACTCCCAAGGTCAAGGCTACACCTAGAAGAAGACAAATGTCCCAAAACCAAATCAAATAGAAGGTTCTCGTGAACTGACCCAGGAGATGAAAACAAAGGAGAAGACTGAAAAAATCAGGTTCAAAGAGAGGGTACTCTTGAATCAATCTGGATGGACGCGTAGATATGCATGGAAGTGGTGTAGTAAGAGTCGGCCTAAGAGACTGCCTATTCATCACCATGACTCAAGAAAATAAAAGTAAAAAGTGAAACAAAATAAAACGATAAGACTCATATGACAAGTGACTGCTTGAAACACAGAAAGATCAACGCACAGATCACACCAAGCACAATCAATATACAAAGCAAACTCCTAATTTAGCTACTCAACTCGATGATGACCGTAAAAGCTTTATTGTTATATTTTTCATTTTTAGAGTTAGATGATTCAATTAGTTATTTTAATCACTCATAAGTTGTGTCTCCCTATCGCCCAACATACATCTTCACACTCCCCCAAACAGTGGAACCATATGCCCAGGTTGTCGTGTATATCATGCCCAAAGGGAAATGTGAAATTGAGTACACCAAAACGACTATCCATGGTCAAAGTCAATTCTTGCAGCTCGATCATGTACTTAAAGGTAATACACATGTGCATGAGTACAAGTCCGGGGATTTTAGGCTCTAATCCTTAGGGCTATGTCCTCACCCTCTATGTCTGGAGGTACCTACAACAACGAGGGGATTGCTCTCCCAAATCAGTGAATGATATTGATTATGTTTATTTTAAGATCAAGTAGAATTAGCAGTCCCAATTTGATTTTAGGTTGTCACTTTTTTGAACTTTTTAGTTTGAGAATAAATAATGTCGAATGATTTTTTTGGTATTTTTAATCCTAAGGGAAGGAAAACAAGGGGAGAAGATGAAAATGCAATGCATGAAAAATTATGAATGTATGCAGGGATAGAAGATGCGAACATATCACCCGCACTCTACATGTAAAATGATCCATGTATAAATGTAATCCAACCCATATGCGTGAAAATTAGAAAAGAAAACATGTAACCTAGAAAGAGTGAATAGTTCTACATGGGGAAGAACCAATTTCTTTTGTCTAAGTTATGCGGCCTTATGTTTAATTAACCTACGATATGCACAAGCAAGGAAATCATAATCAAGAACCTATCCACTCACTGAAAACTGCTGAAAATAAAGAAAAAGGAAATGAAAACAAAAACCATTGTGAGGTCCCCCAGCACCTGTATTGGTGAAATAAACCACAGAGATTGATGAGTATAGGCCGGGTACAAGACAGGATGCCCTTAAGGGGCTCCTTCTACAAAAGTAAAAATAGGTAAATGCCCCTTCCTTTCTCACCAAAGAAAAGAGAAAAAGTAAATAAAACTACGCAGATCATGTATCTGAAGGATATTGACAATCCTCAAGCGCATCACGGAAGCGTGACGATCGTATCTCATACGATCGGGGCGACTAGTCGCACTAGTCGCAAGATGCAGCAGAAATTTAAAAATTTTAAATCAAATGATGAAACCACATGATCACGAGAACACTTCTCGGATCGTTTCATCCAACCACAAAGTATAAGGAATACCTCTTGAAGCGTGGTTGTGATCGCGAGATCCCAAACAAGAGATCCTCCTGTCTCAAGTCCGATCCACGAAGAACGCACTTGCGGGCACGATGATGAGTCGCGTCCTTCCCGCAATCTTTGATGAAGATCCAAGCGTCAAGTCCCCTGATTTTGTCAAACAAAATCCATCGTCTTCCTCTAGAACAAGTCGCCCCAAAGAAGAAGGAGATCCCCGAGTCGTCGAAGGCGAAGGCGAGAGTCTCTCCTTTCTCAACACAAAATGGACGGCCACCTTTTGGAGGAGAGAAAGAGAGAGGGCGAGAATATGAGAGAGAGAGAGTTGTAGGTGTGTACAACTCTTCCTTGTGTCGTATTGAAAGACTAGGCCAGCCCTCCTTATATATTAGTTTAGGATCCAATGGATCTCAATCCATGGGATACATAGATCCAACGGCCATGCTTGGTCTATGTAAAATCAATGGCTATGATTGTTGTTGGCTTAAAACCAACAAAATTAATTTATATTAAATTAAATATATGTTGAATTATTATCAACACAATTTAATTAACATAAATTAATATATTAAGAGATAATATGATAACAAAAAAGAGAAGACAGCAAATCTCCTAAAACATAGGAGGCGTCACCTATGACCAAGTCATGGGTGACGCCACCTTTGTTTTTGGTGGTGATTTTTGTCTCCTTTTTATTTATCTTATTATTTCTTAATTAATTGCAATAACTATTATTGCAATAATATCCACAAAATTAATTCCAAATTAATTTATGAATATTTCAATCATGCCATTGAAGAAAATGTGAATCATATTCACATCCCAAACTAATTTGTAAATTACATTTCCAAATAATTACTTAATGTGAATCCAATTCACATATTAATAATTAACAAATGCTATTTACAATATTTCTCTCTCTCTTATATATTATAAATCATATTTATAATATATATGATTAATATGGATAGTGCTATCCACATTATTCATATCCATGATAATTAAATTACATTTAATCATCTTAGATCTCTTTTCTCATGTGCCCAAATAACATGAATCATATTCACGTTATTCATATCTTTGATAATTAAATCACATTTAACTATCTTAGATATCTCTTCTTATAATATGAATCAAATTCATATTATTCATGATAATTAAATCATATTTAAGTATCCATTTTCTCAATGCCTGGGTACTAAATTCATCTTAGGAATTATTCTTGAACTCCTTCAAGAATAATGTGCTTTCTCCGCGGATACTTGGAGATAAGGACAAGGCGATTGTATTGTTCCACGTATAGTGACTTGGATATTGAGATCACATCTCAAATCCAGATCTTGGGCCTCTCATAGATGCTTGATTAAATCAAGACCGTAAATGTAATCTTCTCATTGCATCTGAATCATATTTAGATCAATGTCCAACATTTGGACCAAGATCAGATTACTTCTCTACTGAGAGGAGTCACTAAAATCCAGACCCGTTTCATCACTCCCTAGGAATGGAAGCGTCATAGTTATACAATCGTTTATGATCAAATCACCCTCAGGTATTCCCAACACTTGTACATCCTGCATACTGGAAGACCCAGAATAAACCCAAAGTATTAGATCAACTTTATACTGTCTACTTCAGGGTTTTATCAGTAAGTTCTCATTTGATCATTGGGAGTTCGTATCGATCATATACTTTCCAAAAACATATATCATACCTAGGTCTTGATCATATACTTTCCAAAAGTATATATCAAACCTACAAATTCAGTCAAGCTTCCAAAGCGAGACGACCGTGCACGGAATTTGATTCTTCCCAATATCTCATGAGTGAGCTCATGTCTTCTGGTTCAGTAATGAACCTGTATGATCCCTTTGAGAGATCGTATTACTCATATGCCCTTATATGCACACTAGCGCGCCGGTGTATAGACCTTGATTAGGTCATCAACCTATTGGTCTGCAAAATGTACATACTCAGACATATAGTAACACATCTATCTCCGGTCAGAGGATGCGTGCCTGTATCGTGACAGCATACGATATAGGACTTTGGTTATCTCGATCTCGTTAAGTCAACCCATTGACCTAACTAATCTGACACCTCCAAATCACTATTCCTATGCAGAGGGCCTACATCAAGAGGTCGGTCAGATATCAACCTATGTGAGAAAGGATTGCCATCTCCTACTCAGGCTGGAGATCACATCTTAACAATCATTTGACGGTGCTTGATGAGTCCTCAATCTAACTCTTTAGATATTCATCCAAGCACCAGCCTCTATGATTCAATAATTGAATCAACAGCTGTATAATCATTAAGATAGCCATGGTACATAACCCTAATTGTACAGAGGGACCTATTATGCAAATTATTTATTCTTCATTTCAGATCAGGGAATGATATTCGCAATAACATTTATTGCATAATGGCCCGCCGTGGGCTCACATGTACAATAATCTCCCACTAGCCCTAAGAGACATTAATGGGCTAATCATTTAAACCCACACTCATGTGACAATCATAGGCTATTTAGAAAATAGCTAGGTAAGCTGACCAGTCACTCTGTTCCCGCGAGACTACGCCAAGTCCTTTTACGGCACTTGCATATCCCCAGTAACAGTGCTCGCATCCAATGCGAATGTTGCATCCGATGCAACCAATACTCAATCTAGTCAAAGCAGTTATAGTGTCCTTGACACTACTGCTCAATAATTATTATAACCAATGTTTCCATAATCCTTATCAGAATACCCTTATTCCGGGAGATCACTATCTCTCAAGGTATCCACAGTTAAGACCTTTTTAGATCTCTATCTATAAAGTCTTAAGCTCTTGAAGATAAGACTTGGAGATCACTATCTCTAAAACCTTGTCATCTTTGAAGATTTTGTTATTACTGCAATCAAGTGTTTTCTCTCCATAGTAGGAATAGTAACAGTTTACTACTCCCACTGCATGGTAGATATCTGGCTTTTGTACACATCTAGCATAGACTTAGCTTCTCATAACTGATGCACAAGTGCAAGCAGTTCTAGCATTCACATCCTCAACTCTTTGAGGTGTTATCCCTTTAGATAGGTCAGTACCAAATCTTAAGGTAAGGAAGCCTTTCTTGGAATTTCCAAGAATGGAATATGTTCAAGGTGTACTACAAATGTGATAGTCCCAATACCCTCTTTTCTTTGCTTCTGAACACCTCAGAGCTAAGATCTAAGAGGTATTCTTGAGATCATATCTCAAGGTATGGAATAGCCAGTCTATAAAACACTTACTATCATCCTTATATCATTCTAAATGATCAGGATACAATCTACATTTAGCATGATGAACACAATGGCACTCCCACTAAGCTTCACATGGTTCATCAACATTCTATTTGAAATTATAACAATTATAATTTCATCAATCTTATGTTCCAACGACAATAAGCTTATTTGAGTCCAAAGGTGGAGTTCTTTAGCCAGCACATCTTGCATTCCTCAACCATGAAGCCCTGGGGCTACTTCATGTGAATATCCTCAAAGAGGTATTCATAGAGGAATACAATCTTGACTCACATCTTGAAGATGCCATAGTCAAATTGTGTAGCTAGGGTTAGCAATATTCTGATGGGTTTAAGCATGATCACTGATAAGCAAGCCACATCGCAATCGATGTCTTCTCTTCAGTGTGTAGCTCATGGCTACGAACCATGCTTTGAAGGTCTCTACCTTCTCATCAGGTTCCCTCTTTCTATTGAAGATCCATTTACACCTTAATGGGCCTAACCCTTATAGGTGGATCCTCGAGGGTCCATATACAACACTTGTATATGAAGTCTACCTTAGACCTTTATTGCTAATATCCATCTTTCCATGTCATGATCCTCAAGGGCTTCATCACATGAAGTCCAATCATTGTCAGACTTAACTGACACATGGAATACATCTTCAAACTCTTTTGAAGAAGTATTAGTGTTTCATCTTTAATTGTTCCTTTTAGTTTCCGATTTCTGGAGCCTCATTATCTTCTCAAGATTAAATGAGTTCCTTTACTTCATTTTCATATTGATTCTCAAGAGAGTCATCCTATAAGAATCATATTCTCAAAGATGAGATATTTTAAGAATCTCAAGGTCATAAAGTAGGTATCCAATACCATCCTTTATTTTCCTAATGAAGTAGCACTCTCAAGTGCTAGATTCCAGCTTACATGCATGGAACCTTATTAAGGATATATATATTGTAGTCTCTACTACACATATATACCTAGAAACTAAGGGATAATTATGCTAAAATTCATCATTGATCAAATCATGTCACACATGATCTAATTGTATCTTCCTACAACTCCATTGAGTTTAGTTGTGTCAGGAGGATTGAGATAGAAATCATATCTCCATAAGATATTCTTTGAATTCATCTAATAGGTACTTGCTACCTTGGTTAGATCAAATTCATTTAATCTTCCTTCAAACTTTGGTTCTAAACCAAAATTACGAAATCTTTGAACATTTCAAAGGTTTCTCAGGTGAAGAGAAGAAATCTCATATCATACATGATCATCAATAGATATCACATATCCACAATGTTCACTATGATATAGATGATTCACATACATCAATATGTATGAGATCTTGAATACCTTGACATCTTACACCTTTCCTAAAGAGGGGTGTATTGGACATTTTTCTTTAAATACAATATTCACAAGTATGTAAGATTTGAAATTTTAGACATTATAAAGTTTCATATCTTACTAGTCTATTGATCTCATCAGCAGACATATATCCAAAACTTGATGCTAAATCATTGTCAAATGATCTTTATCCTCCTATTGATCTTATAAGGTTTAACTTTCAGTATTAGAAATCTTAATGAACCATTCATTAAATTTCTAATTTAGTAGAGTCCACCATATGCTAGATTATTATCTGAAATATATCCATCATAACTCTTTATGATAGGTTTATTCCAGAATTCATGTTTATTTCCAACATTTAGAAACAAACAATGAGTGTATTCTAATATCTAGGTCATAGAGACATTCTCTAAGACTAAGGCTCTCCCACTGAAATTAAGAAGTATATCAATCCAACAGAGATTGTTGCAACAATTGCATCAATGTCTATGTCGATAACTACAAACCTTAAGATCAAATTTTCCAGTCTTCTAAAACATGTGCAACACATTGCAAGTATTGTTAGAAGATTGAGATACAATTATCAGACTTTATCTCATCAAATAAGCAAGTCAATTTCAATGATCAAATGTAGATATAGATTATTATGATTCACTATCTGAGTCCATCTCTAAGGATTCTAGACAGACTTGATAGTCATACTATCAACACATCAAGTTATTGCAGTATAGGCATTCATCCAACTCTTTGGATGTCATATGGAAGTCACAGAAGTACAATCAACTCTTTGACTTTCCTTCTCACATGGGTCCGACCCACGCTTCCACTGTGCTCTCTTCATCTATAAACAACCATTGTTCAAGACTAAGGATCTCTCATTACCATTGTTCAAGACTAAGGATCTCTCATATTAAATTCAAAATAATTCAATGTAAGAGCATTTTAACATTTATACATGCTTCATTAAATTCATATAATATAAATATTATGAAGCTTCATGAATGACTAGAGTATAGACAGTAGAATGATGACACTCATCATGTCTACATCCATCTAGACTCCTAAAACATTGGTTCAGGTAGGTATTCAAATATTTTGAATACATCATCTCTTTCGAGCCACCACTCTGCATAATGTAGAGAACCATGTCATTCATGATTAAATGTCTAGAGCACATATGTATGCCAGAACGTCTTCTTAGATTTTATAAGGATTATTTGACAATCATGATCATCATTGACATGTCACTTCCAAAGTACACTCGATGAATGATCAAGACTATAGAGACATACAAACCCTAAGATGATGTCTTATTGTCTTATTTAATTGTCATTCCTCATTATGTTGAGGAAACTTGCACATTGCAACCACATACATTATGTGTCCAATTGCAAGTACAATATCTGGATCATGAGTCCAATCCATGATATTTTACTGATTATTATTGAGTATAACATTGAGTGGGTTTAATGAAGGATTATCTGAAATAAGAAATTTTGCATAAGTGTATATATATTATATATACATATTTTACTTTGAATTAAGAATTTTTATATCAAAGTTGTCTTTCCTTGTCAACAATGAAAGTTCATTCCCTTAATCACTTTCAATGTAAGAGATATTCTTACCATTATATCTCTGGCAAGATCTGGGATCTCCTTTCCTATCTTCGTCACATCCCAATAATATGAGAACCTGCGACTCCGATAAAAAAAGAAGCGGGAACACATTCCGCCTTCAAGTCCAACTTGCATTTCCCAATTCGGTCTTTAACACCTGGGCCCACCACCCCTAAGATGATGTTGACCCGTTGCTAATTGAACCAACCGTCAACAGGCTTAAAACTCGCTATACGCAATCCAATACCGCCCCAATAATATGAGGTCTCGATATTGGGGTCACTACGTATACGGCCTTACTCTTTCGAGAAGCAAAGAACCCGGTCCAAATAATTGTATATAGGATCTGTCACTTCGGACAGGCGTCTCCTATATACAACTTTTGGCGACGAAATTCTTTGCCTTGACGGGAGACCATGGATGTCACTTATGTGATCCTCCACCTCATATTCAAATTGAAATAATTAATTATCGTGAATCATATTCACATAATTAATTCTTCCAAGGGAAATACACATCTATTCATAATAGAGTGTTTCATAGGATATAATTAATTTAATCACATTAAATCAATCATCAATCCTATTATCAATCAACAAACTTTGAATTTTACTTGAATAGTAGGTATAATCTCAAAGTACATATTATTTCGAATTTTAATAATTAGAAATATACTTTGATTTCTCCGGCATTATCCAATCCCAACCCGCTGTCATGGCCAGTACCGACGAGAGTGGGACGGACCACATACGTTGCAACCCGCTACCCCAGCGATCTCCGACTAGACACCATATACACCTCAGGAAAGGATAATGCCAGATAGATCATTATGTACTTTGAGATGCTCATCGGTCTTTCAACCGAAATTATACCATATAATATACATCAAAACCTTTATTATTATATTATAAGGAGATTTGCTAAACAAATCCCCAATCCTATTCAAGCAAGAGGTTTTGCATGTAAAAGTTTGTCCTACAATTATTGTAGGATGACCTAGGGTTTTGCATGAAAACTATGTTTGTTGATGATTTCAAAGTTAACCAATGATCAAGATTAACTATCTTATCATTATGGTTTAGTGGGATGTCATTCAAGGAATTGATTATCATCTTTAAATATTCCACAAATATTTATCAATAACCAATTTCAGAAAATTAACAATTAATTTTCATCAACATTTATTTGAATGACTATCACAAGGTTCATGATCAAAAAATGTCAATTTCCAGCAGTGACCCCTTATCACTAAAATTAACTTATCTTGATCAATTTAAATCCAAAATTCGCAAAATTAGTGCCCTAAGATTGCCAACTTGATTTATAACCGAACCTATGTAATATTTCATGCATTTCGAGGCGTAAGAAAACCGTAATTAACAAATTAATCACGTTCTGTTCTGCAGTTCCCGCAACTGTGAATACATGCATATTCAAAAGGTCATATCTTGAGCAAATTAAATCCAAATTTAGTAAACTCAAGTCCTATGGTTTCCTTGTTTAATGGGGAACAAAATACAATTGAATATTTCATGTTTAAACAATTTAAAAAGTGCCGAAAAAATCAATTAAGACAGAGTTGCGAAAATTCAAATGCGCTAAAACTTTCGCGACCCTTTCAAAACCCAAGTCGTTCTAGGTCTATGGATCATATCCAAAATCTTATTCGACCTAAGGCTCTGATACCACTTGAAGGATATTGAGAATCCTCAAGCGCATCACGGAAGCGTGACGATCGTATCTCATACGATCGGGGCGACTAGTCGCACTAGTCGCAAGATGCAGCGGAAATTTAAAAATTTTAAATCAAACGATGAAACCACATGATCACGAGAACACTTCTTGGATCGTTTCATCAAACCACAAAGTATAAGGAATACCTCTTGAAGCGTGGTTGTGATCGCGAGATCCCAAACAAGAGATCCTCCTGTCTCAAGTCCGATCCACGAAGAACGCACTTGCGGGCACGATGATGAGTCGCGTCCTTCCCGCAATCTTTGATGAAGATCCAAGCGTCGAGTCCCCTGATTTTGTCAAACAAAATCCATCATCTTCCTCTAGAGCAAGTCACCCCAAAGAAGAAGGAGATCCCCGAGTCGTCGAAGGCGAAGGCGAGAGTCTCTCCTTCCTCAACACAAGATGGACGGCCACCTTTTGGAGGAGAGAAAGAGAGAGGGTGAGAATATGAGAGAGAGAGAGAGAGAGTTGTAGGCGTGTACAACTCTTCCTTGTGTCGTATTGAAAGACTAGGCCAGCCCTCCTTATATATTAGTTTAGGATCCAATGGATCTCAATCCATGGGATACATAGATCCAACGGCCATGCTTGGTCTATGTAAAATCAATGGCTATGATTGTTGTTGGCTTAAAACCAACAAAATTAATTTATATTAAATTAAATATATGTTGAATTATTATCAAGACAATTTAATTAACATAAATTAATATATTAAGAGATAATATGATAACAAAAAAGAGAAGACAACAAATCTCCTAAAACATAGGAGGCGTCACCTATGACCAAGTCATGGGTGACGCCACCTTTGTTTTTGGTGGTGAGTATACAATCGTTTATGATCACATCACCCTCAGGTATTCCCAACACCTGTACATCCTGCATACTTGAAGACCCAGAATAAACCCAAAGTATTAGATCAACTTTATACTATCTACTTCAGGGTTTTATCAGTAAGTTCTCATTTAATCATTGGGAGTTGGTATCGATCATATACTTTCCAAAAACATATATCATACCTAGGTCTTGATCATATACTTTCCAAAAGTATATATCAAACCTACAAATTCAGTCAAGCTTCCAAAGCAAGACGACCGTGCACGGAATTTGATTCTTCCCAATATCTCATGAGTGAGCTCATGTCTTCCGGTTCAGTAATGAACATGTATGATCTTTTTGAGAGATTGTATTACTCATATGCCCTTATATGCACACTAGCGCGCCGGTGTATAGACCTTGATTTGGTCATCAACCTATTGGTCTGCCAAATGTACATACTCAGACATATAGTAACACATCTGTCTCTGGTCAGAGGATGCGTGCCTGTATCATGACAGCATACGATATAGGACTTTGGTTATCTCGATCTCATTAAGTCAACCCATTGACCTAACTAATCTGACACCTCCGAATCACTATTCCTATGCAGAGGACCTACATCAAGAGGTCGGTCAGATATAAACCTATGTGAGAAAGGATTGCCATCTCCTACTCAGGCTGGAGATCACATCTTAACAATCATTTGACGGTGCTTGATGAGTCCTCAATCTAACTCTTTATATATTCATCCAAGCACCAGCCTCTATGATTCAATAATTGAATCAACAGCTGTATAATCATTAAGATAGCCATGGTACATAAACCTAATTGTACAGAGGGACCTATTATGCAAATTATTTATTCTTCATTTCAGATCAGGGAATGATATTCGCAATAACATTTATTGCATAATGGCTCGCCGTGGGCTCACATGTCCAACAGTATCCACCTTGCGATGCTCCTCTGCAATTGACTTACGAAGAACGCCAGTCTCCAAGTACCTCGGTTATTGGGCTCCCAAATAAACCAACCTCGATACCTAGGCCTTGCAACGTAATGCAAACACAAAAGTTGTAAAAAAGATAAAAGAAATAAAAGATGTAGAAAGAAAATAAAAGAGACTATATACAAAATAGAAACATATGACAAAAATAGAGGGAAATGAAAACCTTACAAACCTAAGGCTCTATCTATGTACTCAAACATTACCTCCCCGACAACGATTTTATCCGAAAAGTCACTCGGTCTAGTCGTCTAAAAGAAATAGAGAACATCACTGTGTCGATCGAACGAAATTGTTAGAAAAAGAAGTGTAGATTTTATTTATACTCCTAAAATAATGTGTATTGCAACAAGTATGGAATTGTCAAACTCAGGGATACAAACTATGTGAACTAGGGTGAAATAGCATAATGAACTAAGGAATGAGCGTCTTCTGATTTTTATTTACTTTTAAGAGATTTTTATGATTATTAGTTGTTTTTATGCGAAGTCACAACCACTTGTTCTTGATCTGAATATCAAATAAAAGTCTAGTTTGTGGATGCAGAAAGTCTGTTACACACGTGAATCTCTCATGCATTGAACTTCACTTGCACCGAGCATGTATGTGAAATAACCAAGAGTTTAGGGGGCTTAACAACAAATGTTCCACAAATATCCATTCCTCACGCACCGAGCATGTGTGTGCTCCTAAGAGGTTGGCAGTAAATGGTCTAGATCAATCCGCTTGGATCAGATCGATGACATATATTAGATTTGGAGTTGATGTCGATCCTCCCCAAATGGCGATTGAGGTAGTGGACTCGAGTTTCAGATTGTGGAGGCATTGATCCGACATAGATGAGTGCAGTTAGTTTGCTCCAGGTTTGTGTCCTCAACAACGATGATTAGATCTCCATACGGTTGTTCATGACTCGACCTTAGGTGCATGTCTCTCAAATCTCGATACTCGATCTCGCTCATTGGCGGTTTTCGATTTGGTGTTGCTACTCGATCCGAAGTGTGATGCATCTATAAGGCACCTCCAGATGAGGCTTTGTCTCTGGATATACGATCGAACCGCCAGAGGTGTTGTTCTAACTCTACATGTGTGCTTCACTTAAAGTTATCATGCAAAATCTTTCAGAGGTGATCCTCAGCTCATATCCGATCAATGTTTCACATGTGACATGCAAATAGAACTCGTCTCGAGCTCAAAGGCTTGGACCACAATAGAAACATGAGGTGTATGAATGTTGATCCTAGTAGTATGGAGGAGAAGGGGTAAATCTCTGATCAAATCAAACAGAGGTGAAAAGTGATATGGAGAAGCAGGGATCGAGTGATGCGATGATGATCCGATGTGGAAATTGGAATAAGGATGGGAATGGTATTAGATGAAGAGTAACTGAGGCGGTAAAGAAAAGAGATTGAAGAAGAGTGAAGATTATGAAGAATCTAACCTAGAACTGGATCAGGGATGGGCGAAAAAAGTACCTAGGGATTTGGGCTGGAGCTTCGAGGTCATGGCCTACAATGTACAGTGATACGGAGGCTTGGCACGGCATAGCAGAGATTCCATGTTGGCAAGTCAATCCCACTGCCTCCTCTCTGTCTTATCACTCAACAGTAGGGAGTTGTCACCTCTCTTGGAACATAAAGATGGAGAAGAGACTGAAATGGCGGATCCCTCAAGCGTGAGGAGGGTGAGGGGTTATATAGGAGAGGAAGAAGAAAGAGTTGTTGATGAGGAGGCCAACGACTAGGAGGTTGGGAAATGGCCTGGTGTCCCCAAGCTGTTGGGGAGGTTGATGGGAAGGAGTAAAACGAAAGCGTGGGAAAGAACAATAATTAATAAATAATAAATTATATATTAAATTTAATTAGTAAATAAATAGAGTTTGTAAATAATATAATAAATATGTTAATTATGAATTTTAACTTTATAAATAATTATATTAAATTGAATAAATAAATAACATAAATATATTATATCTATATACTAAGTGCATTCAATTATTTTAAGTTATTTTAATTTTATATATTTTATTTTATTTTATTCTTAAGGATTAATTTAATTCGTAAATAAATATACTTATGTGTAATATATGTACATAATACCTATATAAAAATATAATTGCTTTTTTTTGTTATTTTCATGTATATTTTATATACATAATAAAAAATATATACAAATAAATAAAAATACAATATGTTAAAAAATAAAAATAAATACACTATGCACACATAGATACAACAAACACTCTAAAAAATCGACTTTCACATCTTAACTCCAAATTTTATGAAACTACTCTAATTTTAAATCTGATTTTATTTTGAACACAATGAAAGGGAGTTTGAGACATTCTAAGTTCATATATAGTAGATATTGATCTTTCAAATATGGCTTTACATCTTTTTTAGAGTGTTGTCCCTTTTATTTTGTACAAAGATTATTTTTGCAACAAATTTTATTATTTAAAACACGAATTTATGTACAAGTTTTAATAAAAAAATGTGTTTATTTGATGCTGAATTAATGATAAATAAAATAGGTAAATATATTTACATAGTGAATGAGATGAATGTGTACAACATGAATTTGATTTTTCTAAGATTTTTATAAGTTAATGACCTTATCTCTCCCTACTTTATTCCTTGTTGACCATGTCAATGCTTGACCTAGTATTGAGATTTTGGGTCAGTCTTTATCTATTTTTTTATTATTATTATTTTGAATAAATAAGTGCTAGATATACAATATTAACAACTGATGTTAGTGAAGGTTATGTAAAAACCTTATGTGCATCACGGAAGCGTGATGATCACATCATATGCGATCGGGAGCGACTAATCACGCTAGTTACATACGACAACAAAATTTAAAAATTTTTAAAGCGATGAAACCACATGTCTCAATTCTGATCCGACTGTGGAGAAGCTTGCGAGAACGTTGATGAAATGCATCCTTCTCACAATCCAAGATGTTAATCAAAGCAACGGATCTCCTGATTTTGTCACATGCAATCTGGAGTCTTCTTTGCATACATAAGGCATCGAGAAAGATGAAGATCTACGAGCGGTCGAAGCGGCATCATGATGGCATGGCGATGATGACGATTTCCTCTAGATAAAAAGTGGACGCCCACTTAGAGAGAGAGATGGGGTGTGTAGGATGACGAGAAGGAGAGAGAGCTTGTGATTTCATTGTTATAAAAGAAGAGTTAGGATTACCTCTTCTTTCATACTATTTTGGGAGTCCATAGATCTCAATCCATGGACAACACAAATCCAATGGTGTAGATTGATCTGTGTTTCTTCCAGTGGTCATGATTTTGTTGTAAAAATACAACAATAATTAATTTAATTATACTAAATACATATTGAATAAATTATCGATATTAGTTAATTTAATCAAATTAGTATTCCATGAAGGATTAGTGAGGAGGCAAGCCTCCTTCCTAATAAGGGGGGATGATCACCTTGAGTCCTAAATCAAGATTGGTCATCCACCCTCCTTGTATGGAAGGGAGGCTCCTCATTCCAATTATATGAGATCTTATAACTCATATAATCCATTATTCACAACAAGTTTTATTGTATATTATTTCACAAAAATAATTCCAAATTAGTTTGTGAAATATCAATCATGCCATTGGAAATTTGTGAATCACATTCACAACTCAAAATAGAATGTAAATTATATTTTTAATTATTTATCCAATGTGAATCCAATTGACATAAACATTTAAATGGTAAATCTAATTTACAAATAGCTTCCTCTTATATATATATATATATATATATATATATATTATAAATACAATTTATACTATATATTTATATATGAGTAAGATGGATAGTACACTATCCACGTTATTCATATCTATAATAATTAAATCACATTTAATTATATTGGATTATCATTGTGATGCATCTAAATAATATGAAACAAATTCACATTATTCATGATAATTAAATCTATTTAATTATCCATTTCTCAATGCTTGGATACACATTTATCAATGGATTTATTCTTCAACTCTTTCAAGAATAATGCGCTTTCTCCGAATACATGGAGATAAGTATAGGGAGATTGCATGTTCCATGTACAGTGACTTGGATATTGAGATCACATCTTAAATCCAGATCTCGGGGACCTCCCATAGATGTTTGATTAAATCAAAGCTGTAAAGCTAGTATTCTCATTTCATCTGAATCACATTCAGATCACTGTCCAATATTTTAACCAAGATTAGATTACTTCTTACTGAGAGGAGTCACTAAAATCCGGACTTGTTCCATCACTCCTTCGGAATGGAAGAATCATGGTTATATAATCATTTATGATCACATCACCTTCAGGTATTCCTAATACATGTACATCCTGCATACATGAAGATTTAGAATAAACTCGTAGATATAGATCAATTTTACACTGTCATCTCTAGGTTCTTATCACTAAGTTTCTCATTAGGTTATTGGGGTTTGGTATCGATTAGGCCATGAACCTATCGGTTTTTCAAATGTACATACTTAGAAATACATCAATACTATGTCTCCAGTAAGAGGATGCATGCATATACCGTGACAACGTACGACATAGGAATTAGTTATCTCAATCTCGTTAAGTCAACTCTTTGACCTAACTTATCTGACATCTCTGAATCTCTATTCCTCTATAGAGAACTTGCATAAAGAGGTCGGTCAGTTATCAACCTATAGAGAAGGATTGCCATCTCCTTCTCAGACTAGAGATCATCTCTTAATAATCATTTGATGGTTCTTGATGAGTCCTTAATCTAACTCCTTAGATATTCATTAAAGCACCAGCCTCTATGATTCAACAATTGAATCAATAGTTGTATGATCATTAATATGGCCACGGTACATAAACCTAATTGTACTAAGGTACATTATAGTGCATTAATCCATTTAATCTCAGATAGGGACTGAAATAAATCAAAATCTTTTATTGATATATTTATCATTACAATAATATTTATTGTAGAAATGGTTTGCCTCGAGTTCACATGGCTAACAATCTCTCACTAGCCCTAAAACCATTTAGGAACAATTGTTAAACCCATACTCACTATATGCTGGTCGAAAACCTTTTGTGTCAAAGGTTTGGTAAGCGGATCGGCAATGTTATAGGTAGACGCCACCTTGGTGATGATTGTGTCACCACTCTTTTGTATCTCTGAATGATGTGGTATTTCCTTTCCACGTGCTTGCTCTTTTGATGCCATCTAGGTTCCTTCGCCTGAGCTATGGTTGTCATGTTATCGTATAGCAACGGGATGGGAGTATCAGAGAAAACTATACAAAGATCTAGGATGAACTTCCGCAAAGACATCGTCTCCTTTGCAGCATCTGATGTGGCAATGTATTCGACTTTTGTTGTTTAATCAGCAAGAGTGTCCTGCTTCTTACTTCTCTAGCTAACAGCACAACCGTTGAACAGGAACACAAACCATGATGTCGACTTTTGATCATAAATATCAGAGTAGAAGTCAGATTTTGCATATGCTAAGACTTGGAGATCACCATCTCCATAGACAAGATGTAATCTTGTGTCCGTCTTTGACACTTGAAGATATTCTTCTCTACATTCCAATGTTTCTCTCCATAGCAAGATTGGTAATGGTTTACCACTCCCACTACATGGCAGATATCTGGCCTTGTGCACATCATGGCATACATTACGCTTCTTACAGATGATGCATAGGGGCTTCCATCCATGGCTATATTATCCTCAAAACATTGAGGAGCCATCTCTTTAGAAAAGTGGATACCATGTCTTAAGGGAAGGAAGCCTTTCTTGGAATTCTCCATATAGAAACGTTCCAAGATCTTCTTAATATACCAATGTTGTGACAATCCCAAAGTCCTCTTTTCTTGATTTTTAAACAACTTTAGACCAAAGATGTAAGAGGCTTCTCTAAGGTGTGACAACCAAATCTTCACATTGATCATCATCCCTCTATCATTCCCAATGAAAGGATGTCATGTACGTAAAGCACGATGAATACAATGATGCTCCCACTAAGCTTCTCGTATACACAAACACACGATTCGTCAGGATTCTGCACAAAATCGTAACTCTTTATGGTTTCGTTGAATTTGATGTTCTAGCTATGAGAAGCTTGTTTGAGCCCATAGATTGTTTTCTTCAGCTTGCATACTTTCCCTTCCTCAGTTACAAAGCCCTAGGGAAGCTCCATATAGATATCCTCCTCAAGGTATCCATTGAGGAAAGCCGTCTTGAAGTCCATCTGCCAGATGTCATAGTCAAGATATGCACCTATAGATAGCAATGCCATGATGGACTTAAGCATAGACACAAGAAAGAATGTCTCATCGTAGTCGATACCATCTCTTTGTGTGTAGCCATTGGCTATGAGCTGTGCCTTGAAGGTCTTTACCTTTGCATCAGGTTCTCTTTTTTCTCTTGAAGATCCATTTACACACAATGGTTCTTACCCCTCTAAGTGGATCTCTAGGGTCCATACACCATTCTTATGCATGGAGTCTATTTCAGAATTCATTACTAGCATCCATCTATCCATGTCATGATCCGTGAGTGCTTCATCAAATGAAACTAGATCTTGTAAATTTCACTTGACACATGGAATCCATACCTTTCAGGTGGTGCAATCACCCTCGAACTCCTTTGAAGAGGTACAAGTGTTACATCTTTATTTACTTCTTCAGCTTATGGTTCAGGGAGCTTAGTATCCACATGGAACTCAATGAGTTCCTTTATTTCATTTTTGTCTTGACTCTCAGTGAAATTATTCTCCAGAAATTTTACATCTCTAGATACGAAGGCTTTCTGAGTCTTAGGGTCATAAAGTTGGCATCCAGTACCATCCTAACATACCCAATGAAGTAGCACTCTCAAATGAGAGATTCATGCTTATTTACATCCACGTTCTTCGAACGGACCAAGCAACCCCAAACCCTCAAATGTTTAACACTGAGTTTGGTTTCATACGAAAGCTCATTAGGATATTTAGGTACAGATTTGCTAGGAATCTTATTCATGATATCATTACTGATATCCCAAAAAATTTAGAGGAAAATGTGCTTTTCTCATCATTGAATGGACCATGTCCATGATGGTCCTGTTGCGTCTTTCAGCAACACCATTAAGCTGGGGAGTTCCAGGAGGAGTGAGATTGGAGACAATTCCTCTCTCTTTGAGGTATTACTTGAATTCATCTGAGGTACTCATCACCTCGATCGGATCGAACCCATTTGATCATCCTATCGGTTTGATTTTCAACCAAAGCCATGAACTCTTTGAACTTTTCAAAGATTTCAGATTTATGACGTAGTAAGAAAATAAACCTGTATCGTAAATGGTCATCAATAATTGTCAAATAATATCGATATCCTTTTCAGGTCACAGTACTGAAGGGACCACATACATCAATATGTATTAGGTCAAGAATATACTTGCATCTTGTAACCTTGTTATGAAAAGGCATCTTAGTCATTTTCCCTCGAATATAATGTTCGCAGGTAGGCAAAGTTTGGGCTTGTAGAAAATCTAAGGGCCCATCCTTTATCAATCTATTCATCCTATCAATAGATAAATGACCAGACCTTTGATGCCAAATCATCCATCCGTTATCAATCTATTTATCCTATTAACAGATAAATGACCAAGCCTTTGATGCCAAATCATATTCATATGATTTCCATCCTCCCTAGTTCTTTTAGGGTTTTTATCAGTGGTAGTAGAATTCATGATATTTTCATTAATGCACAATTCATAGATTCCATCAGAAGTTAGAATACCATACACAATATGTTTATCATAACGGATTATGACAAATTTATCACAGATAGAAATAAATATCCATTTCTAACTAACTCAGATACGGATACAAGGTTCCTTCTAACATCTAGAACATCAAGGCATTCTTTAAGCATAAGGACTCTCCCACTATATATTGATCGTCTGCAGGTCCAGACGGCGGGTGCTACAATGGTTTCATCATATCCCATCTGGACAACTTTCTTCCCTTCATCAAGATTCCTAATTTCCTGAAAAAGATGCAACAAATTGCTTACATGAATAGAATACCAGAATCGATGATCTAACTACCTTCTAATTTTATGAGAAAATATACAATGATGAGAGTAGATTTTATACATGTTAAGGCTTTACCTTTATCCGTTGATTTGATGTACTCTAGGCAGTTACACATCCAGTGCCTCAGCTTCTTCCAATGATGATAGATATCGATCTTCTTTGATGCCACCAGTGCGGAAGCATTAGAAGATGAGCCAACATCGACTCTTCTTCTATCTCTTCTATGTCGGTCCCTTCAGAGATCCATACTTCTGCCCGTGTTTCCCTTTGACATGTGAAACCATTACTCTACCAACGAGATTATCTTTCTTCATTACATCTTTCATACTTTAATAAAGCTATTAACTCAGCATTAGAACAATTCATCTTGTTCATGTGGAATGATACTACAAAGTTATTAAAACACTTGGACAGAGACAACAGAATGAAGTCAGACTGCATATCTGCATCCATCTGAGCCACGAGAGTTTGCAGTTTAGAGAGGTACACAAACATTTTGAGTACGTGTTTCTAAGTGAATTCCTTCCTGCATTTTGCAGTGAGTAAGCTCTTTCATAATAATATAAGCTGAGTACGATTGACATAACCAAACATCTCCTTGAGATTCAACATTATATCCTAGCAATTATGCATCTCCACATGTTTCTTCTGAAGCACATTGGAGAGAGATCCCATAATATAACATTTGGCCAATGTATGATCTTCATAATATTTTTGTTGTACTTGATTTCTTTCGGTGTCTTAAGATTTTCATGCTTATCCATAGACATCACATTAAATATGCGGTCTGCATAAAGGATAAGATACAAATTACAGATCCAATCCGAGTATTTCGGCTCGGTCAAATGGTTGACCTCCAGAAGCCTACTTAGTAGGTTCATGAACTTCATTGTCTGAAATTAATAATACACGATATTAGAATATATAAATAATTATATAGCCAATATTAAATTCTTTGATTAAGGAACTTTAATCAAATTAGTTTTTCTTTTTAACTCTTAAAGTCCATTCCCTTAATCACTTTCAAAGTAAGAGATATACTTGCCGCTATATCTCTAGCAAGAACTTGGATCTCCTTTTTACCTTTATTACAACCCAATAATATGAGAACTTGTAACCTGAATAGAAATAAGTTGTAACTCATTCCGCATTGTAAATTCAACTTACATTTCCCAGTTCAGTCTTTAACACCCGGACCCACCACCCCTAATGTGATGTTGACCTGTTGTTAATTGAACAAGTTGTCAACAGGAATAGCTCTCACTATGCGCAATCTAATATCGCCCCAATAATATGAGGACTTGATATTGGGGTCACTACACATACGTCCTTACTCTTTCGAGAAGCAAAGAACCCGATTCACGTTCGCTTGTATGTAAGAGTTGTTACTTTCGACATGCATCTCCTACATACAATCCATGGTGATGGAACCCTTCGCTTTGATGGGAGACCATGGATGTCACTTATGTGATCCTCCATATCATGTTCAAATTTTAATTAATTTTATGAATCATAGTCACATAATTAATTCTTTCAAATAGAGTGTATAAGTTAATAATTTAATCATATTAAATAAATCATTAATCCACTTCAATCAACAAACAAAATAATCAGGGTTTGCTTGATATTTCAATATAGTATTGGCTCCTCACAAGTACTTATTATTTTGGATTTTAATAATTAGATTGCAACTTGAATACTCATATTGTTTTTTCCGCAAAAATGTTTCCATCCAGTACACTCTAGTTATGCTGGGAGGGATCATCCCTTGACATGCAAGGCGCTAATTATTGGAACCAAACCAACATACCCAGACTAGACACCTTCACCATTCTGATTGAGAATAATACAAAATAATACCAATGTACTTTCGGTTCTTTCGATCAACTTTGACGGCGGGCATTATACTTTATAATAATCTCTCAAAAATATTAGGCATCTTAAATTAATTTAGAGATCCTAAAATTTCTAAGCGTATCAAGCAACCATGTTTTGCATATAAAGATTGTCCTACAACTATTGTAGGATAAACTAGGATTTTTATGAAACATTCATTCACTGGACAATAATGTGTAATAAATTATTTTCATAATTATTGGGCATCATAATTAATAAATGAAAATTCATAATTTCAATGATTTCCATTGAATAACAAACATAATAAGCAAATAATCATATGTCGGCCCATCTCCACTAAATATGGAATATCTAGGGCAAACGGAGTCGGAATCGCATGAAATAAATTCGAGTGATTTGCTGATATTATTATCCTCTTCATTAAAGTGTTCATTCCATGTTTCATGATGGGAAATAATAAGTAAAAATTATTTTCTTATAGAATTGTGCATACATGCAAAAATAATTTTCATGGAGGAAACTCTTAAAATCATTTTCATGCATTTTTGAAATCAATATTAGGCTACTATTTTTGGAACATATTTAGGCATTCTAAATACATTTTAATATCTAAAACACACGTCCAAATAGTGCACAAACAGTAGTTTTTCCAATTAGCAAAAAAACAATTCGAATCTTACATCCAAAGCGAAAGCATTGATTCCAGGGCATCCGAAACATGAACCTTGATCACCTAGGATTTCAGATCATATAAAAGACCTAGATCAAGGCTCTGATATCACTGAAGGTTATGAAAAGAAACTTAAGTGCATCACAGAAGCATTAAGATCACATCATATGCGATCGAGAGCGACTAGTAGTACTAGCCACTTAGTGCAGCAGAATTTAAAATTTTTAAAGCGATGAAATCACATGATCCAAGAACATTTATCAGATCATTTCAATTAAGCCACAAATAAGATGTATTAATACCTCTTGAAGCGTGGTTGTGATCGAAGTCTCTAAATGAAGAGACCGCCTATCTCAAATCTGATCAGATGGAGGAGATGCTTGCAAGCACATTGATGAAACACGTCCTTTTCGCAATCCAAGATGTTAATTCAAGCAACGGATCTCATGTTTTCGTCATACAAAATCTAATGTCTTCTTTGCGGTCCATAGATACCGAGGAAGATGAAGATCCAAGAGCAGTCGAAGTGGCACCACGATGGCGTGGTGACGATGGTGACTCCCTCTAGTTCAAAAGTAGACGACCACTTAGAGAGAGAGATGGGACATTATGACGATGAGAAAGAGAGAGAGCTTTTCATTTATATGTTGTAAAAGAAGATCTAGGGTTGCCTCTTCTTTTATAATATTTTGGAAGTCCATGGATCTCAATCCATGGACAACACAAATCCAATGGTGGAGATTGATTTGTGTTTCTTTCAATGGCCAGGATTTTTGTTGTAAAAACACAACATATTTAATTTAATTTATTTAAATTAAATTAATTATATATTGAATAAATCATTAATATAAATTAATTCAATCAAAATGAATGTGCCATGAAGGATTAGGAAGGAGGCAAGCATCCTTCCTAATAAAGGGGGACGACCACCTTGAGTCCTAAACCAAAACTGGTTGTACACTCTCCTTATATGCAAGGGAGGCTCCTCATTCCAATTATATGAGATCGTATATTTCGTAAAATCATTCATTATATACAATAACTTTTATTGTATATTATTTTACAAAATTATTACCAAATTCATTTATGAAATATCAATTATACCATTGGAAATTTGTGAATTATATTCACAACCTAAAATAGAATATAAATTACATTTATTATTAATTATTCAATGAGAATTCAATTCATATCAACATTTAAATTGCAGATCTTATTTACAAATAACTCTCTCTTGTATATTATAAATCACATTTATAATATATATGATTAATATAGATAATACTATCCACATTATTCATATCCGTAATAAGTAAATCATACTTAATTATATTGGATCATCATTGTCATGCATCTAAACATTATGAATCAAATTCACATTATTCATGATTATTAAATCAAATTTAATTATCCATTTCTCAATGCTAGGATAAGCATTTATCAATGGAATTATTCTTGAACTCTTTCAACAATAATGCGCTTTCTCCACATATACTTGGAGATAAGTATAGGGAGATTGTATGTTCCACGTATAGTAACTTGGATATTGAGATCACATCTCAAATCCAGATCTCGAGGACCTCCCATAGATGTTTGGTTAAATCAAAGCTGTAAATCTAATACTCACATTGCATATGAATCACATTCAGATCACTATCCAACATTTTGACCAAGATTAGATTACTTCTCTACTGAGAGGAGTCGCTAAAATCCAGGCATGTTTCTTCGCTCCCTCGGAATGAAAGAATTGTGCTTATACAATCATTTATGATCTCATCACCCTGAGATTCCTAATACATGTACATCTTGCATACATGAAGATCTATAATAAACCCGAAGATATAGATAAATTTTACACTGTAATCTTCAGGGTCTTATCATTAAGTTTCTCATTAGGTCATTGGGAGTTGGTATCGATCATATGCTTTCCAGAAGCATATATCATGTGCATGGAATTTAATCGGTCCCAATATCTTATGAGTGAGCTTATATCATCCAATTCACAAGTGAACCTGTATGATCCCTTTGAGAGATCGTATTACTCATATGACCTTTTATGCACACCAGCTCATCGATGTATAGACCTTGATTAAGTCATTAACCTATCGGTCGGCCAAATCTACATACTTAGACATACAGAAATACATATGTATCTAGTCACAAGATGTATGCCTATATCATGACAACATACGACATAGGACGTGGTTATCTCGATCTTGTTAATTCAACTCTTTGACATAATTTATCTGACAACTCCGAATCTCTATTCCTATCTAGTGGACCTGCATCAAGATGTCGGTCAGATATCATCCTACAGAGAAGGATTTCCATCTCATTCTCAGGCTGGAGATCATATCCTAATAATCATTTGTCGGTGCTTGATGAGTCCTCAATCTAACTCCTTAGATATTCATCCAAGCACCAGTCTCTATGATTCAAAAATTGAATCAACAGATGTATGATCATTAAGATGGTGATGGTACATAACCCTAATTGTATTAAGGGACCTTATAGCATTCATTCATCTAATATCATATAGGGAGTGAAATAAATCAATAAATTTTATTGATATATTAATCATTACAATAATATTTATTGTAGAAATGGTTTGCCTCGGGCTCACATGGGTAATGGTTAGATTGTTAATTAAAGAGAATTAGTGTTATTTACATGTATTTTACTGAGGATTTTAAGCCAAAATGAAAGAATAATGATGATGAATCGGTGATTCATCACCATCGTAGAGGGGGTCCGAGTCACTATAGGGGATGAACTGATGATCATGCTTGGGCTTTTGCAGACTTCCTCCATCTGTGGAATAGTCTCTCCTTTAAGGAGCTAAGTATGTGCATCATCATACTCAGAGTCAAGAGATGACAGAAACACTCCCATCATAGTAACATTTCTGCAAGACTGTTCCTACTCTATGCTGGCAGTAATGGGCATGAATCCATATAGCCTCTCAACATGCCTCTAAGATGTGAGAAATGGACATGTAGAGGTCGACCATTCTTCATGGTCAATAAAATATCATACTGAAGCTGGAGGATCGTGCTCTCATTCTTTGCTTGTTCATATGTGGTAGCTTGGATGCCCCACATGGCCTTGGTTGTTGGTTGATTGACGATGTCATTGGCAATCTCCGTAGTGAGCATCCCAGAGAGCCAAACCCGTGCATAAGCATCATCTTGCTTCCAAGAAGAATTGGCCCCAGTCTTATCCTCCAGCTTTACGTCAGTCAGAATGTGCTCTTGTTATTGCATTGCATGAGGGTGAGAAACCGCATGGACCACAACTCGTACTTGGTCCCATCCATCTTTATGATGGGAGTCTGGTCATTGAAGGCACCATATGAAGAGAATATATCACCCTTGTTCTCTGATATGATAAAAAAGGGTCGACAAACGAAACTCGATAAGCCGTAGATTGATCTCATAATGCCTACACAATCATACAAATGATTGGTTATATGTATAGACTTATACAACCATCCTTGTCAATCTTTGTTGCACGTTAGGACCTAAAAATGCAATTTATAGGTCAAAAATCATGTTTTCCAATAAAAAAACATAGTGGTTCAAGCCACAGATCAACCTCTTAGAGAAGTACGGAGAAGCGCGGTGTAGTGTGGAGGCACCGAAGGGTGCGGGAGGGCCAACCTCGCCCTGGCGGTGACACCAATATGCCATGACGGACGCATAGGGTGCGCACGGTGGCCCTGGTGGTGGCACAAGACTTTTGTACCTGCTACAATGATCGTGTTAGGTGTCGCCGTGGCCCTGGCAGCGACACTTGGGTACGACGGTGACCCCTAGTGTCGACGCCTAGGGTGGCGTGAGAGGGAGGGAGAAGGGGCTTGTATTATTGGATGGATTTTAAGTTAGGGCTTCGGTCTAGGACCATCGCTCTAATACCATGTGGAGAAAATAGATTAAGATGCATTCATAGAGACCCTACCACTCTCTTATATAGGAGAAAAGCCCTAAGGTAATTTACATATGGTAGACAGAGAGAAACATAAATAAGAGAAAGTAATAAAAGAAGACAAGTATCTCATCAATAAGTGGACATTATCACAAGATAAGTGGACATCTTAGGATAAGTAAACTTTATTTATGTCTTAGTTTATACTCGGATAATAGTGACATCATGGTTACTCCATATGTTCGAAGGATAACATCTACTCAGAGAACTAATTACACTACTTGATTTTTAGGGGCCTCGATGCTCCAACTATGGGGAGGTCAATATGACAGACAACTTGTTGCAAAGAAAGCTCTGATGAGATCCAATGAATTAGGGAACTAACTAGTAAAATGGATATGTCTATGGAAGCAAGAAAAATCAATGTGAGAAGCAAGCATAAGTCATGTTTTACAGTCTAGCTAAGGCCTTTAGTCAACTAGGTTTGGGCGAAAAGAAAAGTAGCAGCTTTCATGCTAAACTAACTATGCTCAATCAATGGCTCCCTCTAGCTGAGAGGTAAGCAATTGAAGCTAGGTGTCTCTCTCTGCAATAGTTGTCCCTTCTTTATCCCTTAAATCAATATAACAAATATAAATCTCATTTTTCCCATTATCCCATCTTATTCCTTATTTCTCATCTTAATAGTTATAAAAATATATTACAGTTATAGTTTTTTTAAAGAAAAATCTTTATTAATTTATTTTTAAGATGAAGAAGAGAGATAAAGAAGAAAATAGTTAACGAATATTCTTCTAATTAATTATAGGGATTTTTACTCGACAGACCCTATAAACTTTGCCAATTACCTCCACGACCTTTGAAACACGTAATTCCCACCTCGACCTCATAAACTTGTCAACTCTTACCCCATGAACCCTGTGGTTAATCTGTTTGAAGCTCATGGGGGCTCGTGGGGTAATTTACAAGGTCAATGGGGTAATTACATTGTGCAAAAGGTTCTAGAGATAATTTAAAAAGTTTATAGGATCTGCTGGGTAAAAATCCCTTAAATATATATTCCTCTCCATTTAAATTCTTTCCACTCCCTCTTGTGAGAGAATTCTCTAAGTTCTATATTTACATAGACTTGATTCGAGTAAATAGAACTTTGATTTGCATTCGGTTTGAAAATAAATGAACCAAACCTAAACATATATTTACGCTAGTTTATAAACGAATCGAAACTTAAAATAATAGATTCCCTCATATTTGGACCTTTTACACTCCTAAGTAACAATGAATTACAATTGTTAAACAAACCATCAAATATAGCAATAGATATGTCATTTGTCACTGATTTCAAGTGTAAAAATCGTTTTGAAATGGATTATATTCATTTTCATATATTTAACAATAAATTATGACAGCAAATTTCAAAATAAGTCATTATAGATATATTTAGTCGTAATGCATCTTGAAAACATGAATTTCGAAAGTATAGATGAGTAAATATTCGCTTAACATTCCACACATCCAACTAGGAAAAAGAATCTCATATACGTAGTTTAGATTCGAAATATAAGTTAAGAAAACTAAAATTTGGGTCTTAAGTGAACATATAACTTATTCTTTGACATTTTCTATTTGGATTATGATGGAGGTTTAATTAAATAAAGTTATCATATTACATTTGATTGATAGAGTGCTTTAAATATGTAACGCCCGGGTTCAAACCACCTGAATTCGTAATCGAATCTGATCTGACTTGGGTCTGTCTAATCCGATAACACCCCAATTAATATCGAATGAGATCAATCTGCAGATCGCGGATCAAATTTCGTCTGTATGTGATTAACTAAAAATCGATCCTATTGAACCTCATGTCACAAGAAAAGTCCTTGATACGATCCGAACGGCAAAATGAACAGAGACCACCATTAATTCCGGTTCGACGAACTGGAGCCAATGGAATCGATCGTTATCGAAGGTCGTTTAACTCTTTTCAATCTAAAAATTTAATTACGATATGAAAATGTTCTGGATGCATCTTCTATCGGAAAAATATAAATATTGGACCCATTTTGGTCATCACTCTGAGGCAGTCGAAACGAGCCCTTATATGCTCGAATTAGAGATCAAAGATGATACTTATGATGACTTAAGTATTTATTAGCATGTGAATGAGAGTTGAAAAAAATAATAATGAATAATTATTTTTATATATTGCTACACTCTCCCCTCCCCAATTTTTAACACTTCACCCCTTTTGTTTCCCAAAAGTTCGCATACCCCTTCCCTTCTTATTTGTATCGCCCCTTTACCCCTTCTTCCTCTCCATCTCATTCTTTATTTCTTCTCTCTTCCACAAAAACCCATCTTCCTCCCTGCTATTGCTGTTGTGATTGACCCATTTTCCCTCCATTTAGAAGATCTAAGATACAAGTTTAACCACATTGTTGCCATCTATGTAGTTTCCAATATCATCAACTATTTTTATATAAATTTATTCTATGTTTTCATTCTGCGTGCTTGCTCTTTTGATGCCATCTAGGTTCCTTCGCCAGAGCTATGGCTGGCATGTTATCATAGAGCATCAAGATGAGAGTATCAGAGGAAACTACGCAAAGATACAGGATGAACTTCCACAACGACATCGCCTCCTTTGCAACATCTGATGTGGCAATGCATTCGACTTTTGTTGTTTAATTAGCCAGAGCGTCCTACTTCTTGCTTTTATAGCTCACAGCACCACCATTCAACAGGAACACAAACCGTGATGTCGACTTTCGATCATCAATATCAGGCTGTAAGTCAGAATCTGCGTATCCTAAGACTTGGATATGTCCATCTCCATAGATCAAGATGTAATCTTGCCTCAGTCTTTGACACTTGAAGATGTTATTCACTACATTCCAGCATTTCTCTCCATAGCAAGATTGGTAATGGCTTACCACTTCCATTGCATGGCAGATATCAAGCCTTGTGCACATCATGGCGTACATTAGGCTTCTTATAGATGATGCATAGGGGCATCCATCCATGGCTTTCTTATCCTCAAAACATCAAGGAGCCATCTCTATAGAAAATTGGATACCACGTTTCAAGGGAAGGAAGCCTTTCTTGGAATTCTCCATATGGAAATGTTCCAAGATCTTCTTCTGTACCCATATTGTGACAATCCCAAAATCCTCTTTCTCGATTTCTAAACAACTTTAGACCTAAGATGTAAGAGGCTTCTCCAAAGTCATTCATCTCGAAGGTATGGGACAACCAAATCTTAACATTGATCATCATCCCTATATCATTCTCAATGAAAGGATGTCATCCACGTAAAGCACGACAAATACAATGGTACTCCCACTAAGCTTCTTGTATACACATAAACACGGTTCATTAGGATTCGATACAAAATCATAACTCTCTATATTTCGCTGAATTTGATGTTTCATCTATGACAAGCTTGTTTGAGCCCATAGATGGATTTCTTCAGCTTACATAATTTAACTTCCCTAGTTACGAAGCCCTGGGGCTGCTCCATATAGATATCCTCCTCGAGGTATCCACTGAGGAAAGCCATCTTGAAGTCCATCTACCAGATGTCGTAGTCAAGATATGCACCTATAGCTAGCGTGCCTCGATGGACTTAAGCATAGCCACAAGAAAGAATGTCTCATCGTATCTGATACCTTCTCTTTGTGTGTAGCCCTTGGTTACGAGCGGTGCCTTGAAGGTCTCTACCTTCCCATCTGGTCCCCTTTTTCTCTTGAAGATACATTTACACACAATGGTTCTTACTCCTCTAAGTAGATCCTCTATGGTGCATACACCAGTCTTATGCATGGAGTCTATTTCAGACTTCATTGCTAGCATCCATCTATCCATGTCATGATCCGTGAGTCCTTCATCAAATGAAGCTGGATCATTGTCAATTTCACCTAACACATGGAATCCGTACCTTTCAAGTGTTGCAACAACCCTCGAACTCCTTCAAAGAGGTACAAGTGTTACATCTTTATTTACTTATTCAGCTTCTGGTTCATGAAGCTTAGTGTCCTCGGGGAAATCAATGAGTTCCTTTAATACATTTTTGTCTTGACTCTTAAGGAAGTCATTCTCCAGAGATTTTATATCTCTAGAAATAAAGACTTTCTGAGTCTTAGGGTCATAAAGTTGGTATCCAACACCATACTTAACACACCCAAAGAAGTAGCACTCTCGAGTGCGAGATTCTAGCTTACTTGCATCTACGTTGTTTGCATGGACCAAGCAACCCCAAACCCTCAAGTGTTTAACAATGGGTTTAGTTCCATAGGGAAGCTCGTGAGGAGTTATAGGTATAGATTTGCTAGGAATCTTATTAAGGATATATATTGCAGTTTCTACTGCATATCCCCATAAATTAAGAGGCAATTGTGCCTTACTCATCACTGAACGGACCATATCTGTGATGGTCCTATTGCATCTTTCAACAACACCATTATGTTTGGGAGTTCCAGGAGGAGTGAGATTGCAGATAATTCCTCTCTCTTTGAGGTATTACTTATTCATCTAAGGTACTTGTCACCTCGATTAGATCGAATCCATTTGATCTTCCTATCTATTTGGTTTTCAACCAAAGCCATGAACTCTTTAAACCTTTTAAAGATTTCATATTTATGACATAGTAGGAAGATAAACCCGTATCGCAAATGGTCATCAATAAATGTCAAATAATATCGATATCCATTTCAAGTCATGGTACTGAAGGGACCACATACATCAGTATGTATTAGGCCAAGAATATCCTCGCATCTTGTAATCTTGTTATGAAAAGGCGTCCTAGTCATTTTTCCTCGAATACAATGTTTGCGGGTAGGAAAAGTTTGGTCCTTTAGATAATCTGAGGGTCCATCCTTTATCAATCTATTGATCCTATCAACAGATAAATGACCAAGCCTTTTATGACAAATCATCCATCTTTTATCAATCTATTGATCCTATCACATGACTTTGATGCCAAATTTATTCAAATGATTTCCATCCTCCCTATTTATTTTAGGATTTTTATTAGTGGTAGTAACATTCATGACATTTCCAGCAATGCACAATTCCTAGAGTCCATGAAAAGTTAGAACATCAGACACAATATGTTTATCATAACGATTTATGACAAGTTTATTACATAATAGAAATAAATATCCATTTCTAACTTAGATACATATACAAGGTTCCTTCTAACATCTAGAACATCATGACATTCTTTTAGCATATGGACTCTCCCACTATATATTGATAGTCTGCAGGCCCCGACGGCGACTGCTATAATGGTTGCAACAGATCCCATCTAGATGACTATCTCCCCTTCATCAAGATTCTTAGTTTCCTGAAAAGATGCAACAAATTGCATATATGAACAGAATCACCAGAATCGGTGATATAGCTACATCCTCGTATTTTGAGAAAAATATTCAATGATGATAGTAGATTTTATACTTGCTGGAGCTTTACCTTTATCTATTGATTGGATGTAGTCTGGGCAGTTACGCTTCTAGTGCCCCAGCTTCTTCCGATGATGATAGACATCGGTCTTCTTTGATGCAACTAGTGCAGAAGCATTAGAAGATGAGCAAACATTGACTCTTCTTCCATCTCTTCTAGGTTGGGTCCATCCAAGATCCTTACTTCCGTCTGTGCTTCCCTTTGAACTGTGAAGCCATTACACTGCCAGTGTGATTATCTTTCTTCACTACGTCTTATGCAGACTTTAATAAAGATATTAACTCAGCATTGGACCAATTCATCTTGTTCATGTGGAATGATACCACAAAGTTATTAAAAGACTAAGATAGAGACAACAGAATGAAGTCGGACTGCATATCTACATCCATCTGAGCCCCGAGAATTTCCAGTTTAGAGAGGTACCAAAAAATTTTGAATGTGTGCTTCTAAGTGAATCCCTTCCTGCATTTTGTAGTGAATAAGATCTTTCATAACGTTTAAAGCTGAGTACCGTTGACATCACCGAACATCTCCTTGAGATTCAACATTATATCCTAGCAATTATCCATCTCCACATGTTGCTTTTGAAACACATTGGAGAGAGATCCCACAATATAACATTTGTCTAATGTACGATCTTCATCATATTTTCGTTGTACTTGATTTCTTCTAGTGTCTTAAGGTTTGCATGTTTATCCTTAGACATCACATAAGATATGTGGTTTGCAGAAAGGATAAGATATAATTACAAATCCAATCTGAATAATTCAGCTCGGTCAACCAGTTGACCTCTAGAAGCCTACTTAGTAGGTTCATGGATTTCATTATCTGAAATTAAGAATACACTATATTAGAACATATAAATAATTATCTATCTAATATTAATTTTTTTAATTAAGGATTTTTAATCAAATTAATCTTTCCTTTTAACTCTGAATGTTCATTCCCTTAATTACTTTCAAAGCAAGAGATATACTTGCCGCTATTTCTCTAGTAAGAAATGGGATCTCCTTTTTACCTTTATTACATCCAAATATTATTATAACTTATAACTTGGATAAAAAGAAGCGAGAACTCATTCCGCCTTGTAATACCAACTTGCATTTTCCAATTCAGTCTTTAACGCATGGGCTCACCACCCCTAAGGTGATGTTGACCTGTTGTTAATTGAACAAGCTGTCAACAAGAATAGCACTCATTATGTGCAATCCAATATCGCCCCAATGCTATAAGGACTCGATATTGGGGTCACAATGCATACGACCTTACTCTTTCAAGAAGCAAAGAGCCTGATCCATGTGCGCTTGTATGTAAAAGTTGTCACTTCAGACATACATCTCCTACATACAATACATGGCGACGGAACCATTCGTCATGATGGGAGATCATGGATGTCACTAATGTGATCCTCCATATCATGTTCAAATTTAAATTAATTTTATGGATAATATTCACATAATTAATTCTTCAAACGGAATTACAACTATATTCATAATAGAGTGTATATTTTAATTATTTAATCATATTAAATCAATCATTAATCCACTTCAGTCAACTAACAAAACAATTAGGGTTTGATTGATAGTTCTATATAGTATTAGCTCCTCACAAATACAAATTATTTTGGATTTTAATAATTAGAGTGCAACTTGATATACTCATATTGTTCTTTCCTCAAAAATGGATCTAACTAATACACTTGATTATGCTGGGAGGGAGCATTTCTTGACATGCAAGGTTCTAATTATGGGAACCAATCTAGCATACCCAAACTAGACACCTTCACCATTCCGATTGAGAACAATACAAAATAATACCAATGTACTTGCAGTTTTATCGATCAACTTTGATGACCGGAATTATAATATGTAATAATCTCTTAGAAATATTGGGCATCTTAAATTAAATTAGAGATACTAAAATTTCTAAGCATATCCAGCAACCTTTTTTTGCATGTAAAGATTATCCTACAACTGTTTTAGGATAAACTAGGTTTTTTTTATGAAACAATCATTCAATGGCCAATAATGTGTAATAAATTATTTTCATAATTATTATACATCATAATTAATAAAGGAAAATTCCTAATTTGAATTATTTCCATTGAATAATAAACACATTAAGCAAAGAGATTTGATGATCTAATCATCTTCCGGCCCATCTCCACTAAATATGGAATATATAGGGCAAATGGAGTCAGAATCGCATGAAATAAATTCGAGTGGTTTGATGGTTTGATTATTTACTTAATTCAAGTTTTCATGTTTCATGATGGGAAAAAATAAGCAAAATTAATTTTATTACAAATCTGCAAATACCTGTAAAAACAATTTTCATGGAGGGAACTCTTCTCATCATTTTCATACACTCATGGTATCAATATTAGGCTACTATTTTTGGGACATATTTAGACATTATAAATACATTTTAATATTAAAAAAACGTGCCCAAACATTGCACAAACAGTAGGTTTTTTAGCAAAAAATCAATCCGAATCTTACATCCAATGCAAACAAAATGATTCTCGTGCATCCGAAACATGAACATTGATCACCTAGGAATTTGGATCATATCCAAGACCTCGACCAAGGCTCTAATATCATTGAAGGGTGTGAAAAGAACCTTAAGCACATCACAGAAGCCTGAAGATCACATCATATGCGATCGGGAGTGACTAGTCGCTCGCGGCAACAGAATTTATAATTTTTAAAGCGATGAAACCACATGATCCAAGAACACTTATCAGATCATTTCATCTAAATCACAAAGAAGATGTAGAAATACCTCTTGAAGCGTGGCTGCAATCAAAGTCTATAAATGAAGAGATCGCCCATCTCATGTTCGATCAGACGGAGGAGATATTTGCGAGCACGTGATGAAACACGTCCTTCTCGCAATTCAAGATGTTGATCCAAGCAATGGATCTCTTGTTTTCGTCACATGAAATATGATGTCTTCTTCGTGTACCAAGGAAGATGAAGATCCACAAGTGGTTGAAGCGGCACCACGATGGTGTTGTGACGACGACGATTCCCTTTAGGTCAAAAGTAGACGACCACTTAGAGAGAGATGGGATGTGTATGATGATGAGAAAGAGAGAGAGAGAGAGAGAGAGAGATTTTTATGTCTATCTTGTAAACGAAGATCTAGGGTTTCTTCTCCTATTATAATATTTTGGGTGTCCATGGCTCTCAATCCATGGACAACACAAATCCAATGGTAGAAATTGATATGTGTTTCTTTCAATGGCCATAATTTTATTGTAAAAACACAACAACAATTAATTTAATTTACTATATAACGAATAAATCATTAATATTAATTAATTTCATCCTTTCAATATTCCATGAAGTATTAGGAAGGATGAAAGCCTCATTCCTAATAAGGGGGGACGACCATCTTGAGTCCTAAATCAAGAGTGGTCATCTACACTCCTTATATGGAAGGGAGGCTCCTCATTCCAATTATATGAGATCTTATATCTCATAAAATATTTCATTATATACAACAACTTTTATTGTATATTATTTCACAAAATTATTTCCAAATTAATTTGTGAGATATCAATCATGTCATCGGAAATTTGTGAATCACATTCACAACCCAAAATAGAATGTATAAATTTACAATTAATTGTTCAATGTGAATTCAATTCACATTAACATTTAAATTGTAAATCTTATTTAGAAATAGCTCTCTCTTATATATTATAGATCACATTTATAATATATATATATATATGATTAATATGACATGAGTGTCACTTTCCCATCTACTTCAATGCATTCGCATGTTACTGAACTAATCACAAAATATATGACATGAGTGTCTCTTTCCCATCTACTTCAATGCACAAGTCAAAAAAATACTTTATTAGTATATTATCAAGTTCATAAGAACTTATATATAACGCATTAATATAATTGAATTAAACATGAAAGAAGGGAGATATAGATTTCAAATTAACCATCACCATATGTAATTTATAACTGGTGAAGTATAGCATACTTTATTTTATAAACAATAAAAAACAAACATAAAATCGGAATAACATGGCAATTAACTTCATATAATAAGTCCCACAAAATCACATGTTGTTTAACAAATTTTAAATCAAACAAAATTAAAAGATGTTTCTTTAACAATAATATTAATACTAAAAAGTTACATTTCAAATTCAACTGAACTCAATCAGTGAGCTATTATTACAATCTACAAAACATTGTAGCACACATCAAGGGAAAGTGGTGAGATTACCATCGGGAGATGGTTAGACTAAATTCTTCTGACATGATACTTAACAAACGTGAACTAGTACTATACACATATATAGAACTCATACATAGCAAAAAGCCAGTGAAATCACTTGATTATAGGGCATTTTATGCAGGAATTTCCACATTGGTCAGTTTTACTCAACCTTTGCATTAGATGGGAATACCATAATAATTGCAATTCAGAAATCAGACCAGATATTTTACCAGTCGAGATGCCCCTTAGACCTGATAGTGCTAGGGTGCGGTGACCCTCAACTGGGTTAGAGTTAGGACATCAAAATTTGACAGGGTCTCTTAGTGCGTGGGTCTAGCATCCCAGTCCCATCCTCAGTTTTATCGCGAGCTCGTGCTTTTCTTGCTTCTCTAAGTTTGACGTGTTTTTTATTTGACCAGTTCCGCTGGCCCTGAGTTTTGTTAAGATCCTAGGATAGAGGATGCTTGCTTTTTCATCGAGCATCTTTAGTTCGTTCCTATACCGGTTCGGGCAGGAGTGGAGTGACTTGGACCAGAGAGTCTCTCCCACCAATCTCAGGAGCGTATTTGGAGTTTTGCTTGACTTCCCGTTGGACCGCCCTTCCACTGGGGAAGCGAGACGGATGAGTCCCTTGGGGGCTTCTTCACCGCTTGAGTTTAGTTAATGTTCTTTCAGTAGATTTTGGCGAGGAAAAGATTATGACATGGAAATTATCAATAATCATCCATATCTCGATGGGATCTATTACTACATCCTACAATTGACATCAATGAAAATACGCGACATAGATCTAGATTTATTTCTCCAACATCATCTCATAATCAGTAAATGAATTGCTAAGCATTGATCTTGAGGTATAGTGAATGAAAAAGGGATTTGAGTAGTTAGACAAATTTTTGCATGTATAAGTTTTGAATATAATTAAACTACTATTATTCAATAGAGAATCTAGTCTAAATAATATGTATATATTTGATGTGTATTGCATTTGATGGTACATACAAAAAAATTATGTATACTATGAGATATATACATGGTCTATGTATTTGATTTCTATTTCAAGTATATTTAAGCCTATTTTATATAAATTTTGTTAGTTGGTTCAATCACTTTTTTTCTCTTCGATTCGATTTAATCTGATTTCAGATAATGATCATGTCATCATCTGATTGAACTGTTTTGAATAAATGGTTCAATTCGAACCGAACATTTCATTAAGGTTTCTGGTTCGATCTCCAGTTTGATTTAAAAAACATTGGTTTTGGTGTTTTTTTGTATGGTTTATTGTTGAGAGGGTTTATTGTTATGTGAGTGTATTGAAGTTTGGAAAAGTGAGTAGAAGTTGAGTAATATATAATTTTTAGATGATAAGATAGTATAATATATTATTTTTTGGTGGAATGGATGAAAGAGAAATGAATTGTTTGATGTATTAAATAAGAGAGAGTGTGGCTTTTTGGTGTACCCTACAATAGGGTAAAAAAGAGGGTTTTAGAGGAAAACCCATATCAAACTCTGGGAATTTGGGGGGGAAAACTCCCAAAATGGGGGTTACCAACCCAAAAACACCTATAGCAAACACAAGATTTTTTTAATAACTCTTCTTTGTATGCTTCTCTACCTTTTTTATATAATCAGAAAGCGAAGCTTATTATAAAACACCCAAAATTGAGGGTTTAAAACTAGGGTTTTCAACATAAGTCATGAAGTATTATATAACTCAACTCTTGGTGATAGCAATTAAAATTTCTATTTATACATTTCAATATTGGGTTCAATGGACAAGCTATGGTCTACTAAACTCATGGAGGAGACTAATTGGTATATAGAATACTATTGGGGGTAGGTGAATAATTTTGTTTTTAATTCAATAGTGTTTATATTATTTTTAGGCTCTTTGATGTTGTTGGTGTTGTTTTCTTATTATGAATTCTTCATTTTTTACTTTTAAATATTTGTACTTTTATTATTTATTTTATTTTTTAAATTCTCATTTTATTTTTATACAGAGTTTTTGAAAACATTATTCCTTTAAGTGGAAAATCGAGTATATGTGTAAACAAATATACTTATATATATTATGTATAGTACTGTTTTTCACAAGAAAATATGAGCAAAAATATTTCAGATGGGATTTTATTTTATATTTTATGAAATTTTGATTGATTTTCTATTTTAATAAAGTTTTACTTTTAAGTGCCCTAAAACAATATATATTTTTTCCATAACTTGTTAGTGCTCCAAAAGAATCCACCTACTCCACCTTCATCATCACAATCAAACCCCTTGATGTCCACTCCTTCCCCTTATTTTGTTCATAGTGCCCCTCCTCATGTGTGTCCCAATCTTCTTATTATGATAAGATGTGGTCATATCAGGACTTTCATTTGTCCCCCATGCATGACTTCACATAATAAGACATGATTGATGCCTTCTCTCTACAATTCCACAAAATCCAAGAGAGTGTTGATTGTATGATGACTCAAACATCAATGTGGCTAATAGTGTGAATGATTACTCCCAGTTTGCTAGATCCAAAGATGTTCTTCTCTATATGCTCTCTTTTGTTGTTGAGAAGTTGACTCTAGCTATTACATCCTCCTCCTCAACAACAAGGATCCACACCAAGCAAACCCCCTTATAGCCTCCTCCTACAAAAGCAAACATCCCCATCATCATCCTCCTTCAAATGGATGTCCATTCCACTTGAGGGAAAAGGATTGCGGTGCTCCAAGCAATCAAAGAAGAAGAAGAAGATCATGATGATGAGTCCTCTGAGTTTGGCTCTCCATAGTACAGATACAATCGTGAAACTCAAAGAATCATTTAGCAAGAGAAAAAATGTCTCAATCTAACATAACAAAACATGGATGATAGTGATTACTCTCCAGACGCTAAGTCTATCCCTAGCTATATTAGTTTTTCTTTTCTAGTTGTTGTTTGTCTATTCTCTTTACTTGTGTATGGGGGATATAATTTGTGCTCACAAATAGTTGTGTATGAATGTTCATATTTTATTAATGAATTGCATCCTTGTTTTTCTCTCTTATGCATTCTTTTCTATTGATTCCAATATGGGGAGAAAAGAAAAATATAAATAAATCTTTTTGACTAAAGTTTAAGGAGGAGAAATTAAATAAGAACTAAAAGAAGATAAGTTTTGGATGCTTGTTTAAGGGGGAGTTTTATCTCTAAATTAAACGTCAATATTAGAAATTAAATAACAACTAAAATAAGATAAGTTTTGGATGCTTGTTTAAGGGAGAGTTCTATCTCTAAATTAAACGTCAATATTATTTTCATTAAGGTTTAAAATTTTGTAATCTTTTGAGTGTTTTGTAATCATTAAAAATGAGAAAATCGTTAGTTCTTTGTTTCTCACCATCTAATTTATTTGATTTTAAATATGACACACACATATCACAAGTTTCCCATTTATTTTTAGAATTGTTTTGTAGGAATGTAAGTTAATCAAGCTATACAAACTTAAGCTCTCAAGGACTTGTGCTCAAAAGTGTTTTTCTATCTTGTGGTATTGAAGTTGAATTATTTCATGTAAACCTTGTTGTATTCTTTGTACAAGAACTTCAAACATTGAGTTGAAAACTTTTCGTATCAAAAAATGCTCGAAGAACATGTTTGATCAACCAACCTTTTCAACATGATCGAAAAACCTTGAAAAAGTAATCGACCAGCCTGACGACTTGATTGATCAATTGATAAAATGATAGAGCAGAGGTTCCTAACACTCGGTCTTGGAGGGCATGTAGTGTCCGACAAGTAGGATCTGAAAATCATTGTATCGGTTGCTCTCGTAGTACTCAAAATGTGAACAATCAATAAAATCAATAATCAATCCACAATGCATGATAATGCAATGCAAAATTTGTGAGCCAAATTTATTTTTATTTTAACTCTACAAAATATGTGTATAGTGTACGAGTTTAGTGTCGAACTACAAAGAGCAAGTCGTGAATATGTGAATTATTATGTAATAATAAATAACAATTATTTTTTTACTTGTTTGTTTTTTTATTTTTTGGGGGTTTTTAATTGTATTTATTTTTTTATGGATTTTCTCTATTTTTATAATTTTTCTTATAATTTTTAGGTATTTTTATTGATTTAATATAGCAAAACAATAGCCTATAATAATAGACCAGATTGTTTTGGATTTTAAAAATAAATAATAAGTTCAAAAATTCCCACAACCATTTTTAGTATATACTATATAGTATAAATAAAAATATACAATACAAAACTATCTTTTTAAGATTTTATGGGATTTTTACTAATTTTTCATGGGTTAGGAGGTTTTTCAACTTTTAGTGTTTCTTTTTATATTTTTTGTGATATTTGATCTGGAGTTATAATATATAGTAATTCACAATATGTAATATTTGTAATTTTTTGATAGGTTTTAGAAATTTTTTGTATTTTTAAAGCTAGATAGAGATTAAATAGATCCTGTTATATTTTTAATGATTGGAAAAATACAAGTAAATGCTAATTAAAATTTTGAACTTGCATAAGAAATATTGAAGGCATTCATAATAATTTCCCCAAAATAAATAAGCACAGGATCTAATTATTAAAATAAAAAGATAAATAAATAAATGCATTCCTGATGGGTGTATTTATGCAATAAAAAAATATAAGTGGTGCAAAAATACCCAAAGGTTATTGTGTATTTACAGATTTCCAGGATTTAACACAAATAAAAGAACACGTAAGGGTTTCCTTGCAGTTTTCCCACCTTACTTGAGCTGCCATGTGAGGTGAGCTGGCATGGGCCAAAACGTAATATTTAATAAAGTGTGGGGGGAGGTCCTTGCAATATTTACACAAAACCTTAAACTTACTTTAATGTTTACATAACTCTTTTGCAATTACAAAAAAGGCAGAGATGGGCCTATGTAATTTAGCCCTTATATATCATGGTCTAGCACTTCTCCTTACGCCACATGGAAGATCAAGAGGTAGGGAGGTCTTCTATTCACCAAGAATTGGATGGCCCAGATTAGATCTGGGGAACGGCTTGGATCCGAGGGTGATGGATGCTCTTGCAAAAACCCAGAAGAAGGTCAGCCAAGAAAAGCTTCGATCGATCTTATCTCCAACCTCTAGTCTTCTCCTCTCCTGCTAATGGACACCTAAGCTTCTTGGAGCTTGTGCACACCTGCAAGACACCTCAAAACAATCCGAGCCCCACTAGAGGGAGCCTGGAGATCCGAGCCACCAAGAGATCTATTTAGAGCCTTAATCCTTGCTCCAGGTGGATGATGGGCTTTCGTTCCTGCACACAAAGTAAGAGGGCAATGAGAGGGTCATGGCTTGCCCTCTCTTGAAGATGGATACGCAAGGGATCGGTGGAGCGATGGAACTCAAATGAGGGGCAGAGGAAAGAGCTCGGTACGTCGGAATCATGTAGAACATGAGGGGAAATCATGGGGTTAATGCAAAGAAGATGATGGGAATCGAAGGTGGGAAAAAAGGCGAGTTGGAGATAGTTGAGAACATGTGAATTTTGAGCAGGAGTTAAGGCTCCAGTGATTTTAGATCCTAAAATTATGCCAATTTTACCACTAGGTGATTAAACTAACGATAACGCTAATAGGTTGTATTGAAACTACACTAGAAATATGAGAAAAAGAGCTCAGACTTGCTCGATGAACAGGAAGCACGAAAGCTCACCGGAGATGCTCCGATGAAGTGGACATCCTTCTTTCGACCTTATACACGCCTCGATTAAGAGAGAAACTCCTCCCTTCACTAAGGGGCTCGATCTTCGGTGAATCTTGGGGTTACTGTTCCATAAAATGGATCAAAACGAGAAAGGGGGAAATGGGTTCAATTTATAGAGGTCGTTTTTTTGGCCAAAAATATGGAGAGGTTGCGTTCAAGGAGGAAGGAGTTAGTGGGGGCTAAGCAAAGGGCAATGGAGGGGGATGTGCTGGCTGCTGAAGTGTAGAGGTCTCAAGATGAATGGTGGAGTAGGGATGGAGTATAATTGGGGAGAAGAGAGGTAGGTCGTGTATCTAACATGAAGGGGGGTGGGGCGCAAGGACAGTTAACATGCATGTCAACAATCATTGCGCTCTAGTTGGTCCACGTAGACCAACCATAAAAATCCTTGGGAAAACCCTTTATTAACTAGATTTAGAATAGTAAATGATTTATTTAATTTTAGGTTAAAATAAAAAATGTTTGAAATTTTATGTAGTATTTAGGGCATTTTTATTTATTTTTACAAATATATTTATTATGTGTTCATATTTACATGTATATACATAAGTATATATACATGTGATTAGTGCATTATATTTTTTGTATTTTGGATTTTATTTTGATTTTTACATAATTTATATATTTACAACTTATTTAATTATAATTTTACATATTTCATGGTATTTTCTCATTTTGTTCGTTCACTTAAAAAAATGTATAGGTATTGTATGCGTATACTTTATCTGTATATTTTAGTACATTATTTATTTTAATGTAATTTAATGCATTTATATTTTATGCATTTATTCTAATTTTATTATTGAAATATGTTTTTTGTAATCTTTACAATTTATAAAAATATATAAATGTAAAAATGTAAAGAATGAATATATCGAATATTATATACATGTATACAATACAATAAGGACCTATAAGCTAACTTCTGCATCACAACTTCAAATTAAATGAAACCACCTTCATTAAATAGATAATTTAATTTTATAACAATAAAGGTGAGTTGGTTAATTTTGAGTATGTATGGAGGAGATACATGTATGGAAAGCTTTCGTCGTGACATTGTTCTATGTGTCCCAAGTGCACTGTGTATTATTTTTGAATAAATAAATTTCTATTTTTCTTTGTATTTTTTGTACAATATTCATGTTGAGGGCCTTATTTTTTTGTGTATAAAAATAATAAAATAAAATAGGTGTCAAAAACATAGTATTGATGAAAAATAAGTAGGGTTCTTGAGTTGTGTTTTCTATACATTTAGCTACCTTATCTCCCCCTGCTTTATTTTTTGTCAACCAACTCATGATGATGACTGAGAGGTCTAGGGTCACTCAGCATCTTTAACAATTCATTCTTTTTATGTTCTTTCTTTATTCTTTTATTTTGAAATTAAATACAATATTTTATACAATATTTATTGGTCAACTATTGAGTGTTATTTTGCACAAATTAATGTTATTTACATGCATTTAGCTAGGGATTTAAGCCCTAAATGAAGGAAGGAAGATGATAAAATGGAGTCACCCTCATATACTTGACTTTGCTAGTTCCTAGAAAACACTTATGACGATTAGTGTTGGAAAAAATAAAGAAAAGAAAAAGAAAGAACTTGGAATTTTTTTTACTTCTAAACTTGTCTTAATAAAATCAAAGTTTGGAGCTCAGTTAATACCTTTGAATTCTTGATGTTTTCGGAACCATATTAAGGTTAGGATGTGTAACAAAACAACTCTTAGGTTCCAACATCCTTTATCCAATTCAATTCACAGTCTGGTCAAAAGCATCCTTTCAGTTGCATACTCTCGCAACCTTGAAATGACAAGTACCATGTGTGTGAATTTGCTAGATATTCCCAGACAAATAACTGAACTATCAAGGAGTCTCCTCCTCTGGAAACTCATCCTTAGGGAGAAGGATATTTCCTTCTAAGTTCAAATGCATGCTAGTTCACAACTAAGAAGAGAGAAGCTAGAAGAATGGGAAAAGAAGTAGAAATAGACCAGTATAGTCTCATTTCCTTGTGAAGCTCGGCCAGTGTAACCGAATCTTCACCAAGAATCAGGCTTTTCTAGAATCTCAAATTTTTGGAATTTTTTGTGTAGGCTTCTTTTGGGTATTTTTCTTGACTTGTATTGCTATGCATTCTTGTTTTGTCGCGACAGATATGGAATCTTTTGGTCTGGCCATGTTTTGGGGTCATGGAAAAAGTTGTGCTAGCAGACAATTTCTTATCTGAAGCATTGTTTCAATCCAATCTCAAGTCATTAGATGCCCATGCTACTAGAGGAAGTGGGTGAAGTATCGATTTCGGCAGTCCCCAAGATTGGTTCCTGAGTCACCCTATTGAAGCATTGAAGCAGCTTATTATCGTCCCAACTTTGACTTCAAGATCTTTCAACAATCCTTCTAGATTGAGCTAAGCGTTAAGTGTGAGGTTTCTAGTCAAGCCACTATCTCAAGTGTCGTATGGAAAACATGAGGGGTTCCAGTTAGACCGAATGAATCGACTCGTCAACATAGTCTCATGGAACCTAAAGAATTAAGTCAAGGTGACCTGAAGCATCTCCATACAGTCCTTAATGGGTTCCTTTAAATTTAGGTGGATTAAGGTCTATCCTAAGCTCCAATCTTCGTATTTTATTTATACTAGTTCAATTGTCTTGATCATTCCAAAAAGTGCAAATGTTATGTACAATGCAAGATAATCTTTTTATGAAGCAATTTCTTGATTTTGAACTTTTTGTGGATTTTTAAAAAAGTTTTGCAAATTTTTATGTGATTTTTGAAAACATTTTGCAAATTTTTATGGGTTTTGAAAATATTGATTTTTTTAGGGATTTTTGATAAAGGTTAGTGAAAGAAGTATGTGCAAATATTGACACGGGAGTGCGTGTTTATTTACAAGAACTAGGTGAAGGATTTAGAAAGTGAATTTATACAAGTTGAATTAGTAGTTATTTACAAATTTTTATGTATATATTTGTACAGAATTATATTTCAATCCTTATGTACATTGTTCTCAAAATAATTTGCAAATATTTTAACAAACATTTTGAAAACTTTACTTTGAAGATAATTTTAACAATGCAAACATTTACAAAATTTGAAAGTCATTTTGCAAAAAAAATTTCAAACAGTATGTATAGATTTTGTTGACTATTTTTACAACCATTTTTCAAATCATTTGCAAATATATTTTCAAAAAATTTATTCAAGAAATGAAAAAGTTTTTTGCAAATATTTACAAAATATTTTTACAATGGTTTAGAAACATTTCACAAAAAAATCCAAGTCATTTTCAAAAGATTTTTCAAGATATATTCCAACTATTTTCCAAATTATTTTTCAAAATATTTTTATACTTATTTATTAATCATTTTTACAAAAATTTTTGAAAAAATTTATACATATTTAGATTGTATTCTATATAGTTAATTAATTGTATATCCTTTCCGTATAGTATATTATCAATATTATTGAAATTATGAACATACAAGTTATGGATAAAGTGTATAAAACATATATATGACCCCTATACTTAGCTTGAGCTATGTCCGCATATCGATCAAAGAGAAAAAAGAAGGCATAACTTGTGATGACTATAGAAAAGTCTATACTACAATGACTAAATAAAGAATGAGAAGTTGATCATACCCCTATAATTAGGATCAACTAAACCTAAGGATAGCAGACTGTATACAAAATATGAATGATCGAGGATTCACAATTTACGAAATTAATGAGCACGCCTTGCCCCCCTATACTTAGGGTGAAATATCCCGAAGTATACACAGAGTATCAAAAATTAAGAGACAAGTGAGAGAAAGAATAATGAATAACCCGAATGCACTCATCCCCCCATACTTCGGATGAAGTATATCCTAAGTATAGCCCATATGAATGGGATGAATGCCATACAGAAGAATGAAAGAAAAAAGAAGAAAAGAGAAAAGAAAAAAAGAAAAAAATCAATAAAAGATATTTTTAGAGGTATTGCTTGGCTCCAGTGATACAGTCGAAGCTATGAATTCTTCATCAAATATTACTTGAATAGAATCAACAACAACCAGGAATGTATCATGCTCTAAATACGGCTTCATTATCTGACTGTTGACGATGAATGGTTATGCGTTAGGTAACAATTCTGACATCAAAATTCTTCCATTATCACGCACAGTCTGACTCTGTAAGACCCTATCCATTTACTCTTCAATTTCCCTGGAAAGATCTTCAACTTCATGTCGAACAGACATATTTTTGTCCAAGTTCAAAGGTCTTTCATCTGATGTGCTTTTTATGCCAGTACATAACCTTCTTTGTACATCAAGATGTTGTCATACGCATAATCTCAGAATTCTAGAAGCTTATTCAGATCCAGTTTTCTTTGCTGATCACTTTTCTGTGAGTCAAGGATATATATGTTAACTACCTAGAGAGATTTGTGAATGAGTTCCAAGAGCAGATGATAAGGCTTTCCATAACAATATGGTAGTGATACATGCCTAAGAGAGATTTGCAGACAATTCTGTATGCCCAGAGAATTGAGTCCAGGAGTTGTGACCAGTTCTTTTTGTCCGACCTCACTAGTTTCTACAGGATCGTCTTGATTTCTTTGTTGGATAATTCAGACAGGCCATTTGATTGAGGGTGATAAGGAGATGTGACTCAGTGGTCGATGTCGTACTCCTTGACAAGTTTCTTAAACTCTCTATTTATGAAGTGGTTACCCCTATCTAATATCATTATCTTCGGTATCTCGAACCGTGGAATGATGTTGTCTTTCAGAAATCAACAGGATATTCTATTGTCTGCAGCTCAAGCAGGGATAGCATCCACCCAATGACTCACATAGTTTACGACAAGCAGGATGTATTCATAGCCCTAAGTATTAGGAAACGGACCCATGAAATCAATGCCCCATGCATCAAACACGTTAGATATATGAATGAATTTGAGGGGCATAGAATCTTTAACACCAAGGGTTTTCACATTTTCTAACAATCATTGCAGGTTTTAACGTACGCATTTGCATTCTTGAATAGTGTTGGTCACCATAGGCCACACAATAGAATTTTTATTGTCATTCGACACCCAGAATGGTGTCCTCCAGATTTGAGCTTATGGAAGTGCTCGAGGACATTAGTGTACTCCTCTTGAGGAATACACCAATGCCAAATGCAATTTGCTCTAACCCTGAATAAGTATGGGTCTTCCCAATGGTAAAAATGGATATAGGACATGAACTTATCCTTCTCGATTCCCATCCAATATTGTGGAGCTACCTGATGTATACTTGATTCACTTCCTTTATTCTTTTATATTATCAAAATTCGCTACGAAAAAACCCTGTAAATATGTAATAAATATAATAAATTAGCATCATACATGCATTCGCTAATATTATTTAATTAACATTCTTTTTTACCAAAATAAAAGAATAAATAAGAATAGAAAAAGAATAAAATAAGGATGTCATTACGCAATCAATGCAGACTAACCCGAACCCTGAGAGAAGGCCAGATATTGGCATGAACAACAAGGAATAAAGTAGGGAGAGATAGGTCCCTATCTTGTACATATTCATCACCATTCTTCCTGTATAATATATATCACTTATATTATCTCTAAATAAAACAATCTCAAAATAAATAAATAAATAAATTCAATTTCCACAATAAAATTTGTAAATAAAAGTATAAATAAAAACAAGTACAAAATTTTAGAATGTATACAAACATATAGTATTTATACTTGTATATATATTTCTATTTTGTACATAATTTATGTATATTGTATTTTTTATGTATATGCATACTCCTAACAAGTAAATAAAATTAAAATAATATTCATAAAATATAAAATAAATTAAAATAAGATCAACTTCTCATTGTACAAAGTACCAAACATATATCCATTATACATAACAACTATTTATTTAATACCAATAAGAAAATCAAATAAAAATTATTTATGTCCCTTAAATTATTTTGTAAATAAATAAAACATAAAATAACATGTATTTTTTTGTAAAAATAATTAAATAAAAAAATATGTATATAATACATAGGTATATTATATTTGTTTATGATACACTATTCTGTATATATTGTATTCCTTCATTATTAAAAATAATTAAAAATCACAGAAAAATAGTTTGAAAAATAATAAAAATATTCATTTTATTCATTTTTATTTTAAAATCATTTTATGTTGTTTTGTTTAATTATTCTTTGATTTTTGAAATGGAATTTTTTGATTGGGCGACCCGAGTTTGTTGACCAAGGTCAACACTTCCTCTTAGTCGGGTCAGACCCGATTCCCTTCGTCGGAGCCTCTTTCTCAGTTTTTTCTAGCCCGATTCCGACCACCATTTTCCTTGAAATCTGGACCCCTAGATTCCATGAATATTTATGATTCTCATAGATCCCTATATAGGTACTGATCTCCCTAGGGTTTCCCTCATTCTTTCGATCTTTCTAGACCCTAGGACTACCTATAAAATCACTCATCTGCCTCCACATCTCCTCAACTCGTCCCTCGCACCACTTTTCCTCCACTAGAACCTCTAGGGCGGTGACAAGGTCCTCGAGGTTCCTTTGGAAGCTCGATTTGGTGCCTGATTGATCGACGCTCACCTCCTGGCCGGAGACAGCCGACACGATCGGCCTCTTCCGTCTTCCACACCGGGGTCGAGGCCACGACCTCACTTCCACTTTGTCGACTGCTTCGCCTTTCATCATAGATTACTTAGGTACCCCCACACATATCTTATTTCGTTGTTTATTTCAATTAATACTTTTTCCTCACCGTCGACTGTAGTTGCTCCAACCATCAGGTCGGAGCCTCATTATACACATCCACCCATTCCGATCGACTTATCCACTCACCATCCACCTCCCTACGCAATTTGATCCCCCTATATATTTCTCACTGGAGCAAGATTAGTATAGGTCTCCTCCCCTCACTTTCGTCAGAGACCAATTTAGCACCCTCCTCTACTTCTATTACTTTTAGCTGCAAATAATCACAACCGATGTGTCATCTTCGAGCCAAGACCCTCCTTGCAGGTCCTGAATGCACAAGTGACTCTATTTGAGCCTCCGCTCGGGTGGCAGAACACCTCCAGGTGGTGGAAACTCCACCACACACATATGACCGACAGCTGCCCATCCGAGGATCCCAGTCGACGTGGAGCACCCTCATGAAGGTGTTAAGCCTTCAAGCTAGTTGATCTGAGCACAATGATGAATATGTGATTCATCACTCTTAAAGTTGAAAATAGAGCCTTGTTCTCGAGTAATTAGGAGCATATTTCTACCAAAATTGCATAATTAGCATTCATGCATGCATTGATAACATTTGCATTTTAGCATTCGCATCTGCATTAAATAAGAAGCCCAATTCACGTGTAAAAATCACTCATTTGTATATATTTTACACTAGCTATAAATCCCATAAATTCACTCTATACAGTATATATTACTAACAATAATACAAGAAAAATACCTAAAAAATACTAACCTGTAAATTGGACAAATAAAACCCCAAACCAAGTTGGAAACCTCGGACCATAGAATGCACATATCTATCTCATACAGCCTCTGATCTAGGTCTACTCACTTTTAAATTAATATACATTCAAAGACCTTCAAAATGAGATCAATTTCATTTAAATCGAAGCTCGTATGCAAAATTTGGGATTTGGGCTCCCATTGTATAATGTATGTATGTATATTTGTATCCTTGTATTTTATTACTCTGTTCGACCTCATTTTCAAATTTGGTAAACATGAAATTTGTAGATCTCATCGAGATCTACAACTTTCATGTTTTGAGTTTTTCCAAAATTGGGACATTTTCTCCCTCTTTTTTCACATACTTTTTCGACCAACCAGATTGAGCCATGTGGTACCCTCTAGTTGCGCCACACAGCCCACTCCATTGCGCGCCACGTGCCCTTTTTCTCCACCGTCCAATGGCTTCCTCTTCCTTCAAATCCAAGCCGTCCACGATCGCATCACCTCTCAACCGCTCGATCTTCCCCCTGATCTCATCCATGTCGTCCATCTCTGCTTCACCCTCCTTAAGCCACGTGTCACGCTCATGGCCGCTGGATCTTAGGCACCGATGATTAGATCTCATCCGCTCATCCCTGATCAATCGACAACCCTTCGATCCTATGCTAGATCTAATCTCTACAGTTCACCCGCGCTCGCGCCTACGCCCACCACGTGGCACCCTCCATTGCCCTTCGATCTAGCCCGCTTAATCCAATCCTCACCGCCCGCTGGCACCTCGCTCAGAGTCGTTGGATCACTAGATCCAATGGTCGAGGCATCGTCTCCCACCTCTGAAAGAGCCTTTCCCACGTCGCCCCCACCTCACGACGGTTCCGCCCCCTTCCTATTTTTGGCGCCACGATAGCCACCTTCTCCGCACATCAACACCTCCATGATGTCGCACATACCTCCCTCATCCTCGCCAGCATCCATGATATCCATGACACTCTTCCTTGTCGCTCCAGACGCTCCACGAACATCACCTCCCCATCACCTGGACCTCCACCTTCTCCCTTTAAATACTCTGCCTCTGGCCTCTTTCCAGCCTATATGCCCTTGCACGAGAGTTCCTAGAGCTCAAGTCTTCCTATCTGTGACTGGGATAAATTAGAATCCGAGCAACAACAGATAATCATCTCTGGCGAGATCCATGGCATAGCATGATGTACCGCAGCTTCTTCGACAAGCTGCATGAGCTCGATTCCACTGCAAACCCTCGAGCGACAACTAGGAGATCTTCCTCGAGCTTCCAACCCTAGGTAGCTTCCTCCATTTCTTCTCCAATCTTCATCTTCTCCCTCTCTGATTTTCTCTTATTTTTCTCATCATCTCCGCTCGACATCACCGTTCTCTGTCCATCGCTCAAGCTCTGCATCGGAGCTACCATCTTCGCGCCACACTACGTTCGTCTCCACGACCCATTGTATCATCCCCGACCGCTACTCCGCCCCTCATGGCGGAGGAGCTCGCCGACAGTCACCCTCTTCACGCCTCGGGCCTCACTGAACTCGCACGCACCCCACGAGCACGATGCACTTGATTTCTGTTATGAGATAATCCTACAGGGACCATTCTCTTCATTGGTCGGAACCATCACCGGAGCTACTTCGAGCTTCGTCGCCACCAGCCTACAGACGACCCCAACAGCTTCGAGAGCCTTCGGCGGCCTCCTGGCACTTCCACGATCGATCTGGACTATCCAGGAGACACTGGTGAGCTTCCACGACCACGGGCAAAGGCAGCGGAGCAAGGAGCCCATCGTCGGAGGCCCTCCAAGTCCATCGTAGAAGGCGGCGGACCGAAGAAGATAATGTACAGATACCGTTAGATCTTCCTGATCCGATGGTCCTGATCAAGACACGTCTCCTGCTTCCCACCACCGTTGGATTAGGAGGATCCAACGGCCATTACTCTGCCACGTCGCATCTTCTTCGACATCTAGATACCGTTGGATTGATTGCCATTCAATGGCCCGCATCATGCCACGTCATCAGCCATCACCACCGTTGGATCGACCTCGATCTGACGGTCCCTTAGGCGCCATGTATTCAGCTCCAGTAGCCATTGGATCTATTCAGATCTAGCAGTCCAGCTTTTGCCACGTAGCCACCCTCCGAGCCTCTTCCCCGACCCTAGGCTCGGAGCACCCGAAGCTGATCCGAAGAAAAGTTCGAGCATCCTACGTCTCTCGAGCCTAGCTCCTCACGTGTTTCTTACATGAGGGATGGGTAATTTGCAATGAGGCCCCTGCAACTTTCAGAAATTACATTTCAGTCCCTCCTAGGTGCAACACGTGAGGAACACGTGTTTTTGTAGGAATTTTGCATCCATACCCCCAGCATTATAAGTATTTTCACTTTAGTCCCTACATCTACGTTTTATTTTAAGAAATTTTATTTTCTATTTTGCATTCATACTCATGTGTTTGCACGCATATCTAGGAGTCCATTTCTTATCATTTTTAAATTTCAAAAATTGCATGTCGTAGTTTAACTTGTCATTTATCTTTTGTGACATGAGTTATGTTTTTGTGAGCTGTATTTAATTTAATAATATTATTTAGGTGGAACTTGACAGATTTTACCTACAGTGTGCCTTTTATTTATTATTAAACTATTTGTTGCTCTAAAAATCATTAGAAAATCACATTAGATTTAGGTTAAGTTGTTCTATGTTGTACCCAAAAATCATAGCATTTACACACATCATGAGTCCTGAATAAATCAAAGAGTATTTTGCCTAATTGATTTTTAATAGGTCCAACTTACATAGATTTTTAGCTTTATTAATTTTCCTGGATTCCTCTCACTTAGACCTATCTAGGATAATTTTTATATCTGAAAATAATGTGCTTTAGTATTTATTAGAAATAATTTTGCAAAAACTGCCATGTTCATATTTTATCCATTTTCAATTCATTTAGAGTCTAAAAATTTCAAAAAAAATTGCAGTAACCTAGTTTCATAGCATTCCATCTTCTGGCCAAGTTTAGTTAATTTTGGACTTTATTTGACCATCTTTCTAATTTAACTTAAAATTTTGGCCTGAACTTGTACTGTATTTTCTTTAATTGCATAAAAAATTACAAAAAGATCAAAAATATTCTTCCGAAAATCTGATCTCTAAATTAACTGAAAATTTACCTAAGGAGACAGTTGCCTCCCTGAGTTCGACCTTGGGCTTGCCCAAGTAAAATAAATCCGCCGCTTGAACTTGATTATCCATTAAATCTGAGTGGTGTTATTGACAAAGTCTCAATTACCCGACTGCAACAACAAACCTAATTCGATTGATAACTCGGTTGAATTAACATGGGTAGCCGAGGGCATGTCACACAACAGCATGAGATACACACGATCGAAGCTCAGCAATAGCCACCTTCTTCATGTTCGTCCTACATCTTCTCATGTCATTTGATGGGGAGCCGAAGCCCTAGATTTGATTAGATCCATTTTCGCGTGCCTGACGTGTCGCTGAATACGATGTTTAATTCGTGTTCGTTGTAGCACGTGTACTTAATGATTCGGTCAGAACCGAGAGAAGATCTCCGTGGAGAGTGTCTCGGCTTTAATTTATATCCCAGGCAAGTCCGGGGTCGAACACAGGGAGGCAAAGGAACAACTGGGGTTTAATTTAAAAACGTAGGTCTAGATATTCAATGCGGTATTTTTTATAATTTTTTTTAATGCAAAACGAATGCAAATGCAAGATGCGGTTGAATTACGACACTAAGAAAGTATACAACAAGGCTAAATTAATTTTAATGGAAAAGAAGTCCAATTTAGCCAAATTATATTTTTCCTAAAGTCCTAATCCAGTGGGGAACACAAAACATATTTTTTTGTATTTTTTAGGGCTAAAACGCAATAACTAAAAATGCACACTTTTTATGGATTTTTTCGCAATTTATCACACAAACAGTCAGCAAAAATTATGAAAACATTACTGGAACTAAAACATGATGCAAGGAGACTACAGTTATTTTTTTGGAATTTTCTGACAAAGTATGAATTTTTTATGAATTTTTTAGTGAAAATAGAGTGACAGTGAGTAAATAATTTCTAATTAATCCAGTTATCAAATTAATAAAAATGCAAATTATCTCAAGTAGATATTTTTATTTTCAATCCAGGAGAATTGAAATTTTGTGAAAAGCATGTATGTGGATTTAATTAAAAATCGAATACTAAATTCACTCTACAACTTATTCCAGGAACAAGACATCTCCATTTTAAATGAAATTTGGATAGTAAGTTCTTCACGCTTTGAGGCATCACATATAATTTTTTTAGAATTTTTAAAGCAACCGTGTGTGAGATATTATTTTAAGAGTCCGGATTGGGTAAAATATGCAATATTTCAGTTAACCATTTTTAATTAATTACCCAACTACCATAAAAATATAAATAAATACTCACATGACAGAGGATAAGTTGCTCAACATAAAAACATTTTTTATTGCATAAAATGATGCAAAAGAGAGGTCCAAATTAAAGCATGAACACAGGGATCTTTGTGCAACACAGAAAATAATATTTACAAAGCAAATATATACAGGGACAGATTTGCAATTACTAAAACTATACAAAATAAATATGCAATTTTTACAATAAAATAACAAAAGAAAAATAACCTTTCTTCTTCTTCACGAAGGAGCCGCAGGTGGAGAAACCCAACGGGGAGGTCGGCGGCGTGGCCGCGAGGAGGCGGCGATGGGCCGTGGGCTTCGCAACTAGACGGAGGAAGGCGGCGAGGGGGTGGAGGTCGCGGGCGGCTGGGGTGGCGGTGCCGCTCACGTGGCCGCGAGGGGGCGGCGGTGCAGCAGGCGGGGCGGCCACGACTGGAGATGGAGTGCGGCGACGGGGGCGTCAGTCGGCTGGGGTGGCGGCGCCGCTCGCATGGCCGCGAGGGGGCGGCGGAGGGCCGCGGTGAAGACGACCGACAGTGAGGCGGTGGAGGATGATGGTGGTGCGGGGGAGCGACGGCCGTGGGCTGCTGCTTCCCTGTAAATTTTTTTTTTGATTTTTTTGATTGTTTTTCTTTTGCTGCTGTAATAACAAAAAGAAACTTTTTTTTGTTTTTAAATTTTTTTATTTTTTTTGTTTTGTTAATTAGAGGAAATGAACATGATGGGGAAAAACATGGGGTTATGATGGATAAAAAAATGATGGTGATCCAAACAACAAGGGAACAAGATATTAGATAAAAAAATAACAAGAGAAATGAGGAGAAATACTTACCTGATGTTCGCCGGGTTTGCGGAGCAGCTACGCTGGACTCCTGTTGTCGCCTCGATCCGATTGGCGAAACAAAAATCGGAGAAGCTATGCGAGCTCGATGGGGAACTCGTGACGCGGAACGGAGCTCCGCGGATCTCGCCTGAAGGAGGTCGTCGCTTGAGGAAGATGTCTTGCCGCTGTCACCAACAAAACACTCCAAGCTCTCTCCCTTTTCTATAAGAATGGCGGATGGGGAAAAAATTTGGATGTGGAGATGATTTTAAAGAGATGAATAATGGGAGTTAGAGAGGTGGTGGTGTTGAATGAGAAGTTAGATTATTGGTGGAGTTGAATGGGAGGTTATATGAAGAATATGGAGTGGAATGGAGGTTGAAAGAAGACTTGGAGGTTAATGGAGAAAGGGAAGTTATTGTAGAGAATGTGATTAAATAAGAGAAAATAAAAGTAGGCTACTTCAAATACAATAAAATAAAAAGAGAAGACAAATGGTGGGGAATTTACAAAAGAAGACAAAACACCATGTACAATTTTTGTTTACTTTTCTAATTTGTAATTTTTTTTGTCTTTTTAATAGTAGCTATGTACAATAGGAGAATACAATAAAATAGTACAATCAAAATACAACACCACAGTGATTTTTTTTTGATTTTTAGTAATTAAGAAAGATAAAATAAAAAATGAAGAAAGAAAGAATATATACATAATATACAATGTACATCTAGGTCCCAAAACCCAACTTTTGCAAACGAGCTCCGATTTTAATGAAACCACTTCCGTTGGATTGATAATTTTCTAACTTGAACTTTAAAAGTGAGTTTGGTGAATTTGGAGTTCATACGGAGCCGGAATTTAGCTTGGAAGTTGGTCTTTACGGCTTTTTCCTATTGGGATCTAGGAGCATTTATTTGAGATGAAATTTGTTTTGTATTTTTTTATTTTTATATACATTTTTATAAACAAGTTAGAGAAAGAATTAGGTAAAAAGGAGTTGAAATGAAATTACTAAAAATATATGAAGTTTTAGGCTATTTACAGGTATAAAACTCCTTTATTCTTGCGGCTTTTTAGTGTTAATTCACTTTGTACAATTTAATATACAATAATTAGTGTGTTTTATTTACAAGAGTTATTTTGTTAATTTATTGATTTTATGGATATTTATTTGGGATTTTACTCGGGGATTTTGCTAAGATCAAGATATTGCGATGATGAATCGTGGATTCATCACCCCCCTATACTTAAACTTTGCTAGTCCTCGAGCAAATAAAGAATGAATAAGTTGGGTTAACCCCTGACTGTGCATGTGAATACAAGACTTGATCCATTCAAGAACTCTCGGTTTTAGAGATCCTAAAATTCTAAGCTGAACCAAGCTCTAGTCAAAAGTTACCCAATTCCCCTAATCATCAGACTCTCTTTGTATACATATAAAGTAGGTATATGACTTTAAGTGTTGACCGCAGTTACAAGAGTAGAGTCACAACGTCACCCAAGGTTCCAGTCCAAGAGACTCTCCTATGGACCCGATCCTCAACACTAGGGAATAAATCATTTCTTGTAATCCAATCCACCGTCTCTTTAGTTGTCAGACTTGAAAGTATAGATGGAAGGCCAGTTGATGGAGGGCATAGGATTGTGTCATTTCTTCTCTCCCTCTCATTGGAACAAGAATCCTCTCAAGTGCCTTATTACGCAACGCAATTTTTTTTTGGTGTTGATCAGTGCGTCCGTCAAGAGAAGTTGGAGCCGGCTGCACTTGTTTTCCTAGGAGTACACCGGGGTGTGCCTTTTTTGAGTACCTATCGTACCTTCTACACCCAGACTTGTAGTATTTACGATGCAGAGCCCTTTTTTGGTGCAAGCCCGACTCCTTGTCCTAATAGCAGTGGTCCAAGTGGACACTTTGAAATGGTTGGGAGCGCTCGCCTTTAGTGGAAGCTCTTTTGATAATTGACTTTGTGGAATGAGAGCTTTTCTTTTGAAGGATATGGTTAGATCCTCAAGCGCATCACGGAAGCGTGAGCGTCGTATCGAATACGACGAAGAGCGACTAGTCGCACTAGTTGCTCGATGCAGCGGAATTTAAAAATTTTATACGACGAAACCACATGATCCAAGAACACTTCTCGGATCGTTTCGTCTAAACCACAAACAAGTAATTAGGATTACCTCTTGAAGCGTGGTTGCGATCAAGTCTCTAAACGAAGAGACCTCCTGTCTCAAGTCCGATCCGACGGAGGAGACGCTTGCGAGCGCGGGGATGAACCGCGTGCTTCTCGCAATCCATGTTGATGATCCAAGCGGCGGATCTCCTGATCTCGACACACGAGATCCGACGTCTTCTTCACGAGCAAGGCGCACCGAAGGAGACGGAGATCCACAAGCAGAAGAACGGGCAGCATAACGACGATGCCGCGGCGATGGAGAACCTCTCCATGGCATCCATTGTGGACGGCCATGAGAGGAAGAGAGAGGGCTGACATCTAGAGAGAAAGAGAGAGGGAGAGAGAGATGCTTCTCAAGCATCATGTGTAAAGAGAGAGCATGGGTATGCCTCTCTATTTATAGGGTTTTGGGATCCATGGATCTCAATCCATGTGTCATATAAAATCAATGGTTGAGATTGATTTATGACAATCCAATGGTCAAGATTGTTGTTGGTAAAAGCCAACAACTTGTGATTTAATTTTGATTAAATATATTTGATAAATCAAATATATATTAATACCAAATTAAACCAACTAAATAAGGAGTGAAAAAATAAATGAGAGCCTCCTTCCCTATTGGGAGGAGTGGACGGCCACCAATTCCATAAAGGAATTGGTGCCGCCCCCCTCTTCCCATATGGGGAGGGCAATCCCATGGATTCCCATGGGATTGCATATCTCCTTGTTTTTCTCTCAACTTATTTTTCAACAATTATTCACCAAAAAATAATTCTCAATTAATTTTGGGAATATTACAATCTTGACATTGGAATATTGTGAATCACATTCACAACCCAAAACAAAATGTAATTTACATTTTCAATTAATTAAACAATGTGTATCCAATACACATTAATAATTAATCTACTAATATAAATTATATTTAACTCTCTCTAATACATTATAAATCACATTTATAATATATTATGAATAATTGGATATTACTATCCACATTATTCTTATCCTTGATAATTAAATCATATTTAATCATCTTGGATCTCTTTATCTCATGTGTTCAAATAATATGAATCACATTCACATTATTCACATCTTTGATAATCAAATCACATTTAATTATCTAAGATAATTCTCCTTATAATATGAATCAAATTCATATTATTCATGATAATTAAATCACATTTAATTATCCATTTTCTCAATGCTCGGATACATATATCAACAATAGAATTATCCATGAACTCTTTCAAGGACAATGCGCTTTCTCCGCGAATACTTGGAGATAAGGACAGGGCGATTGTATTGTTCCACGTATAGTGACATGGATATTGAGATTATATCTCATATCCAGATCGCGGGCCTCCCATAGATGCTTGATTAAATCAAGACCGCAAATCTAATCTTCTCATTGCATCTGAATCACATTCAGATCAATGTCCAACATTTGGACTAAGATTAGATTACTTCTCTACTGAGAGGAGTCACTAAAATCCAGACCCGTTTCATCACTCCCTAGGAATGGAAGCGTCATGGTTATACAACCGTTTATGATCACATCACCCTCAGGTATTCCTAATACCTGTACATCCTGCATACTGGAAGACTCAGATTAAACCAGAAGTATTAGATCAACTTTACACTGTCTACTTCAGGGTTTTATCAGTAAGTTTCTCATTCGATCATTGGGAGTCGGTATTGATCATATACTTTCCAAAAGCATATGTCATACCTAGGTCTTGATCATATACTTTCCAAAAGTATATATCAAACCAACAAATTCAGTCTAGCTTCCAAAGCGAGACGACCGTGCGCACGGAATTTGATTCTTCCCAATATCTCATGAGTGAGCTCATGTCTTCCGGTTCAGTAGTGAACCTGTATGATCCCTTTGAGAGATCGTATTACTCATATGCCCTTATATGCACACTAGCGCGCCGGTGTATAGACCTTGATTAGGCCATCAACCTATTGGTCTGCCAAATGTACATACTCAGACATATAGTAACACATCTGTCTCCGGTCAGAGGATGTGTGCCTATATCATGACAGCATATGATATAGGACTTTGGTTATCTCGATCTCGTTAAGTCATCTCTTTGACCTAACTCATCCGACACCTCCGAATATCTATTCCTATGCAGAGGACCTGCATCAAGAGGTCAGTCAGATATCAACCTAAATGAGATAGGATTGCCATCTCCTACTCAGGCTGGAGATCATCTCTTAATAATCATTTGACGGTGCTTGATGAGTCCTCAATCTAACTCATTAGATATTCATCTAAGCACCAGCCTCTATGATTCAATAATTGAATCAACAGCTGTATGATTATTAAGATGGCCATGGTACATAACCCTAATTGCACTAGGGGACCTATTATGCAAATTATGTATTCTTCATTTCAGATCAAGGAGTGAATTGCAACAACATTTATTGCATAATGGCTCGCCGTGGGCTCGCATTTCCAACAATCTCCCACTAGCCCAAAGAGCCATTAATGGGCTAATCATTTAAACCCACACTCATGTGACAATCATAGGCTATTTAGAAAATAGCTAGGTAAGCTGATCAGTCACTCTGTTCTCAAGAGACTACGCCAAGTCCTTTTACGGCAATTGCATATCTCCTAGTAACAGTGCTCGCATCCAATGCGAATGTTGCATCTCATGCAACCGATACTCAATTTTGTTGGTTATAGTGTTCTTGACACTACATCTTATTAATTATCATAACCAGTATTCCCATAATCCTTATTAGAATACCTTCATTCCTGGAGATCTCTATCTCCTAAGGTATCTACAGTCAAGACCCTTATAGATCACTATCTACAAGGTCTTAAACCTTTGAAGATAAGACTTTGAGATCACTATCTCTAAGTTTTATCATCTTTGAAGATATTGTTATTACTGCAACTAAGTGTTTTATTTCAAGAGTAGGATTAGTAACAGTTTACTACTCCCACTGCATGGCAGATATCTGGCTCTTGTACACATCTAGCATACACCCAGCTTCTCATAACTGATGCACAAGTGCAAGCAGTTCTAGTATTCACTTCCTCAACTCTTTGAGGTGCTATCCCTCTAGACAGGTCACTACCACATCTTAAGGGAAGGAAGCTTTTCTTGGAATTGTCCAGAAAATGGAATAAGTCCAAGGTGTACTACTAATGCGACAGTCCCAAATACCCTCTTCTCCTTGCTTCTGAACGACTTCAGAATTAAGATCTAAGAGGTATCCTTGAAATCGTATCTCAAGGTATGAAAAAACCAAATTTTAAAACACTTATTATTATCCTTATATCATTCCAAATGATTAGAATAATATCTACATTTAGCACGATGAACACAATGGCACTCCCACTAAGCTTCACATGGTTCATCAAGATTCTATCTGAAATCATAACATTTATAATTTCATCAAATCTTATGTTCCAACTACAGGAAGCTTATTGGAGTCCAAAGATGGAGTTCTTCAGCTAGCACACCTTGCTTTCCTCAACCATGAAGCCCTGGGGCTACTTCATATGAATATCCTCAGAGAGGTATTCATAGAGGAATGCAATCTTGACTCACATCATGAAGATGCCATAGTCAAGTTGTGCAGCTATAGTTAGCAATATTCTGATGGGTTAAAACAAGGTCACTGAAGAGCAAGTCTCATCGCAAGCGATGTCTTCTCTTCGGTGTGTAGCTCATGGCTACGAACTGTGCTTTGAAGGTCTACACCTTCTCATCAGGTTCCCTCTTTCTCTTGAAGATCCATTTACACCTTAATGGGTCTGACCCATATAGGTGGATCCTCGAGGGTCCATATACAACACTTGTATATGAAGTCTACATTAGACTGTTATTGCTAACATCCATCTTTCCATGTCATGATCCTCAGGAGCTTCATCACATGAAGTCCAATCATTTTCACATGGAATACATCCTCAAACTTATTTGAAGAAGTATTAGTGTTTCATCTTCAATTATTCTTTTGTTTCCGATTTCAGGAGCCTCATTATCTTTTCAAGATTAAATGAGTTCCTTTACTTCATTTTCATCTTGATTCTCAAGAGAGTCATCCTATAAGAATCATAGTCTCAAAGATTAGATCTTTTAAGAATCTCAAGGTCATAAAGTAGGTATCCAATACCATCCTTTATTTTCCTAATGAAGTAGCACTCTCTAGTGCTAGATTCCAACTTAATCACATGGAACCTTATTAAGTATATAATGCAGTCTCTACTACATATATATCTTGGAAACTTAAGAGATAATTATGCTAGGATTAATCATTGATTAAATCATGTCACACATGATCAATTGTATCTCCCTACAACTCCTTTGAGTTAAGGTACATTAGGAGGATTGAGATAGGAATGATATTCATATCTCCATAAGGTATTTCTTGAATTCATCTGATAGGTACGGGCTACCTTGGTTAGATCAAATTCATTTCATCTTCCTTCAAACTTTGGTTCTAAACCAAAATTGCGAAATCTTTGAACATTTCAAAGGTTTCTTAGGTGAAGAGAAGAGATCTCATATCATACATAATCATTAACAGATATCACATATCCATAATGTTTACTATGATATAGATGATCTGCATACATCAATATGTATGAGATCCTTAATACCTAGGCATCTTACACCTTTCCCAAGGAAGGATGTATTAGACATTTTACTTTGAATACAATATTCACAAGTATGTGAGATTTGAATCTTTAGACAATCTAAAGTTTCATGTCTTACCAGTCCATTGATTTCATCAACAGACATATGTCCAAAATTTGATGCCAGATCATTGTCAAATGATCTTTATCCTCCTATTGATCTTTTAAAGGTTTAATTTTCAGTATTAGAAATCTCAATGAACCATTCAATAATTTTCTAATTTTATAGAGTCCACTAGATTTTTAGATTACTATCTGAAATATTTCCATCATAACTCTTTTTGATAGATTTATTACAGAATTCATGTTTATATCCAACAATTAGAAATAAACAATGAGTGTATTCTAATATCTAGGTCATAGAGACATTCTCTAAGACTAAGGGCTCCCACTGAAAATATGAAGTCTATTGATCTCATGGAAATTGTTGCAACAGTTGCATCACTTTCAACATGGATGGCCAATAAACCTTAAGATCAAATTTCTAATATATATGCAACCAATTGCAAGTGTCATTAGAAAATTTGAGATACAATTATTAGACTTTACCTTATCAAATAAGTAAGTCAATTTCAATGATTATATGTAGATTATACTGATGCTCTATCCGAGTCCCTTTCTAAGGATTCTAGACAGACTTGATAGTCATACAATCAACACATCAACTTATTGCAGTATTGGCATTCATCCAACTCTTTGGATGTCATATGGAAGTCACAGAAGTACAGTTAACTCTTTGACTATACCTCTTACTTGGGTCCAACCCATGCTTCCACTGCGCTCCCTTTGTCTATAAGCAACATTTGCTCAAGACCAAGGATCTCTTATGTTAAAATCAAAAAAAAATTCAATATAAGAGTATTTCAACATTTATACAAGCTTCATTTAAGTTCATATAATATGAATATTATGAAGCTTCATGAATGACTAGAGTATAGACAGTAGAATGATGACACTCATCATCTACATCCATCTAAACTCTTTGAAATATAGGTTCAGGTAGGTATTCAAACAATTTGAATACATTATCTCTAATAGAGCTACCATTCTACATGATGTAGAGAACCATGTCATTCATGATTAAATGTCAAGAGCACATATATATGCCAGAATATCTTTATTGATTTTAATTAATTTGATAATTACGATCATCATGGACATGTCACTTCAAAAGTACATTCGATAAGATCAAGACTTGTAGAGACATACAAACCCTAGGGTTTTAGTCCTATTGTCTTATTTAATTATCACTTCTCATTGTTATGAGGAAACTTGCACATTGCAACCACATACATTGTGTGTCCAATTGCAAGTACAATATCTGGATTATAGGGTCCAATCCACGATATTTTACTGGTTATTATTGAGTATAAAATTGAGTGGGTTTAATGAAGGATTATCTGAAATAAGAAATTTGCATGAGTATATATATTTATATATATACATGTTTTACTTTGAATTAGGAATTTTTATATCAAAGCTGTCTTGCCTTGTCAAAGACACTGAAAGTTCATTCCCTTAATCACTTTCAATGTAAGAGATATACTTACCATTATATCTCAGCAAGATCTGGGATCTCCTCTTTATCTTTGTTACATCCCAATAATATGAGAAACTGCAACTCCAATAAAAAGAAGCGGGAACACATTCCGCCTTGCAAGTCCAACTTGCATTTCCCAATTTGATCTTTAACATCCGGGCCCACCACCCCTAAGGTGATGTTGACCCGTCGTTAATTGAACCAACCGTCAACAGGAATACAACTCGCTATGCGCAATCCAATATCGCCCCAATAATATGAGGACCCGATATTGGGGTCACTACGCATACGTCCTTACTCTTTCGAGAAGCGACGAGCCCGATCCAAATGGATCATATGCAGGAGTTGTCACTTCGGACAGGCATCTCCCACATATAATATCTGGCGACGAAACCCTTCGCCTTGACGGGAGACCATGGATGTCACTTATGTGATCCTCCATATCTTATTCAAATTAAATTAATTTCTATGAATCACATTCATATAATTAATTCTTCCAAGGGAATTATTAACTCTACTCATATTAGAGTATTCTCAATTGGATATAATTAACTTAATCATATTAAATTAATTATCAATCCAATTTAATCAATCAAACTTAATTTTATGCTTGAATATACATATATGATATTATTCTCAAAGTACGTATTAATTCGAATTTTAATAATTAGAAAAATACATCATAATCCCTCGGACATTATCCCGGCCCTACCTGCTGTCATGGCCAGTACCGACGGGAGTGGGGCGGACCACATACGTTGCAACCCGCTGACCCAGCGATCCTCGACTAGACACCATATCCACCTCGGGAAAGGATAATGCCAAATTGATTATTTTGTACTTGAGATGATCATCGGTTCTTCAACCGAAATTATTCCATGTAGTAATCAAAACAACTTTGATTTTAAGGAAATTTGCTAGGTAAATTCCCAAGTCCTATTCAAGCAAAAAGTTTGATGATTGTAATTCCAATTAAGGTTTAGATCAAATCTAATCAACTAATTGGTTGGGGCCAAGTCAATTAGGCAAATAATCATGTTTCAATATTTCACAAATATTTTTCAAGATTATTTCACGAAATTAACAATTAATTTCACTAATTGACAATCACTTGGTTCTAGATTAGGAAAGCAATTTCAGCAGTGACCCCTACTTACTAAAATTGGCATATCTCAATCATATTAAATCCAAATTAAGCAAAGTCAATTTCTAAAGTTTGCTAATTTGATTTAGGACTGAACCTAAGTGATGTTTCACGCATTTCGAGGCAAATCTAAACAGTAATTAACATTTTAATCACGTTCAGATTCACAGTTCCCACAACAGTGCATACATGTTCATTAAAACTACCATATCTAGAGCATACGAAATCCGATTTACATAAACTCAGATCCTATGGTTTCCTTATTTAATGGGGAACAAAATCCAAGTGCTATTTTCGTGTTTAAACAATTTAAACATGGCCGAAAAAATACACCAAACAGATCTGCGAAATCAAATGCGATAAAAAATTTCGCGACCTTAACGAACCCAAGTCGTCCTTGGTTAACGAATCACTATTCGAAACCGTCGACCTAAGGCTCTGATACCACTTGAAGGATATGGTTAGATCCTCAAGCGCATCACGGAAGCGTGAGCGTCGTATCGAATACGACGAAGAGCGACTAGTCGCACTAGTTGCTCGATGCAGCGGAATTTAAAAATTTTATACGACGAAACCACATGATCCAAGAACACTTCTCGGATCGTTTCGTCTAAACCACAAACAAGTAATTAGGATTACCTCTTGAAGTGTGGTTGCGATCAAGTCTCTAAACGAAGAGACCTCCTGTCTCAAGTCCGATCCGACGGAGGAGACGCTTGCGAGCGCGGGGATGAACCGCGTGCTTCTCGCAATCCATGTTGATGATCCAAGCGGCGGATCTCCTGATCTCGACACACGAGATCCGACGTATTCTTCACGAGCAAGGCGCACCGAAGGAGACGGAGATCCACAAGCAGAAGAACGGGCAGCATAACGACGATGCCGCGGCGATGGAGAACCTCTCCGTGGCATCCATTGTGGACGGCCATGAGAGGAAGAGAGAGGGCTGACCTCTAGAGAGAAAGAGAGAGGGAGAGAGAGATGCTTCTCAAGCATTATGTGTAAAGAGAGAGCATGGGTATGCCTCTCTATTTATAGGGTTTTGGGATCCATAGATCTCAATCCATGTGTCATATAAAATCAATGGTTGAGATTGATTTATGACAATCCAATGGTCAAGATTGTTGTTGGTAAAAGTCAACAACTTGTGATTTAATTTTGATTAAATATATTTGATAAATCAAATATATATTAATACCAAATTAAACCAACTAAATAAGGAGTGAAAAAACAAATGAGAGCCTCCTTCCCAATTGGGAGGAGTCGACGGCCACCAATTCCATAAAGGAATTGGTGCCGCCCCCCTCTTCCCATATGGGGAGGGCAATCCCATGGATTCCCATGGGATTGCATATCTCCTTGTTTTTCTCTCAACTTATTTTTCAACAATTATTCACCAAAAAATAATTCTCAATTAATTTTGGGAATATTGCAGTCTTGACATTGGAATATTGTGATCACATTCACAACCCAAAACAAAATGTAATTTACATTTTCAATTAATTAAACAATGTGTATCCAATACACATTAATAATTAATCTACAAATATAAATTATATTTAACTCTCTCTAATACATTATAAATCACATTTATAATATATTATGAATAATTGGATATTACTATCTACATTATTCTTATCCTTGATAATTAAATCATATTTAAATTCTTGGATCTCTTTATCTCATGTGTTCAAATAATATGAATCACATTCACATTATTCACATCTTTGATAATCAAATCACATTTAATTATCTAAGATAATTCTCCTTATAATATGAATCAAATTCATATTATTCATGATAATTAAATCACATTTAATTATCCATTTTCTCAATGCTCGGATACATATATCAACAATAGAATTATCCATGAACTCTTTCAAGGACAATGCGCTTTCTCCGCGAATACTTGGAGATAAGGACAGGGCGATTGTATTGTTCCACGTATAGTGACATGGATATTGAGATTATATCTCATATCCAGATCGTGGGCCTCCCATAGATGCTTGATTAAATCAAGACCGCAAATCTAATCTTCTCATTGCATCTGAATCACATTCAGATCAATGTCCAACATTTGGACTAAGATTAGATTACTTCTCTACTGAGAGGAGTCACTAAAATCCAGACCCGTTTCATCACTCCCTAGGAATGGAAGCGTCATGGTTATACAACCGTTTATGATCACATCACCCTCAGGTATTCCTAATACCTGTACATCCTGCATACTGGAAGACTCAGATTAAACCAGAAGTATTAGATCAACTTTACACTGTCTACTTCAGGGTTTTATCAGTAAGTTTCTCATTCGATCATTGGGAGTCGGTATTGATCATATACTTTCCAAAAGCATATATCATACCTAGGTCTTGATCATATACTTTCCAAAAGTATATATCAAACCAACAAATTCAGTCTAGCTTCCAAAGCGAGACGACCGTGCGCACGGAATTTGATTCTTCCCAATATCTCATGAGTGAGCTCATGTCTTCCGGTTCAGTAGTGAACCTGTATGATCCCTTTGAGAGATCGTATTACTCATATGCCCTTATATGCACACCAGCGCGCCGGTGTATAGACCTTGATTAGGCCATCAACCTATTGGTCTGCCAAATGTACATACTCAGACATATAGTAACACATCTGTCTCCGGTCAGAGGATGTGTGCCTATATCATGACAGCATATGATATAGGACTTTGGTTATCTCGATCTCGTTAAGTCATCTCTTTGACCTAACTCATCCGACACCTCCGAATCTCTATTCCTATGCAGAGGACCTGCATCAAGAGGTCAGTCAGATATCAACCTAAATGAGATAGGATTGCCATCTCCTACTCAGGCTGGAGATCATCTCTTAATAATCATTTGACGGTGCTTGATGAGTCCTCAATCTAACTCATTAGATATTCATCTAAGCACCAGCCTCTATGATTCAATAATTGAATCAACAGCTGTATGATTATTAAGATGGCCATGGTACATAACCCTAATTGCACTAAGGGACCTATTATGCAAATTATGTATTCTTCATTTCAGATCAAGGAGTGAATTGCAACAACATTTATTGCATAATGGCTCGTCGTGGGCTCGCATTTCCAACAATCTCCCACTAGCCCAAAGAGCCATTAATGGGCTAATCATTTAAACCCACACTCATGTGACAATCATAGGCTATTTAGAAAATAGCTAGGTAAGCTGATCAGTCACTCTGTTCTCAAGAGACTACGCCAAGTCCTTTTACGGCAATTGCATATCTCCTAGTAACAGTGCTCGCATCCAATGCGAATGTTGCATCTCATGCAACCGATACTCAATTTTGTTGGTTATAGTGTTCTTGACACTACATCTTATTAATTATCATAACCAGTATTCCCATAATCCTTATTAGAATACCTTCATTCCTGGAGATCTCTATCTCCTAAGGTATCTACAGTCAAGACCCTTATAGATCACTATCTACAAGGTCTTAAACCTTTGAAGATAAGACTTTGAGATCACTATCTCTAAGTTTTATCATCTTTGAAGATATTGTTATTACTGCAACTAAGTGTTTTATTTCCAGAGTAGGATTAGTAACAGTTTACTACTCCCACTGCATGGCAGATATCTGGCTCTTGTACACATCTAGCATACACCCAGCTTCTCATAACTGATGCACAAGTGCAAGCAGTTCTAGTATTCACTTCCTCAACTCTTTGAGGTGCTATCCCTCTAGACAGGTCACTACCACATCTTAAGGGAAGGAAGCTTTTCTTGGAATTGTCCAGAAAATGGAATAAGTCCAAGGTGTACTACTAATGCGACAGTCCCAAATACCCTCTTCTCCTTGCTTCTGAACGACTTCAGAATTAAGATCTAAGAGGTAACCTTGAAATCGTATCTCAAGGTATGAAACAACCAAATTTTAAAACACTTATTATTATCCTTATATCATTCCAAATGATTAGAATAATATCTACATTTAGCACGATGAACACAATGGCACTCCCACTAAGCTTCACATGGTTCATCAAGATTCTATCTGAAATCATAACATTTATAATTTCATCAAATCTTATGTTCCAACTACAGGAAGCTTATTGGAGTCCAAAGATGGAGTTCTTCAGCTAGCACACCTTGCTTTCCTCAACCATGAAGCCCTGGGGCTACTTCATATGAATATCCTCAGAGAGGTATTCATAGAGGAATGCAATCTTGACTCACATCATGAAGATGCCATAGTCAAGTTGTGCAGCTATAGTTAGCAATATTCTGATGGGTTAAAACAAGGTCACTGAAGAGCAAGTCTCATCGCAAGCGATGTCTTCTCTTCGGTGTGTAGCTCATGGCTACGAACTGTGCTTTGAAGGTCTACACCTTCTCATCAGGTTCCCTCTTTCTCTTGAAGATCCATTTACACCTTAATGGGTCTGACCCATATAGGTGGATCCTCGAGGGTCCATATACAACACTTGTATATGAAGTCTACATTAGACTGTTATTGCTAACATCCATCTTTCCATGTCATGATCCTCAGGAGCTTCATCACATGAAGTCCAATCATTTTCACATGGAATACATCCTCAAACTTATTTGAAGAAGTATTAGTGTTTCATCTTCAATTATTCTTTTGTTTCCGATTTCAGGAGCCTCATTATCTTTTCAAGATTAAATGAGTTCCTTTACTTCATTTTCATCTTGATTCTCAAGAGAGTTATCCTATAAGAATCATATTCTCAAAGATTAGATCTTTTAAGAATCTCAAGGTCATAAAGTTGGTATCCAATACCATCCTTTATTTTCCTAATGAAGTAGCACTCTCTAGTGCTAGATTCCAACTTAATCACATGGAACCTTATTAAGTATATAATGCAGTCTCTACTACATATATATCTTGGAAACTTAAGAGATAATTATGCTAGGATTAATCATTGATTAAATCATGTCACACATGATCAATTGTATCTCCCTACAACTCCTTTGAGTTAAGGTACATTAGGAGGATTGAGATAGGAATGATATTCATATCTCCAAAAGGTATTTCTTGAATTCATCTGATAGGTACGGGCTACCTTGGTTAGATCAAATTCATTTCATCTTCCTTCAAACTTTGGTTCTAAACCAAAATTGCGAAATCTTTGAACATTTCAAAGGTTTCTTAGGTGAAGAGAAGAGATCTCATATCATACATAATCATTAACAGATATCACATATCCATAATGTTTACTATGATATAGATGATCTGCATACATCAATATGTATGAGATCCTTAATACCTAGGCATCTTACACCTTTCCCAAGGAAGGATGTATTAGACATTTTACTTTGAATACAATATTCACAAGTATGTGAGATTTGAATCTTTAGACAATCTAAAGTTTCATGTCTTACCAGTCCATTGATTTCATCAACAGACATATGTCCAAAATTTGATGCCAGATCATTGTCAAATGATCTTTATCCTCCTATTGATCTTTTAAAGGTTTAATTTTCAGTATTAGAAATCTCAATGAACCATTCAATAATTTTCTAATTTAATAGAGTCCACTAGATTTTTAGATTACTATCTGAAATATTTCCATCATAACTCTTTATGATAGATTTATTACAGAATTCATGTTTATATCCAACAATTAGAAATAAACAATGAGTGTATTCTAATATCTAGGTCATAGAGACATTCTCTAAGACTAAGGGCTCCCACTGAAAATATGAAGTCTATTGATCTCATGGAAATTGTTGCAACAGTTGCATCACTTTCAACATGGATGACCAATAAACCTTAAGATCAAATTTCTAATACATATGCAACCAATTGCAAGTGTCATTAGAAAATTTGAGATACAATTATTAGACTTTACCTTATCAAATAAGTAAGTCAATTTCAATGATTATATGTAGATTATACTGATGCTCTATCCGAGTCCTTTTCTGAGGATTCTAGACAGACTTGATAGTCATACAATCAACACATCAACTTATTGCAGTATTGGCATTCATCCAACTCTTTGGATGTCATATGGAAGTCACAGAAGTACAGTTAACTCTTTGACTATACCTCTTACTTGGGTCCAACCCATGCTTCCACTGCGCTCCCTTTGTCTATAAGCAACATTTGCTCAAGACCAAGGATCTCTTATGTTAAAATCAAAAACAATTTCAATATAAGAGTATTTTAACATTTATACAAGCTTCATTTAAGTTCATATAATATGAATATTATGAAGCTTCATGAATGACTAGAGTATAGACAGTAGAATGATGACACTCATCATCTACATCCATCTAAACTCTTTGAAATATAGGTTCAGGTAGGTATTCAAACAATTTGAATACATTATCTCTAATAGAGCTACCATTCTACATGATGTAGAGAACCATGTCATTCATGATTAAATGTCAAGAGCACATATATATGCCAGAATATCTTTATTGATTTTATAAGGATTAATTTGATAATTATGATCATCATCGACATGTCACTTTAAAAGTACATTCGATAAGATCAAGACTTGTAGAGACATACAAACCCTAGGGTTTTAGTCCTATTGTCTTATTTAATTATCACTTCTCATTGTTATGAGGAAACTTGCACATTGCAACCACATACATTGTGTGTCCAATTGCAAGTACAATATCTGGATTATAGGGTCCAATCCACGATATTTTACTGGTTATTATTGAGTATAAAATTGAGTGGGTTTAATGAAGGATTATCTGAAATAAGAAATTTGCATGAGTATATATATTTATATATATACATGTTTTACTTTGAATTAGGAATTTTTATATCAAAGCTGTCTTGCCTTGTCAAAGACACTGAAAGTTCATTCCCTTAATCACTTTCAATGTAAGAGATATACTTACCATTATATCTCAGCAAGATCTGGGATCTCCTCTTTATCTTTGTTACATCCCAATAATATGAGAAACTGCAACTCCAATAAAGAGAAGCGGGAAAACATTCCGCCTTGCAAGTCCAACTTGCATTTCCCAATTCGGTCTTTAACATCCGGGCCCACCACCCCTAAGGTGATGTTGACCCGTCGTTAATTGAACCAACCGTCAACAGGAATACAACTCGCTATGCACAATCCAATATCGCCCCAATAATATGAGGACCCGATATTGGGGTCACTACGCATACGTCCTTACTCTTTCGAGAAGCGACGAGCCCGATCCAAATGGATCATATGCAGGAGCTGTCACTTCGGACAGGCGTCTCCCACATATAATATCTGGCGACGAAACCCTTCGCCTTGACGGGAGACCATGGATGTCACTTATGTGATCCTCCATATCTTATTCAAATTAAATTAATTTCTATGAATCACATTCATATAATTAATTCTTCCAAGGGAATTATTAACTCTATCATATTAGAGTATTCTCAATTGGATATAATTAACTTAATTATATTAAATTAATTATCAATCCAATTTAATCAATCAAACTTAATTTTATGCTTGAATATACATATATGATATTATTCTCAAAGTACGTATTAATTCGAATTTTAATAATTAGAAAAATACATCATAATCCCTCGGACATTATCCCGGCCCTACCCGCTGTCATGGCCAGTACCGACGGGAGTGGGGCGGACCACATACGTTACAACCCGCTGACCCAGCGATCCCCGACTAGACACCATATCCACCTTGGGAAAGGATAATGCCAAATTGATTATTTTGTACTTGAGATGATCATCGGTTCTTCAACCGAAATTATACCATATAGTAATCAAAACAACTTTGATTTTAAGGAAATTTGCTAGGCAAATTCCCAAGTCCTATTCAAGCAAAAAGTTTGATGATTGTAATTCCAATTAAGGTTTAGATCAAATCTAATCAACTAATTGGTTGGGGCCAAGTCAATTAGGCAAATAATCATGTTTCAATATTTCACAAATATTTTTCAAGATTATTTCACGAAATTAACAATTAATTTCACTAATTGACAATCACTTGGTTCTAGATTAGGAAAGCAATTTCAGCAGTGACCCCTACTTACTAAAATTGGCATATCTCAATCATATTAAATCCAAATTAAGCAAAGTCAATTTCTAAAGTTTGCTAATTTGATTTAGGACAGAACCTAAGTGATGTTTCACGCATTTCGAGGCAAATCTAAACAGTAATTAACATTTTAATCACGTTCAGATTCACAGTTCCCGCAACAGTGCATACATGTTCATTAAAACTACCATATCTAGAGCATACGAAATCCGATTTACGTAAACTCAGATCCTATGGTTTCCTTATTTAATGGGGAACAAAATCCAAGTGCTATTTTCGTGTTTAAACAATTTAAACATGGCCGAAAAAATACACCAAACAGATCTGCGAAATCAAATGCGATAAAAAATTTCGCGACCTTAACGAACCCAAGTCGTCCTTGGTTAACGAATCACTATTCGAAACCGTCGACCTAAGGCTCTGATACCACTTGAAGGATATGGTTAGATCCTCAAGCGCATCACGGAAGCGTGAGCGTCGTATCGAATACGACGAAGAGCGACTAGTCGCACTAGTTGCTCGATGCAGCGGAATTTAAAAATTTTATACGACGAAACCACATGATCCAAGAACACTTCTCGGATCGTTTCGTCTAAACCACAAACAAGTAATTAGGATTACCTCTTGAAGCGTGGTTGCGATCAAGTCTCTAAACGAAGAGACCTCCTGTCTCAAGTCCGATCCGACGGAGGAGACGCTTGCGAGCGCGGGGATGAACCGCGTGCTTCTCGCAATCCATGTTGATGATCCAAGCGGCGGATCTCCTGATCTCGACACACGAGATCCGACGTCTTCTTCACGAGCAAGGCGCACCGAAGGAGACGGAGATCCACAAGCAGAAGAACGGGCAGCATAACGACGATGCCGCGGTGATGGAGAACCTCTCCATGGCATCCATTGTGGACGGCCATGAGAGGAAGAGAGAGGGCTGACCTCTAGAGAGAAAGAGAGAGGGAGAGAGAGATGCTTCTCAAGCATTATGTGTAAAGAGAGAGCATGGGTATGCCTCTCTATTTATAGGGTTTTGGGATCCATGGATCTCAATCCATGTGTCATATAAAATCAATGGTTGAGATTAATTTATGACAATCCAATGGTCAAGATTGTTGTTGGTAAAAGCCAACAACTTGTGATTTAATTTTGATTAAATATATTTGATAAATCAAATATATATTAATACCAAATTAAACCAACTAAATAAGGAGTGAAAAAACAAATGAGAGCCTCCTTCCCTATTGGGAGGAGTGGACGGCCACCAATTCCATAAAGGAATTGGTGCCGCCCCCCTCTTCCCATATGGGGAGGGCAATCCCATGGATTCCCATGGGATTGCATATCTCCTTGTTTTTCTCTCAACTTATTTTTCAACAATTATTCACCAAAAAATAATTCTCAATTAATTTTGGGAATATTGCAATCTTGACATTGGAATATTGTGAATCACATTCACAACCCAAAACAAAATGTAATTTACATTTTCAATTAATTAAACAATGTGTATCCAATACACATTAATAATTAATCTACTAATATAAATTATATTTAACTCTCTCTAATACATTATAAATCACATTTATAATATATTATGAATAATTGGATATTACTATCCACATTATTCTTATCCTTGATAATTAAATCATATTTAATCATCTTGGATCTCTTTATCTCATGTGTTCAAATAATATGAATCACATTCACATTATTCACATCTTTGATAATCAAATCACATTTAATTATCTAAGATAATTCTCCTTATAATATGAATCAAATTCATATTATTAATGATAATTAAATCACATTTAATTATCCATTTTCTCAATGTTCGGATACATATATCAACAATAGAATTATCCATGAACTCTTTCAAGGACAATGCGCTTTCTCCGCGAATACTTGGAGATAAGGACAGGGCGATTGTATTGTTCCACGTATAGTGACATGGATATTGAGATTATATCTCATATCCAGATCGCGGGCCTCCCATAGATGCTTGATTAAATCAAGACCGCAAATCTAATCTTCTCATTGCATCTGAATCACATTCAGATCAATGTCCAACATTTGGACTAAGATTAGATTACTTCTCTACTGAGAGGAGTCACTAAAATCCAGACCCGTTTCATCACTCCCTAGGAATGGAAGCGTCATGGTTATACAACCGTTTATGATCACATCACCCTCAGGTATTCCTAATACCTGTACATCCTGCATACTGGAAGACTCAGATTAAAGCAGAAGTATTAGATCAACTTTACACTGTCTACTTCAGGGTTTTATCAGTAAGTTTCTCATTCGATCATTGGGAGTCGGTATTGATCATATACTTTCCAAAAGCATATACCATACATAGGTCTTGATCATATACTTTCCAAAAGTATATATCAAACCAACAAATTCAGTCTAGCTTCCAAAGCGAGACGACCGTGCGTACGGAATTTGATTCTTCCCAATATCTCATGAGTGAGCTCATGTCTTCCGGTTCAGTAGTGAACCTGTATGATCCCTTTGAGAGATCGTATTACTCATATGCCCTTATATGCACACCAGCGCGCCGGTGTATAGACCTTGATTAGGCCATCAACCTATTGGTCTGCCAAATGTACATACTCAGACATATAGTAACACATCTGTCTCCGATCAGAGGATGTGTGCCTATATCATGACAGCATATGATATAGGACTTTGGTTATCTCGATCTCGTTAAGTCATCTCTTTGACCTAACTCATCCGACACCTCCGAATCTCTATTCCTATGCAGAGGACCTGCATCAAGAGGTCAGTCAGATATCAACCTAAATGAGATAGGATTGCCATCTCCTACTCAGGCTGGAGATCATCTCTTAATAATCATTTGACGGTGCTTGATGAGTCCTCAATCTAACTCATTAGATATTCATCTAAGCACCAGCCTCTATGATTCAATAATTGAATCAACAGCTGTATGATTATTAAGATGGCCATGGTACATAACCCTAATTGCACTAAGGGACCTATTATGCAAATTATGTATTCTTCATTTCAGATCAAGGAGTGAATTGCAACAACATTTATTGCATAACGGCTCGCCGTGGGCTCGCATTTCCAGCATCTTTGACATTTCATTGCTTTGTAGTATTTGTGGCTAGCTCCACTGCTTTTACCAAGAGTTGGCGCACACTGATCAACATTTTTTATTTTTTTATTTTATCACACCCTGGCACATAGGTAAATATCAAGAGATAGTACAAGAACCATGTTCTCATACTGGCTAAATGTGCTGACACTCAGGTTTCATGAAGCCTTCATTGATTTTATCCCATCCTCGAGCATCATCAAATCAAGTCCAAACTCAAATCCCTCTTCCCAGTTCCTCAAGTGAAATTTCAACTCATCTCATCATAAATGCAGTCGTGTATGTGAGGTGTTGATCATATTCTTAATGTAGAGACTAAGCATGCAATATAGCACACAAATCTTTCAAACTAGGGAAATGTGAATAATTAAGTCAAGGACCCTAATGACTAAGGCCGGTTAACTCAAAATCTCAAGACCTCATAAACCAAGTGTTCTTGAACATCACTAGTCTTGTGTGAAAGTGAATTGTGTCAGGGATTAAACCAACTTATTAGTTATTTTTAGTTTTTTGTTTTTTTAGTTTTTTTATGAATGTTTTTTGTTGTTTGTTTTTTTTAAGTTTTAGAAAAAGTTTTTTTTAAGTTTTAAAAAAAATTTTGTTTTGTTTTTTTTAAAAGAAAAAGTTTTTTTTTCAAAAAGGGTTTTTTTGTGTTTTTTTTTGTTTCGACAAACAAAGACAAAGAAGTTTTTTTTTGTTAGAAAAGTTTTGCTTCCTTTTTTTTTCAAGAGTTTTTTTTTGAAAAAGATCGGTAAATAAGAAAAGACTTTTTTTTGTTTTTTTTCATTTTTTTTTGTTGTTTTTTTTTCTTTTTTTGTTTTTTTTCATTTTTTGTTTTTTTTTACCCACCCCATAATTATTGTATAATATAAAAAATACGTGAAAGTACGAGGTATGGGTAAAATATATATGTAATATATACACGCCCCCCTATACTTAGCTTGTGCTATGTCCTCATGGCACTAGGTGACAAAAAGACATAGCTCGTACTAAGCGTAGGAAAGCTAAAATAATAGAAAGTATAGAAGTCGATCCGCCCCCCCTATACTTAGGCTCTGGACAGCCTAAGTGTAGATAAAGAGCAAAAATGGGGCGGACGAGGTCAAGAGGAGAAATGATGAGTAAATACACATGGCGGGCATCGGTCCCCCTATACTTAGGCTTTGGTCAGCCTAAGTATAGGACAAGAGTAAGTGTGAGAACCGACGTGATCTTGAGAATATACAAAGAAGGGAGAATATGTACAAGAGTGATGGAATCTTCTAAGATGTTGAATCTTGATGCTGCATCTTCATGAAGAGTAATAAGATATATCTGCTCTGTGCTCACTCTGTATGAAGTTGATGACCTCGACTTGGACTAACTGCTCTTTGGAATCAACAAAATGCTTCAACAGTTGTCCATTCACAAATGATATTGTGCACCATCTGTGAGATCAGCTATCTCTACACTTCCATTCTCGTGCACTTTCTTAACCACAAAGGGACCCGTCCATTTAGATTTGAGCTTCCCATGGAACATCTTCAACCTGGCATTGAACAACCAAACCTTTTGTCCAGGGACAAAGTCTTTGCACCTAATGTGCTGATCATGCCATCTCTTTACTTTGTCCTTATAAATCAAACTGTTGTCATATGCCCTGTTTCGGATTTCCATAAGCTCGTTCAAGTTCAAGTCTCGACAAAGTTTCCCTAGGTGACAACTCCAATTAATCTTCTTAATTGCCCATTCGGATTTATGAATCAATGGGCAAATGGCATGGCTTGCCATAGATCATTCTAAATGGTGAAGTACCCAATGGTGTCTTGTAAGCCGTCCTATAGGCCCACAGAACTTGGTCCAAGAGCTGAGACCAGTTCTTCCTATCGGGACGAACCAATTTCTACAAAATACTCTTCACCTCTCTGTTCGAAACCACTGCCATGCTGTTAGAATGTGGGTGGTAAGGACTAGTAACTCTATGCTCAAATCCATAGTCCTTAGCTAAAGATCTCATATCTCGATTCACAAAGTGGCTACCCCCATCAGATATCAAAACTTTTGGCACCCCGAACCTAGCAATAATATGATCTCTCACAAACTTACAAATAGTTTTGCTGTCTACGGTTCGGGTTGGGATAGCCTCCACCCACCTAGATAAATAATCAACCGCCAACAAAATGTACTCATGTCCTTGGCTGTTGGGAAAGGGACCCATAAAATCTATGCCCCATGCATCAAAAACATCACAAATAATCATCGGTTGCATGGGCATCTCATCTCTCTGTCCAACTATCCCTCCCATCCTTTGACAAATCGGGCACGACCGCACAAAATCAATGGCATCTCTAAACAAGGTCGGCCAATACAATCCAAATTGAAGTACTTTGTGGGCGGTTCTCTTTCCCGAATGGTGTCCTCCAGCCTCAAGTGAATGACAATATGTGAGGACACTATGGTATTCCTCCTGAGGAATACACCTTCTCCAAATACAATCCGGTCCTTCGAAGAAAAGGAAAGGATCGTCCCAGTGGTATCTCCTCGAATCCGACTTCAGTCGATCAATGCTGCTCCTAGTCCAACCATGGGGAACCTGCTTGGAGACAAGATAGTTCACCATGTTGGCATACCACGGGAGGGAGTCAATAACACAAATTGACTCATCTGGGAAGGTCTCTCTAATCCGCTCATGATCAGGAGAATCCTTAAGTTCAATCCGAGAAAGGTGATCAGCCACAACATTCTTCACTCCAGGTTTATCTTTTATCTCCAAATCAAATTCCTGGAGGAGTAAAATCCACCTAAGAAGACGCGCCTTCGCGTCCTTCTTTTCCATTAAGTATCGAATGGCTGTGTGATCAATATAAATTGTCACCTTAGAGCCCAAAATATATGATCTGAACTTCTCGAGGGCCCATACTACCGCGAGCATTTCCTTTTCAGTCACTGTATAATTTTTCTGTGTTGGATCTAAAACTTTGCTCGCATAGTGAATCGCAAACGGAATCCCCTCTCGCCGTTGTCCTAACACAGCTCCTATAGCGAAATCTGAAGCGTCAGTCATGATCTCAAAGGGGAGAGACCAGTCAGGAGCTTGTAGGATAGGCGAGGCAGAAATCTTCCTCTTCAAGACCTCAAAGGCCTCCAGACACCTGTGATCTACAACGAACTCTGTGTCTTTCCCTAAGAGCTCAGTCAGTGGGCGGGCGATCTTTGAAAAATCCTGAATGAATCTCCTATAGAATCCAACATGCCCTAAAAATGACCGCACTGACTTTACGTTGGTAGGTGGATCGAGTTTCTTCATCACCTCCACCTTGGCAGGGTCAACCTCCATTCCCCTTTTGGAGATGACATGCCCCAACACGATACCCTCCGTCACCATAAAGTGACTCTTCTCCCAGGAGAGTACCAGATTCACCTCTCTACACCTCGTGAGGACTCGATCCAAGTGCGCTAAACATGTATCAAAAGAATCACCATGGACCGAGAAGTCATCCATGAACACTTCCAGGAAATCTCCCACCATCTCGGCAAATATGGCTATCATGCACCGCTGAAATGTGCCCGGGGCATTGCAGAGCCCGAATGGCATGCGCCTGAAAGCATAAGTGTCGAATGGACATGTGAATGTGGTCTTTTCCTGGTCCTCAGGGGCTATGGCCACCTGGTTGTAGCCTGAGTACCCGTCAAGAAAACAGAAGAACTCTTTCCCTGCGAGTCTCTCCAAGATTTGATCAATAAAAGGCAAGGGAAAGTGATCTTTCTTGGTCGCAGCATTCAGGTGTCTGTAGTCGACACAGACGCGCCACGACGTGGGTACCCGTGTTGCGATCTCTACCCCCTCCTCGTTGGTGACCATCTGAATTCCCGACTTCTTCGGGACAACATGAAGTGGGGCCACCCACATGGAGTTAGAAATAGGATATATAAACCCTGCTTTGCACCATTTCTCAATTTATTTCTTTACTACTTCCCGTAGATTGGGGTTAAGTCTCCTCTGAAACTCACGGGAAGGTCTCACGTTATCCTCAATAAAAATGTGGTGCGAGCAGAGAGCGGGGTTGATGCCCACGAGATCCGACACTGTCCAGCCTATTGCTTTGCGGTTCCTCTCTAAGACCTCTAACAACCTAGACTCCTGTTCTAAAGTCAAGTTTGAGCTAATGATGACAGGATATCTCTCTTTGGGTCCCGCAAGAAAGGCATACTTAAGTGTAGGAGGTAGTGATTTCAATTCTGGCAATGTGGTATCATCAAGCAGATCTGGCTGAACTGAATCTGAATCTGAATCTGGTTCCGTGCTGCATGAAGGTGGGCTAAGTTGAGTAGTACTCGCCACCAAATCAGAAGTATCGGGAGTCGGATCGTCAAAAGTATCCAAACAATCGGCAAAAGCCACGTCCGACTCGTCATCTATGTCCCATGATTGTTCCGAAGAGGATGGAACTGACAGATCCGGATGGATCTCTAAGTCATCATGAGAATAGGTTGATGCATCTCTAGCAAGATCAGACAACACCTGGCAAACTACATCATGCACTATATCCTCTCCAGATGAAAGGGTCTCGCTCTGTCCTGAAGGAATCTGTCCCCAAATCCCAATTATGCTAATCAAACTGCAGTCTGCCTCTGAAGATGAGTACTCTGTGCTACTCTCTGAATCGGGTCGCTGACACTTGGTTTGCTTCATCTCAAGGTTCACTTCTCCGCCTGGAGAACGGAACTTCATCATTCCTGTACCATAATCGAAAGCTGCGCCTGCGGTCCTAAGGAAGGGCCGTCCGAGAATGATCTGAGATTCTCTCCAATGACTGGGGGTCTCCATGTCCAAGACTGTGAAGTCCACCTGATAGTTCTGCCCCTCAATCGAGATAACGACGTTCTTCACTTCTCCCTTAGGTCTCTTCATTGAACAATCTGCGAATTGGAGTAAAGCTCTAGATTTGCGAAGTGGTCCCAACTCCAATTTCTGATATAAGGCTAAGGGAAGTAAGTTGATCGAAGAACCGTTATCTAAGAGTGTGCGTGCAAACGCAATGTTGTCAATACGACTCTCCACATAGTGAGCACCCATGTCTCTCTTTTTCTTTGGCAAACTCTGATTCTTGAGACAATATGTTGTGGCTACTGATAAGACATGTGTCTTTATATTTCGGTTATCTTTCTTCCTGCTAACCCTTGTAGGTGTGCATCTCACCTTAAGGTATTTTTGGAAGGCAGGATGGTTAGCCACATATTCATCAAATGGCACCATAACTGTAATGTTTTCTTTGCAAAACCGTGCCATATCGGGGTCATCTTTCTGAATCTTTTTGATGCGCTTTCCTACCGTAAGAGCACGGGGGAAAGGGATTGAAGCTAAGGAAACAGAGGATGAAGAATCTGAATCATGAACTGAAAGATCATTCTTTGCATTAACGGAAACAGAGTTCTTCATACATGAATCTTTGTGATGCAACATGGACTCAAAATCTAAACTATCTACTACAGGTTGTGGAATAGAAGCTGGAGTGGTATCCGCCACAACCGGAGATGCAAGGTTCTCTGTAGATTCAGAAGAATATCCATGCTGACGATGCTGCATGCGTGCTCTCCTCCTCCTCTCGGCTCCCTGAGTAGAAATCCTCGAATGGTGCTGATGGGGCTCTGAAATATGATGCCTCTCCTCCTCGTCCTCTGAAGACTCCTCAGGTAGAGCTCCAGAGATGCCCCTCCTCGTGTCCCTCGCCCGGTCAGGTACGACCACGGTCCTTCCGCTCCTGAGTGACATGTGGTTAGCCTCGTCACACGAAAGAATCTCATGTTCAGATTTAGGAGATGCTGAATAGTATACCTGACCAAAGTGCTGCTGAGAACTAGAACGGTTCAGGCTATTGGGGTTAGCCTGAACTTGGGCTGGGATAGAGGTAGAGGGTGCAGTCTGCTCGTCTCGCCATCTGGACAGGCGGTTGACATCCACCCGTAAGTCCTGAACCTCATTCCTGTAGGAACGTAGCTCGTCGAGTATCTGCTGCTGAATATCCACGAGACTAGACGATGAAGGAAGTGGATAAGATTGAGAAGAAGAACGGGAAGACTGGCCCTGCTGGCCAGTGTACTGCCTCTGCTGCTGCTGTTGCTGGGGTTGTGGGCCCTGCTGGCCCGTCTGGTAATGGCCCTCTCGGCCATACTGCTGGTACTGCTGCCTCTGTTGCTGGGGCGGATGGAATCCAGGGCTCTGCTGGGACGGAGGTGGTGCAGAGGTGAATGCGGTGTCGTGAAAGGTCGGGGGACGCTGATAGGTCTGTCGGTCTCCTGTACTTCCCTGCATGGCAGGGTCCTGAGTATACCATATCCCATTCACCTCCCAAACTGGTGGAGGCTCCTCCTGGACTGTCTCTGCTACTGGAGGTGGCTGCTGGAAAGAGTGGGTGTAGGATCGGTCCTGCTCCCACGGCTGGGGTTGCCCTGACACCAACTGCTCCTGAACATGGTGAACTCGGTAAATGGGAGCAGCGGGTGCAGTCACGGCAGGTATCTTTATCTTAGATACCTTCTCAGTCAACTCCTCCATCTGTTTTGGAAGTTTGGAGACGCTCCGGTCTAACTCATCAATCCTCCTGTCGATCCTCTCGACTACAGTAAGCTTGTCAGCCAGAAGTCCCATGCTAGGGATCACATCCTGAGAGAGATCGACTACAGCTGGTTTCCCCCTCCAAGTGAGAGTGAACTGGGGGATGGTGTATAGGCCCTGCTGGCCATCTGTGAGCGGCTAGTTTCAGCCATCTGCTCGAATACCCTCCAGACGGTATCCGCTCCTCGTGATGTATAGCTGCCTCCACAGGCAGCGCTCACTAAACCCTGCATCTCAGGGTTGAGACCAGTGAAGAAGGATTGGACCAAGATGTTGTCATCTAATCTATGACAAGGGTACTTTTGTAGGATGTCCTTGAATCTTTCCCAAGCATCACAGAAGGCTTCATTGGGTAATTGGGAAAAACTCGTAATTCGTGTCCTCATCATGTTAGTTCTACTCAACGGGTAGAACTTCTTTAGGAATAGGTCCTTGAACTGGGCATAAGTGGTGACGATGATTCCAAGATTCTTCACCCAGTAATCAGCTTTTCCACCCAAGGCAAATGGAAGGGCTTTGAGCCTAATATAATCCTGGCTAACATTATTATGTTTGAGGTTAGCACAGATGAGCTCAAAGTCCCTTAGGAATGCATATGGCTCCTCAGAAGCATTCCAATCAAAATGTGGCAGCAGGTTCAGAAAGTGCGGCTTCAACTCAAAGTCAACAGTGTGTTCGGCCGAACTCAAGTAGTTATGAATTTGATATTGTCCGGGGTTATAAGCCGCATCCATTGGTTGTTGGACCCCAACGTTTAACTGTCCCAACTGAGCTCTCAGTAATTCTTGTTGCTGCTCAGATGCAGCTAATTGGGCTAGTATACTTCTCATCGGGTCTTCATGGTTCTCTTCTTCCTCTTCTTTCTTCTTCGGCATTTTACTCGAATCTTCTTTATGTCCTGAATCAGCAATGTTTTCTTGATTAGAAGAGGATTTATGAATCATGATATTCTCACCAAGGCGATGGTCTTCCTCGGTGAGGTGGGAATAGAGAAATGGAATGGTTTGAGGGTAACCATCCCGAGAGTGAGTGATCCCGGGCTCAAGAGGGTCATGAGTCCAGGTTGGTCCAAGTTGCGCTTGGACCTTTGAAGACGTACTTTTTGAAGGGTTCAACGAGAGATTCGCAAAGTCCGAATAAATATCCCCCCAATCAGTCATCTTCGATGTCAAAAGAACCGATTAGATCACGATAATCAATGAGGCACTAGTTCTATGGTGCACGTTAATGTGCGGAGTGAACTCACACAATACAAACGCAATTCAAACCCCCAATTTCACCAACTCAACACATGATGGCCGTAAGAGTTCGGCCGATTTATCTGGTCAATTTTAGTTTGTGAAAATACAATCTTGGAAAGATTAACGAGCTGTTAGGTGCCCGTATTTTCCTACAGACTGGCCCGGTTCTTACGACTAGTTTGACCTACTTTCAGCCAGTATAGGAGTAAGTACGGACCGTATAAATACGGCTACCCGTTACTTGAGGACTAAGGCGTCCTCTAAACCTCCCACTCTGCTAAGGAAGTCCGGACCATTTACCGGCTACCCGTAAATCCTCACTGAAAAGTAGCTAATCGCCTAAAAAGAAAGTACCAGTAGTAAGTAAGAAATCCAGACTTGGCTCTATCCTAGGGTCGTCTCTCTCTCACTTTCAATTAAAAAAAAACAATGAGGGCTTTATGCACCCGAGAACAAGGGTTCTTTTTATTCCAATTAATTAGATCGACCTGCTCAATTCAGTCCCAATTTTAGAGTTAGGTTATCACTTGAATTTTATGTGAACACACAAGCACGTCTACCGTTCAGTCCCAATTTCCTTTTAACCTTAAGTTGTAAAACAAGAGGGGAATTGGAAATCAGAATGCAAAAGAGAAACTATGATGCATGCTCAGAAGAAGGTATACTTATAGTGAATCCCAGCACTCTTCATGCGTTTATGCAGAACAGAATTTATAAATATTGCACTAAATGCATGCAGCTCGAGAAAACCGCACCTAAACAGTATACTATTAGCAGGGAAGAATTGATTAAATTTGAGATAAATAGTACGTGTCTATGTACGTCTCATTATGAATCTTATAAGATATGTGAATCTTCTAAGATATGTGTGGCCTAAATTACGATGGGCACAAGCAAATTTGATTCTAAACTACCGTGTGCCTAATCCTTAATTTCGCCACTCAAGTCAAGCCCCACTCTCGCCGGAGAGTGAAACAGGCTCGACACACCACAAATAATGTCCAAGTTTTTTACACGCGCGAGCTCTCAAACAAGAGCCGCTATAAATGAGAAAGATAAATAATTACAACAATTTACAAAATTTCTCTCAAAAAATAAATTGCTTTTTCTCGCTCTTCAGCAGTCGGCTCGCATCGCGTCCGTCGACCTCCGATGCACTCCAAGTCCACCGGGCCCTCGCAAGGAAAATGAAATTTATATTAGAGAGATAAACAACAAGATATATACAAAAATATAAAGAGAAATAATTGCAAAAAAAATGGAATAAATACAAGTGGCTCGGGGGTCAGACTACCCGAGTAAATGGAAAACTAAATCCAAATTTTTAAACTAATCCCTAAGCCGTTTGCCTCCCCGGCAACGGCGCCATCTGACGTGTCGCTGAATACGATGTTTAAATCGTGTTCGTTGTAGCACGTGTACTTAACGATTCGGTCAGAACCGAGAGAAGATCTCCGTGGAGAGTGTCTCGGCTTTAATTTATATCTCGGGCAAGTCCGGGGTCGAACACAGGGAGGCAAAGGAACAACTGGGGTTTAATTTAAAAACGTAGGTCTAGATATTCAATGCGGTATTTTTTTATAATTTTTTTTAATGCAAAACGAATGCAAATGCAAGATGCGGTTGAATTACGACACTAAGAAAGTATACAACAAGGCCAAATTAATTTTAATGGAAAAGAAATCCAATTTAGCCAAATTATATTTTTTCTAAAGTCCTAATCCAGTGGGGAACACAAAACATATTTTTTGTATTTTTTAGGGCCAAAATGCAATAACTAAAAATGCACACTTTTTATGGGTTTTTTCGCGATTTATCACACAAACAGTAAGCAAAAATTATGAAAAAATTACTGGAACTAAAACATGATGCAAGGAGACTACAGTAATTTTTTTGGAATTTTTTGACAAAGTATGAATTTTTTATGGATTTTTTAGTGAAAATAGAGTGATAGTGAGTAAATAATTTCTAATTAATTTACGTTATCAAATTAATAAAAATGCAAATTATCTCAAGTAGATATTTTTATTTGCAATCCAGGAGAATTGAAATTTTGTGAAAAGCATGTATGTGGATTTAATTAAAAATCGAATACTAAATTCACTCTACAATTTATTCCAGGCACAAGACATCTCCATTTTAAATGAAATTTGGATAGTAAGTTCTTCACGCTTCAAGGCATCACATATAATTTTTTTAGAATTTTGAAAACAACCATGTGTGAGATATTATTTTAAGAGTCCGGATTGGGTAAAATATGCAATATTTCAGTTAACCATTTTTAATTAATTACCCAACTACCATAAAAATACAAATAAATACTCACATGATAGAGGATAAGTTGCTCAACATAAAAACATTTTGGCACCCCCATCAGATATCAAAACTTTTGGCACCCCGAACCTAGCAATAATATGATCTCTCACAAACATTCAAACAGTTTTGCTGGCTGCGGTTCGGGTTGGGATAGCCTCCACCCACCTAGATAAATAATCAACCGCCAACAAAATGTACTCATGTCCTTGGCTGTTGGGAAAGGGACCCATAAAATCTATGCCCCATGCATCAAAAACATCACAAATAATCATCGGTTGCATGGGCATCTCATCTCTCTGTCCAACTGTCCCTCCCATCCTTTGACAAATCGGGCACGACCGCACAAAATCAATGGCATCTCTAAACAAGGTCGGCCAATACAATCCACATTGAAGTACTTTGTGAGCGGTTCTCTTTCCCGAATGGTGTCCTCCAGCCTCAAGTGAATGACAATATGTGAGGACACAATGGTATTCCTCCTGAGGAATACACCTTCTCCAAATACAATCCGGTCCTTCGAAGAAAAGGAAAGGATCGTCCCAGTGGTATCTCCTCGAATCCGACTTCAGTCGATCAATGCTGCTCCTAGTCCAACCATGGGGAACCTGCTTGGAGACAAGATAGTTCACCATGTTGGCATACCACGGGAGGGAGTCAATAACACAAATTGACTCATCTGGGAAGGTCTCTCTAATCCGCTCATGATCAGGAGAATCCTTAAGTTCAATCCGAGAAAGGTGATCAGCCACAACATTCTTCACTCCAGGTTTATCTTTTATCTCCAAATCAAATTCCTGGAGGAGTAAAATCCACCTAAGAAGACGCGCCTTCGCGTCCTTCTTTTCCATTAAGTATCGAATGGCTATGTGATCAGTATAAATTGTCACCTTAGAGCCCAAAATATATGATCTGAACTTCTCGAGGGCACATACTACCGCGAGCATTTCCTTTTCAGTCACTGTATAATTTTTCTGTGTTGGATCTAAAACTTTGCTCGCATAGTGAATTGCAAACGGAATCCCCTCTCGCCGTTGTCCTAACACAGCTCCAATAGCGAAATCTGAAGCGTCAGTCATGATCTCAAAGGGGAGAGACCAGTCAGGAGCTTGTAGGATAGGCGAGGCAAATCTTCCTCTTCAAGAGCTCAAAGGCCTCCAGACACCTGTGATCTACAACGAACTCTGTGTCTTTCCCTAAGAGCTCAGTCAGTGTGCGGGCGATCTTTGAAAAATCCTGAATGAATCTCCTATAGAATCCAACATGCCCTAAAAATGACCGCACTGACTTTACGTTGGTAGGTGGATCGAGTTTCTTTATTACCTCCACCTTGGCAGGGTCAACCTCCATTCTCCTTTTGGAGATGACATGCCCCAACACGATACCCTCCGTCACCATAAAGTGACTCTTCTCCCAGGAGAGTACCAGATTCACCTCTCTACACCTCGTGAGGACTCGATCCAAGTGCGCTAAACATGTATCAAAAGAATCACCATGGACCGAGAAGTCATCCCTGAACACTTCCAGGAAATCGCCCACCATCTCGGCAAATATGGCTATCATGCACCGCTGAAATGTGCCCGGGGCATTGCAGAGCCCGAATGGCATGCGCCTGAAAGCATAAGTGCCGAATGGACATGTGAATGTGGTCTTTTCCTGTTCCTCAGGGGCTATGGCCACCTGGTTGTAGCCTGAGTACCCGTCAAGAAAACAGAAGAACTCTTTCCCTGCGAGTCTCTCCAAGATCTGATCAATAAAAGGCAAGGGAAAGTGATCTTTCTTGGTCGCAGCATTCAGGCGTCTGTAGTCGACACAGACGCGCCACGACGTGGGTACCCGTGTCGCGATCTCTTCCCCCTCCTCGTTGGTGACCATCTGAATTCCCGACTTCTTCGGGACAACATGAAGTGGGGCCACCCACTTGGAGTCAGAAATAGGATATATAAACCCTGCTTTGCACCATTTCTCAATTTCTTTCTTTACTACTTCCTGTAGATTGGGGTTAAGTCTCCTCTGAAACTCACGGGAAGGTCTCACGTTATCCTAAATAAAAATATGGTGCGAGCAGAGAGCGGGGTTGATGCCCACGAGATCCGACACTGTCCAGCCTATTGCTTTGCGGTTCCTCTCTAAGACCTCTAACAACCTAGACTCCTATTCTAAAGTCAAGTTTGAGCAAATGATGACAGGATATCTCTCTTTGGGTCCCGCAAGAAAGGCATACTTAAGTGTAGGAGGTAGTGATTTCAGTTCTGGCAATGTGGTATCATCAAGCAGATCTGGCTGAACTGAATCTGAATCTGAATCTGGTTCCCTGCTGCATGAAGGTGGGCTAAGCTGAGTAGTACTCGCCACCAAATCAGAAGTATCGGGAGTCAGATCGTCAAAAGTATCCAAACAATCGGCAAAAGCCACGTCCGACTCGTCATCTATGTCCCATGATTGTTCCGAAGAGGATGGAACTGACAGATCCGGATGGATCTCTAAGTCATCATGAGAATAGGTTGATGCATCTCTAGCAAGATCAGACAACACCTGGCAAACTACATCATGCACTATATCCTCTCCAGATGAAAGGGTCTCGCTCTGTCCTGAAGGAATCTGTCCCCAAATCCCAATTGTGCTAATCAAACTGCAGTCTGCCTCTGAAGATGAGTACTCTGTGCTACTCTCTGAATCGGGTCGCTGACACTTGGTTTGCTTCATCTCAAGGTTCACTTCTCCGCCTGGAGAACGAAACTTCATCATTCATGTACCATAATCGAAAGTTACGTCTGCAGTCCTAAGGAAGGGCCGCCCGAGAATGATCTGAGATTCTCTCCAATGATTGGGGGTCTCCATGTCCAAGACTGTGAAGTCCACCTAATAGTTCTGCCCCTCAATCGAGATAACAACGTTCTTCACTTCTCCCTTAGGTCTCTTCATTGAACGATCTACGAATTGGAGTAAAGCTCTAGATTTGCGAAGTGGTCCCAACTCCAATTTCTGATATAAGGCTAAGGGAAGTAAGTTGATCGAAGAACCGTTATCTAAGAGTGTGCGTGCAAACGCAATGTCGTCAATACGACTCACCACATAGTGAGCACCCATGTCTCTCTTTTTCTTTGGCAAAGTCTGATTCTTGAGACAATATGTTGTGGCTACTGATAAGACATGTGTCTTTATATTTCGGTTATCTTTCTTCCTGCTAACCCTTGTAGGTGTGCATCTCACCTTAAGGTATTTTTGGAAGGCAGGATGGTTAGCCACATATTCATCAAATGGCACCTTAACTGTGATGTTTTCTTTGCAAAACCGTGCCATATCGGGGTCATCTTTCTGAATCTTTTTGATGCGCTTTCCTACCGTAAGAGCACGGGGGAAAGGGATTGAAGCTAAGGAAACAGAGGATGAAGAATCTGAATCATGAACTGAAAGATCATTCTTTGCATTAATGGAAACAGAGTTCTTCATACATGAATCTTTGTGATGCAACATGGACTCAAAATCTAAACTATCTACTACAGGTTGTGGAATAGAAGCTGGAGTGGTATCCGCCACAACCGGAGATGCAAGGTCCTCTGTAGATTCAGAAGAATATCCATGCTGACGATGCTGCATACGTGCTCTCCTCCTCCTCTCGGCTCCCTGAGTAGAAATCCTCGAATGGTGCTGATGGGGCTCTGAAATATGATGCCTCTCCTCCTCGTCCTCTGAAGACTCCTCAGGTAGAGCTCCAGAGATGCCCCTCCTCGTGTCCCTCGCCCGGTCAGGTACGACCACGGTCCTTCCGCTCCTGAGTGACATGTGGTTAGCCTTGTCACACGAAAGAATCACATGTTCAGATTTAGGAGATGCTGAATAGTATACCTGACCAAAGTGCTGCTGAGAACTAGAACGGTTCAGGCTATTGGGGTTAGCCTGAACTTGGGCTGGGATAGAGGTAGAGGGTGCAGTCTGCTCGTCTCGCCATCTGGACAGGCGGTTGACATCCACCCGTAAGTCCTGAACCTCATTCCTGTAGGAACGTAGCTCGTCGAGTATCTGCTGCTGAATATCCACGAGACTAGTCGATGAAGGAAGTGGATTAGATTGCGAAGAAGAACGGGAAGACTGGCCCTGCTGGCCAGTGTACTGCCTCTGCTGCTGCTGTTGCTGGGGTTGTGGGCCCTGCTGGCCCGTCTGGAAATGGCCCTGTCGGCCATACTGCTGGTACTGCTGCCTCTGCTGCGGGGGCGGATGGAATCCAGGGCTCTGCTGGGACGGAGGTGGTGCGGAGGTAAATGTGGTGTTGTGAAAGGTTGGGGGACGCTGATAGGTCTGTCGGTCTCCCGTACTTCCCTGCATGGCAGGGTCCTGAGTATACCATATCCCATTCACCTCCCAAACTGGTGGAGGCTCCTCCTGGACTGTCTCTGCTACTGTTGGTGGCTGCTGGAAAGAGTGGGTGTAGGATTGGTCCTGCTCCCACGGCTGGGGTTGCCCTGACACCAACTGCTCCTGAACATGGTGAACTCGGTAAATGGGAGCAGCGGGTGCAGTCATGGCAGGTATCTTTATCTTAGATACCATCTCAGTCAACTCCTCCATCTGTTTTGGAAGTTTGGAGACGCTCCGGTCTAACTCATCAATCCTCCTGTCGATCCTCTCGACTACAGTAAGCTTGTCAGCCAGAAGTCCCATGCTAGGGATCACATCCTGAGAGAGATCGACTACAGCTGGTTTCCCCCCTCCAAGTGAGAGTGAACTGGGGGATGGTTTATAGGCCCTGCTGGCCATCTGTGAGCGGCTAGTTTCAGCCATCTGCTCGAATACCCTCCAGACGGTATCCGCTCCTCGTGATGTATAGCTGCCTCCACAGGCAGCGCTCACTAAACCCTGCATCTCAGGGTTGAGACCAGTGAAGAAGGATTGGACCAAGATGTTGTCATCTAATCTATGACAAGGGCACTTTTGCAGGATGTCCTTGAATCTTTCCCAAGCATCACAGAAGTCTTCATTGGGTAATTGGGAAAAACTCGTAATTCGCGTCCTCATCATGTTAGTTCTACTCAACGGGTAGAACTTCTTTAGGAATAGGTCCTTGAACTGGGCATAAGTGTTGACGATGATTCCAAGATTCTTCACCCAGTAATCGGCTTTTCCACCAAGGCAAATGGAAGGGCTTTGAGCCTAATATAACCCTGCCTAACATTATTATGCTTGAGGTTAGCACAGATGAGCTCAAAGTCCCTTAGGAATGCATATGGCTCCTCAGAAGCATTCCCATCAAAATGTGGCAGCAGGTTCAGAAAGTGCGGCTTCAACTCAAACTCAACAGTGGGTTCGGCCGGACTCAAGTAGTTATGAATTTGATATTGTCCGGGGTTATAAGCCGCATCCAATGGTAGTTGGACCCCAACGTTTAACTGTCCCAACTGAGCTCTCAGTAATGCTTGTTGCTGCTCAGATGCAGCTAATCGGGCTAGTATACTTCTCATCGGGTCTTCATGGTTCTCTTCTTCCTCTTCTTTCTTCTTTGGCATTTTACTCGAATCTTCTTTATTTCCTGAATCAGCAATGTTTTCTTGATTAGAAGAGGATTTATGAATCATGATATTCTCACCAAGGCGATGGTCTTCCTCGGTGAGGTGGGAAGAGAGAAATGGAATGGTTTGAGGGTAACCATCCCGAGAGTGAGTGATCCCGGGCTCAAGAGGGTCATGAGTCCAGGTTGGTCCAAGTTGCGCTTGGACCTTTGAAGACGTACTTTTTGAAGGGTTCAACGAGAGATTCGCAAAGTCTGAATAAATATCCCCCCAATCAGTCATCTCCGATGTCAAAAGAACTGATTAGATCACGATAATCAATGAGGCACTAGTTCTACGGTGCACGTTAATGTGCGGAGTGAACTCACACAATACAAATGCAATTCAAACCCCCAATTTCACCAACTCAACACATGATGGCCGTAAGAGTTCGGCCGATTTATCTGGTCAATTTTAGTTGGTGAGAATACAATCTTGGAAAGATTAACGAGCTGTTAGGTGCCCGTATTTTCCTACAGACTGGCCCGGTTCTTACGACTAGTTTGATCTACTTTCAGCCAGTATAGGAGTAAGTACGGACCGTATAAATACGGCTACCCGTTCCTTGAGGACTAAGGCGTCCTCTAAACCTCCCACTCTGCTAAGGAAGTCCGGACCGTTTACCAGCTACCCGTAAATCCTCACTGAAAAGTAGCTAATCGCCTAAAAAGAAAGAACCAGTAGTAAGTAAGAAATCTAGACTTGGCTCTATCCTAGGGTCGTCTCTCTCTCACTTGCAATTAAAAAAAACAATGAGGGCTTTATGCACCCGAGAACAAGGGTTCTTTTTATTCCAATTAATTAGATCGACCTGCTCAATTCAGTCCCAATTTTAGAGTTAGGTTATCACTTGAATTTTATGTGAACACACAAGCACGTCTACCGTTCAGTCCCAATTTCCTTTTAACCTTAAGTTGTAAAACAAGAGGGGAATCGGAAATCAGAATGCAAACGAGAAACTATGATGCACGCTCAGAAGAAGGTATACTTACAGTGAATCCCAGCACTCTTCATGCGTTTATGCAGAACAGAATTTATAAATATTACACTAAAAGCATGCAGCTCGAGAAAACCGCACTTAAACAGTATACAATTAGCGGGGAAGAATTGATTGAATTTGAGATAAATAGTACGTGTCTATGTGTGTCTCATTATGAATCTTATAAGATATGTGAATCTTCTAAGATATATGTGGCCTAAATTACGATGGGCACAAGCAAATTTGATTCTAAACTACCGTGTGCCTAATCCTTAATTTCGCCACTCAAGTCAAGCCCCACTCTCGCTGGAGAGTGAAACAGGCTCGACACACCACAAATAATGTCCAAGTTTTTTACACGCGCGAGCTCTCAAACAAGAGCCGCTATAAATGAGAAAGATAAATACTTACAACAATTTACAAAATTTCTCTCAAAAAATAAATTGCTTTTTCTCGCTCTTCAGCAGTCGGCTCGCGTCGCGTCCGTCGACCTCCGATGCACTCCAAGTCCACCGGGCCCTCGCAAGGAAAATGAAATTTATATTAGAGAGATAAACAACAAGATATATACAAAAATATAAAGAGAAATAATTGCAAAAAAATGTAATAAATACAAGTGGCTCGGGGGTCAGACTACCCGAGTAAATGGAAAACTAAATCCAAATTTTTAAACTAATCCCTAAGCCGTTTGCCTCCCGGCAACGGCGCCATCTGACGTGTCGCTGAATACGATGTTTAATTCGTGTTCGTTATAGCACGTGTACTTAACGATTCGGTCAGAACTGAGAGAAGATCTCCGTGGAGAGTGTCTCGGCTTTAATTTATATCCCGGGCAAGTTCGGGGTCGAACACAGGGAGGCAAAGGAACAACTGGGGTTTAATTTAAAAACGTAGGTCTAGATATTCAATGCGGTATTTTTTTATAATTTTTTTTAATGCAAAACGAATGCAAATGCAAGATGCGGTTGAATTACGACACTAAGAAAGTATACAACAAGGCCAAATTAATTTTAATGGAAAAGAAGTCCAATTTAGCCAAATTATATTTTTCCCAATGTCCTAATCCAGTGGGGAACACAAAACATATTTTATTGTATTTTTTAGGGCTAAAATGCAATAACTAAAAATGCACACTTTTTATGGGTTTTTTCACAATTTATCACACAAACAGTAAGCAAAAATTATGAAAAAATTACTGGAACTAAAACATGATGCAAGGAGACTACAGTAATTTTTTTGGAATTTTCTGACAAAGTATGAATTTTTTATGGATTTTTTAGTGAAAATAGAGTGACAGTGAGTAAATAATTTCTAATTAATCCACGTTATCAAATTAATAAAAATGCAAATTATCTCAAGTAGATATTTTTATTTGCAATCCAGTAGAATTGAAATTTTGTGAAAAGCATGTATGTAGATTTAATTAAAAATCGAATACTAAATTCACTCTACAATTTATTCCAAGCACAAGACATCTCCATTTTAAATGAAATTTGGACAGTAAGTTCTTCACGCTTCAAGGCATCACATATAATTTTTTTAGAATTTTTAAAGCAACCGTGTATGAGATATTATTTTAAGAGTCCGGATTGGGTAAAATATGCAATATTTCAGTTAACCATTTTTAATTAATTACCCAACTATCATAAAAATACAAATAAATACTCACATGACATAGGATAAGTTGCTCAACATAAAAACATTTTTTATTGCATAAAATGATGCAAAAGAGAGGTCCAAATTAAAGCATGAACACAGGGATCTTTGTGCAACACAGAAAACAATATTTACAAAGCAAATATATACAGGGACTGATTTGCAATTACTAAAACTATACAAAATAAATATGCAATTTTTACAATAAAATAACAAAAGAAAAATAACCTTTCTTCTTCTTCACGAAGGAGCCGCAGGTGGAGAAACCCAACGGGGAGGTCGGCAGCGTGGCCGCGAGGAGGCGGCGATGGGTCGCGGGCTTCGCAACTAGACTGAGGAAGGCGGCGAGGGGGTGGAGGTCGCGGGCGGCTGGGGTGGCGGCGCCGCTCGCGTGGCCGCGAGGGGGCGGCAGTGCAGCAGGCGGGGCGGCCGAGACTGGAGATGGAGTGCGGCGACGGGGGCGTCGGTCGGCTGGGGTGGCGGCGCCGCTCGCGTGGCCGCGAGGGGGCGGCGGAGGGCCGCGGTGAAGACGGCCGGTGGTGAGGCGGTGGAGGATGATGGTGGTGCGGGGGAGCGGCGGCCGTGGGCTGCTGCTTCCCTGCAAATTTTTTTATTTTTTTTATTTTTTTGATTTTTTTGATTGTTTTTCTTTTGCTGCTGTAATAACAAAAAGAAAATTTTTTTTGTTTTTAAATTTTTTTATTTTTTTTGTTTTGTTAATTAGAGGAAATGAACATGATGGGGAAAAAAATGGGGTTATGATGGATAAAAAAATGATGGTGATCCAAACAACAAGGGAACAAGATATTAGATAAAATAAAATAACAAGAGAAACGAGGAGAAATACTTACCTGATGTTCACCGGGTATGCGGAGCAGCTACGCTGGACTCCTGTTGTCGCCTCGATCCGATTGGCGAAACAAAAATCGGAGAAGCTATGCGAGCTCAATGGGGAACTCATGACGCGGAACGGAGCTCCGCGGATCTCGCCTGAAGGAGGTCATCGCTTGAGGAAGATGTCTTGCCGCTGTCACCAACAAAACACTCCAAGCTCTCTCCCTTTTCTATAAGAATGGCGGATGGGGAAAAAATGTGGATGTGGAGATGATTATAAAGAGATGAATAATGGGAGTTAGAGAGGTGGTGGTGTTGAATGAGAAGTTAAATTATTGGTGGAGTTGAATGGGAGGTTATATGAAGAATATGGAGTGGAATGGAGGTTGAAAGAAGACTTGGAGGTTAATGGAGAAAGGGAAGTTATTGTAGAGAATGTGATTAAATAAGAGAAAATAAAAAGTAGGCTACTTCAATTACAATAAAATAAAAAGAGAAGACAAATGGTGGAGAATTTACAAAAGAAGACAAAACACCATGTACAATTTTTGTTTACTTTTCTAATTTGTAATTTTTTTGTCTTTTTAATAGTAGCTATGTACAATAGGAGAATACAATAAAATAGTACAATCAAAATACAACACCACAATGATTTTTTTTGGATTTTTAGTAATTAAGAAAGATAAAATAAAAAATGAAGAAGAAAGAATATATACATAATATACAATGTACATCTAGGTCCCAAAACCCAACTTTTGCAAACGAGCTCCGATTTTAATGAAACCACTTCCGTTGGATAGATAATTTTCTAACTTGAACTTTAAAAGTGAGTTTGGTGAATTTGGAGTTCATACGGAGCGGGAATTTAGCTTGGAAGTTGGTCTTTACGGCTTTTCCTATTGGGATCTAGGAGCATTTATTTGAGATGAAATTTGTTTTGTATTTTTTTATTTTTATATACATTTTTATAAACAAGTTAGAGAAAGAATTAGGTAAAAAGGAGTTGAAATGAAATTATTAAAAATATATGAAGTTTTAGGCTATTTACAGGTATAAAACTCCTTTATTCTTGCGGCTTTTTAGTGTTAATTCACTTTGTACAATTTAATATACAATAGATAGTGTGTTTTATTTACAAGAGTTATTTTGTTAATTTATTGATTTTATGGATATTTATTTGGGATTTTACTCGGGGATTTTGCTAAGATCAAGATATTGCGATGATGAATCGTGGATTCATCAGTGCCCAAATCTCGGCGCTCAGATCAGGTCGGGGCCCCATCCACACCGCACGCTTTCTCCAACCGTTCAGACCGTTAGATATGTACTGGCACAGCAGATTTGGTCGCATGTCTCTGATATACCTTGAACCGTCAGATCCTTTAGTAGTGGAGCCATCAGGACCGTTAGAGCTTCACGTGTCAAGCACGCCTGCTGAAGGGTATATTTCTATTTTTCCCCTATAGTTTTCTTTATTTTGTTTCAGTCCAATGAATGAATAAATAGTTAAAAATAATTTGCAGTTTGGACCCTTTACTTTTCATATTTGCATTTTGGTCCAGCAGAGTCGGAGTCACGTGTAGCTTCACGTGTTTTCTTGGGATATTTGGATATTTTGCCTCGAACTCTTAACTTGTTAATAAATTGAATATGTTTTTCTTAGTTGCAATTATGACCATGTGAACTGTGAGCCATGTGTAGCGCGTGTTTTTCTCTGGATTTTTTGTATTAGGGCCTCGATAGTTTTCGTGCTTGTTATTAGTTGGTCCTATGACATAAAATATTTGCAGAAAGGGCCCTACTTCATTGTTTCTAATTTGTGTATTTTACTAATTTGTAATAAATAGCAATTTGGCCCTAAAAATACTCCAAAAATCAGAAGTAGCTCATGTTAGTGTCTAATTTAGGTTGTAATTTTTATGTGTCGAATTTCTTTAATTTACTATTATTGAAAATTCAAAAACAGTAGAAAAGCCCTTGTTTGTTATACAAAAATCATAAAAATTCAAAAATAGTCTTAAAATTTTTTTAAAAAATAGAGTAGTTGTATTTTCTTTATTTGATTTTCTGACCAAGTTTCATTGCATTAGCTGATGTAAAAACCTAAAAATTTGCAAAACACTAAAAACTTATAAATGTCCTATAAAATCAATCAAAAATCCGAAAATTGCATTTTCAATCTCTTTATAGATATTTTCTTATAGTTTTATTAAAAGTTGTTTCTAGGAGTTTTGAGTATTTCCTCTATTTTTAATTTGCAAAAATCTCCTGACTGTGCATCGTTTGTTTATTTTGTTGGTTTTTTTAGAAAAATCCAAAAACATTTAAAAATCCCCCAAAAATCCTTATAAAAATGTAAAATCTTTAAAATCAAAAAATATTCCCACTTTATTTTTATGAACATTTTTACATATTTGAACAATCTCAAAAGAGTGTTTGTTCCCATTTTCTTCATTATTTTTATTTCCCTTATTTTGAAAAATAAAAAATTGCAAAATTAACAACCAGTAAAAATATAATAAAAATCCTTTGATTTTTCAAATCTCCTACCTAGTTTATAATGATGCTCCTTGAGTTCGCTATATCAGGTTAATAAAAGTAGCACCATCACTTGTTTGAATTTCTTGATTTCTTCATGGTTGAACAATTTTCTCGTTGATAGTCTCAGGTTATTAGGACGACAACGACATTGTTATTAATAAACTTAACCCTAATTAAGACGTGTGGTGATCAGAATGGCGTCGTTGCCTGGGAGCATAGGTAGGTAGTTAGGATTTTTTCAGCTTGTTTCATATTCTATTCGTCTCTATCTTTTATAACTGCCTCTAACATATTTCTATTTCGCCTTTATTGCAAAGACCCATAGAGCAAGAGAGGCACCCGAACGAGGCGGAGGCTAGGTGTTCTGCACTGGCTGATAGGAGAGAGCGCCCGAGGAGGAATGGGAGGAGGAGGAGATAGTTATAGAAAATAGATTCATTTTTGCATTTATTTCTGTAGAACTTGTAATATTTTGAGAGACTCTTATTGGACACTCGAACTTTATTCAGGTCTGTTTCGCCGAGTGATAGTGCACTCGGGGTACCTCACCGGACTTTCTACGATTTTTATCGCATTTATTTTTTATTTATTTTCTATGGTTTTAGCCCTTAGACTTAGCATTCTATTTGGTTGAGCCGGGTAGCGATTAAGGTCCAAACACCCTAAATAATATATGTGCCTATAAAAAGCGATTCGACTTGGTCAAATAATAAAAAGCTAATTATTTGGATTAGAGATCGCGTGCCGAGAAAGGTCATATACAGTGCTTGCAAGATCCGTTGTGGCAGGCGTCGATCGGCATCGATGATCAGATTTTGGTCTCTCTTCTGAATAGTTATCACCCAGTTCTTCCCATAATAGAAATTTATGTCCTAGGGCATTTGCTTCATGCATCATTTACTTAGTTTTAATTTTGTCTTTCAATTATACGCGGATCACTTTGTATGAAGATTTCTAGAGCAAGGTATGCATTCTAACCCGTGCATGCATCATTGATTTTATTGTGCATAGGCTTTTTCGTCTTCCTCCCTCTATTTTATTGGATTTAGAATAAAAAAGGAAATTGAAAAATTCATTAGATGTGTTTTCAATCAGAAAAATGCTTAAAAAAGAGATAACCCAATAAAATCAGGACTACTAAGAAAACTTGACCTAAAACTGAGTTTTAGACTAATTTACTTATTTTAGGGAGAGTAACTCCCTCATTGTCTGATTTTATCTATAGAGAGTTGAGCGACGAACACTATGATAGATCCAAGTCTTGATTCTCTTTAGAATACTTATTCTATAAAAATGATTAGCTACTCTTTAGTGAGGGAATGTGGGTAGACGGTAAACGGTCTGTGTTTCCTTAGTAGAGTAGGAAGTTTAGAGGACACTATGTAAGGCTTCATCCTCAAGTAACATGTAGCTGGGAATGGTCTGTACTTACTTCCATCTGGTTGAAAGTAGGTGCAACTATTCGTAAGAATTCGGGCTAGTCTCCAGGGAAATCCGGGCACCTAACAGCTCGCTAACTCATTTGTAAAGATGCATTATCACTAAAAGTAAAATTGAAAAGATTAATGATCGAGCTCTAATGGTCACTAGATAGTTGAGTTGGTGAATTGAGGGTTTGATTTCTAATCATTTTTTCCAGTCTAGATCTAATCTTCCCTAATCCCCACATCATGATGATGGGTAAGTGGTCTCTTAGGCTACCTTTGGTAGAACCATTTCTCAACTCCCATATCCATTCATCTAGGATGGCTTCAGAGAGCTCAGACCCGCTCTTTGAACCCGAGTTCGCTTCCACCCCGTTCCCCCTAGACCACCAATCTTATACATCATCTGAGGTACAACTAGAGCGGTCAGCGCAACTATATGTTTACTTGACAGCAACTGAGTTTGGTTCCTTTGCCTTTGCAGAGACCGGAGAGATGGCCAACGAGCGAGTTGATGACCAGCCACACTCCTTTCCTTTGTAGTATATCAAGCAACCATCAACAACACCCTCTTAGCATCCCTAGAGATCATGCAAAGATAGATTAGAGACTAGAGGATGCTCATGGCAGAGGTAAGGAGGGAAATGAATCGGATGAGAGATGGGCAAGAAGAACATGATAGACCAGTTGGTGGTAGAGAGATACCGAGACATGAGGGTCGAGCATATTACAGATGACGAGAGGAGGCCCGTGATCCACAGAGACACGTATGCACCATGAGAGCATTGCACAACCCCGATGCAACTCTTGCCCACAGGTGGATCCAGCTACCGACCATCCTTGGTGATTTCAAGCTCAGGCCCTAGACAATCCAGTTGTTGCCTAAGTTCCATGGGCATGCCACCGAGGAGCCCCATCTTCACTTGCAGGAGTTTGAGTTGATATGCAGCACCATCCACGATAGGCTGGTGGACAAGGACACAATTAAGTTTATAGCCTTCCCATTCTCCTTAGTTAACAGAGCATCCTACTGGCTGAACCATTTGGGGTAGTTTGTCACTACATGGGAGCAATTAAGGACCGAGTACCTTAACGTGTATTATCCACTCGGTCGGATAAAGGCAGCTAGAGCAATGATCAACATATTCACTATGATCCCCAATGAACAATTCCATGAGGCATGGGATTGATTTCGAGAGCTCATCGACAGGTCCATATCACGACATCAACAAGCTCAATCTTGTCCAGAGTTTCTTTTGCAGGCTGACACTTGAGCTATAGGAGCTAGTTAGTGCCTCTTGTGGGGGGTCATGTTTCTCCAAGGATGAGAACCAAGTCTGGGCCATCTATGCGGAGATGGCTGAAAACTACACTATAATGACCCAGGCCAGTGTCTATACTCATGGGATGCACCCTCGCTGGGGCTATCTCACTAAAGAGTAGCACGCACTGAGGCTAGTTCTTCTTCCTCTTCTACAACGGAAGCGCTAGCAGAGTCATCAACTACCGACATGGGCATCATCAGCCAGAAGTTGGACCGGATGGAAATCATTAAGAAAAAGACGTGTCAGGGCTTGGACAAGCTCAACAGGATCGATGAGCTGGCCCAAACATTGAGTGACCTTAAGACACAAATCATTTGTCTCCAAGAGGCACAAACGGCTCCTCAACCCCATCTAGGTCACTAGCAGATCCAGGGAGTGGTTCTTTATAGCCCTCTCCAACCTACCGACAGGTTCACGACATCCAGGCAGAGACCATTCAGCTACTCCCGTAGTACCAGTTACCACCACCACCTTCTTCAGACACACAAATGGTGGTATACCAGAGCAATCAGCCCTTGGCGTCCCTTTCCCTACACTCACATGAGTAGATGGAGCCTTTGATGGAAGTCAACAGGAATTGGTATGGCCAGTACCAGCAGCAGCGCCGAATCTGTCGTGATCACCCAGGCTTTGGATGGTCCACTGGAGGTGCTCAGTCCCAGCAGTAGCCTCCGGCACGGTTAAGACAGGATCCTCAGCAACAGCATCCCCAATACTCACAACAGCATGTTTCTCAACCCAGTATTAGGGTCAGCAGTGGAGGCAGCAGCAGCAGCCTCATTCTTAGTTTTCATAGCCTCCCCCTTACTCTTACTCACATCAATAGCATAGCCAGCCTCATTTCCAATGAGGCAACCCATCCAGCTCTTATGCACACGCATATGCGGACCCAACACTAGATGATATCGCTTGCATGCTTTCCGAATAGCAAGCCACATTTAGGTGAGAGATGGATGAGTTTAGCCATGAGATGATGGAGATCATCAAGGGCAAGGCTGCCATACCTACACAGATTGAGCCCAACCCGAATAATCTAAGGAGAAAATCTGAGAAGGTACTATTTAAAGAGACCACCACTCCCAACGAGGTATTAGATGATATCCATTAATTATTTGATGCTTATTTTGTGACATTTAGGAGCGGTAGGAAGCCAGCCAGCGTCGATTCATCTAGGCGACACCACGATGCAGACTCTAGAGTAGTAGATGAAGTAGAGAGCAGTACTGATACTGCTAATGTTGATAATGGCAGTGGTTCTAAAGCCACCAAGGATGATGATCCAATCGACGGTACTTATGTCGTCGCATCTTCAGATATTGCAGATGGTGGTGCTGAGCCACCAATTTTCCAGATATTTGGCCAGAGTGCGGTACTTATGTTGCACTTTTAAATGTTGTTGGTAGTATTGATGCCACCAAAAGTCCAGTTGTGTTGACTCCTTCTCATGTACCTAAGGATGACTGTAGTAGACAAATATAAAAAAATGGAAAAAAATTAAAAATAAAAATATTAATAAAGGAAAGGTTTCTGTATCTTCTCTTGGTCCATCAGTGATGATTGATGATATTTGTATGGATTTTGGACCCATTCATGATTATATACCCATTCCTATTTCAAAACCTCGATCTTCTGAGGAGGGTCCTTCTATCCCCTTCCCTCAAGCACTCCACTTGGGAAAGGACAAAAAAATCAAAAATCCCAAAAAAGAGAAACCAACTAGTGTTCAGCGAACAGATGATGGACATATTCCATATCTAGCAGACGCTACAGGTGGCAGTAGAGCACATCCCTCTCTTACATAATAACGTTATAGAAAAGACCACTATCTATAGGAAGAATACTCATAACCACAATATAGAAATTCATGTGATCACCCGTGCCACTTGTTTTGTTATTCACAACCGATTGCTAGCCAAGAAACCAGATGCAGATGCTCTGTATGTCAGATGCCATATACATGAGCAGAAGTTTGATCATACTCTATTAGACAGCAGATCTTATATTAACCTCCTTCCGGCAACCATACTTGACCGTTTCGAGTTTGGCACTCTCAGATAGAGCAGGACAGTTCTTCAATTGCAGATAAATCCGACAAGAGGCCAAAGAGGTTATTAAAGGACGTTCTCATCACAATTCAGGGCCTGGAATTCCTCATGGACTTCGTTATGTTGGACATGGAAATCCCTGAGTGTGTGACTGATACCCCCATCATTTTAGGATGACCTTTCTTGGACACGGCAAAGGCAGTGTCCGATAACGATAGTGGGAAGGTATACTCTCATGTCGAAGGTGAGAGTATATAAATAAGGATGATTGAGAAGTTGAGAGCTAGAGATTCAGCATCGCTCAGAGCAAAGTTTCCAGCAGATGATAGACTCAGAACCAGATGTCCACCATGAGTGTGATTTTGTGATTACAAATGATGAAGCAATTTGGGTAGATCTGATTTCACGAGCTCTGATCACACCTTCAAAGGCCACAGAGTCACAGATGCCAGCGGATGAGAGTTTGGAGAGCATACTTATGACATAGGATACCTTAGAGGATGATGATTATGATAGGGTTAGTGAAACAGATTTTATATCTTGTGGTTCAGATTCAGATCCCTCGGATTCAAACACAAAGTTCGATAGGCGGGACTTTGGTGATTATTTACTGTGATTGATGTCTACAGACCCCACAACTTGGGTGGAGATAGAGCTAGTACAATTGATAGACACACTAGTAGGGCCATCTTCATCAATTTCAGTGATACAATGAGAGTTCTCTCATTCAGATCTGGTAACTCAGACATTTCAGAGGCCAGATATGTCAGCTCCCATATTCCCGAAATTGAAGACCTCACCGCACAGTATGAAGTATAGGTTCCTGGCGGGTGAGCCAAAAATGTTTCCAGTCATTATCTCAACAGATTTGACTGATGACCAAGAATCTTTTTTAATCAAGGTTCTTGAGAGAAACCGCAAAGTAATCGGTTGGTCTGTAGCAGATCTTCAGGGGATAAGTCTGGCCCTGTGCTCCCACCACATCTATCTGGAGGAAGACACTAAGCCTTTGTGAGAATTTTAGCGTAGGTCAAACTCGAATCTTTGAGATGTGGTCATAAAAGAAATATCCAAGTGGTGGAGCACCGATTTTATCTACCTCATCTCCGACTCCAAGTGGGTTTCTCTATTACATGTGGTACCCAAGAAGAAATGTATCACTACAGTTGTGAGTGAGTCTGGCGAGGAGATTGCTACCCAAGTACCCACTTCTTTGAGGGTCTATGTGGACTTCAGACGATTGAATATGGACACCAAGAAGGATCACTTCTCACTACCATTCATTGATCATATTATTGAAAGATTAGCTGGGAAGAGTCATTATTTCTTTCTCGATAGGTACTTAGGGTATAATCAGGTAGCCATTGCATCCGAAGACCTAGAAAAAACATCATTTACCTGTCAATTTGGAACGTATGCTTTTAGATGGATGCCCTTTGGTTATGTAATACCTCGACTACATTCCAAAGTTGTATGCTCTCCATCTTTTCAAACATGGTGGTGACAGTTTAGAGGTCTTTTGGATGATTTTTCATTCTACGATGATGGGTTTGATGCTTGTCTCGAGTACTCAGCGGTGCATCGAGGTCAACCTTGTTTTATCTTGGGAGAAGAGTCCTTTTATGATGACTCATGGGACGGTCCTTGGTCATATCATCTCCAAAAGGGACATGAAGGTCTATCAGGACAAGGTAGGTATCATTAGGAAACTCAATCCACCATCCAAACTTGAAGCATTTGTTGTCTTTTTTGGGGCATGTCGGTTTCTACCGACGATTCATTCAGGACTTCAGTCGTATTACCCGACCGCTTATCATCTTCTTACGATGGACACCAAGTTCATTGTAGATGATAAATGTCTTTCATCATTCGAGACTCTCAAGAATTTGGTCGTGCAAGTTCATATCCTTCAGCCACCCGATTAGTCTCTCCCATTCGAGATCATGATGGATGCTTCTGATTTTGCCATAGGGGCTATGCTTGGGCAAAGGAGGGATGTATTACCATTTGCCATTAACTACGTTAGGAGGACTTTGCATGCCGCTCAGAAGATTTATGCTATTAAAGAGAAAGAGATGCCAGCTGTATTATTTGCTCTTGAAAATTCAGATCGTATATTTTGGATCTAGAGTGGCAATTTATATAGATCGTACCGCCATCCGATGCTTAATGGCTAAGAATGATGCTTTTCTTATTCTTAGCTAAGGCACACTTGACTTGATGGATCCTTCTACTCCAGGAGTTTGATATTGAGATTAAGGATGAACCTGGAGTCAAGAATGTGGTAGATTATCTCTCTTGATTATAACATCTTGAGGATTCTGAGACTATCACACCTATCATCGAGACATTCCCTGATGAGGCGATTCTTGGTATCACCTCGCTCCCATGGTATGTTGACATTGTGAACTATCTTGTTGCCAATAAAGATCCACAAGGTTGTACCATGCAACAACTTGAGACTTTCCTAGTGAAGGTGAAGTCATACTATTGGGAGGTTCCCACTCTTTACCGCGAAGGAGAGGATAGTGTCCGACCTCGATGTGATCCTTAGGAGGAGCATCATGGCATCCTCACCTATTGCCACAAGCTTGAGGCAGGAGGACATCACTCTAGGAGATGGACAGTACAAAAGGTGCTCCAATCCGACCTTTGGTGGCCAAAACTCTTCAACGATTCAGATGAATTTGTGAAGCAGTGTACTGACTGTCAGAGGATTGGCGGTTGTGGTTATAGAGACATGATGGTGATGCATGACATTCAGTTCTGTGAGGTTTTTGATGCATGGGCATCGATTTTATAGGCCAATCCCATAAGAGTCAGTGATTCGAGTACATTTTGTTGGCTATGGATTATGTGAGTCATTGGGTTGAGGCCATCCCCGCCCGAGCTATTGATGCGAGGACTGTTTACAGATTTTTGAGGAAGAATATCACATCACGTTTCGAGGTTCCTAGAGTTTTGATTTCTGATGGGGAGACTCACTTTATCAACGACAAGGTAAGAGACCTTGCTAACAAGTTCAGCATAGACCATAGAGTTGCTACTCCATATCATCCACAGATGAATGGTCTTATTGAGGTTTCAAATAGGGAGATCAAGACTATATTGCAGAAGGTTATCAGCCCGGAACAAAAGGAATGGTCACAGCTTTTGGACTCGATCTTGTGGGCCTATAGGACTTCCTTCAAGACACCATTGGGTACATCTCCATTCAGACTCATTTATGGCAAGCCTTGCAACTTACCTGTTGAGATTAAGCATATGTAAAATTGGGCAGTCACTGAGATACTTTTCGATCCAGAGAGTGTAGGAGATCAGAGGAGAGCAGAATTGGCAGCACTGGAGGAGTTTAGAGACACAGCTTTCCCAAGTAGCTAACAATATAAGGACAAAGTAAAGATATGGCATGATTCTTATATCAACCATAACCTTTTTGAGCCCAATCAGAGAGTGTGGCTATTTTATGCTAGATTGTGATTATTTCTAGGGAAATTACAGAGTAAGTGGAAGGGACCTTACTTAGTCAAAAAGATGCATGACAACGGTAGTATTGATATACTTGAGTTGTCTTATGAGTCCATCTTTTGAGTCAATGGATAGCGCATGAAGCCCTTTCTTGATCATGATTCATTGACCGTTTATATTGCCCAGATTCATTTTATATGAGATGTGTTTTTTGACTTTCATATTATACATCTCATACCCGAGTTACACTTCTTTCCGCCTCTCTGTATATCCATGTTGTTTATATCACTCATTCATTCTGTTTAACACTCTATACAGCATCATATGATTTTTGTTATATTTAGGATGCACTTTATCCTAAGTACGGGGGAATGTTGATATATGTTCACCCTACTACCTCTGTTTTGTTTCCTATGCTCAGGGACATCCGACCCTAAGTATAAGGGAGGTAATATCTGTTTTTCCTTTATTTTATTTTTCTCTCACTTATCCCTCAACCGTTGACATTCTTTTCTATGCTTAGGGATCTTTTACCTTCTGTAGAGGGGGGAAAAGTTGAGTCGCTGATTGTGTACATTTTATTCCTCAGTATTCCCTTTTTGTACAATCTTCTATACTTATGATTACTTGATCCTAAGTATAGGGGGATCACCGACTTCTATTGATTTTAGTCTTTCCTTCTTTTGAACCGTTCTAGTATATGATTCTTTTCACTTCTCTATATTTAGCATGAGTTATGTCTTCCTTTGTCGCTTTTTGATTACTCTAAGGACATAGTTTGAGCTAAGTATAAAGGGTATGTCATATATATTGTATATATACTTTAGCCATAGCTCGTACTTTTGGGGGTAATAACATGGATATTATTTATAAATTTCGTATAAAAATATTTTCAAAAATGTGTGTAAAATCTTTGTAAAAGTTTTGCAAAATGATTTGTGAAATTTGTTAGTAAAAAACCTTTGTAAAATTATTTTTGTATAAATTTTGTAAAAATGTTTGTAAAAATATTTGGTTTGTAAAATTTTTATAAATAATTTTGTGTTCAAAATTATGTATACGGTAAATGTTTGTAAAATGTGTGAAAGCATAATGTTTGCAAAAACTTTTTTGAAAAGTTGTTTGTAAAATAGTTTGTAAAACTAGCTTTGAAAAAGGTTTGGAAAATATTTTGAATTTTTTTGAAAAATTTTGTCACATGGGTAATAAATTCTGGATATTGATGAATCCCTCTTAGATCATCATTATTCGCTATTTTTATCCTCTATTAATAAGAACTTCCTGACAAATCTTCATTAATTTCGCATCTCTACGAATGAACCTATTGGTGTCTAATTAACCGTGATATTTATTATATTTAATTACTTACCTTTTTCTTTTTTTTCAATTTTATTAAAAACCCATAAAAATTAGATTAATTATTGGTTGTATTTGTTTTGGCCTTTGAAAGAGCTAAAAATACAAAAAAATCTCAAAATCAAAAGTAGTGTTTTGTATCCCATTAAAAAGACTCCCAAAAATACACTATTGTACAAATGACCTATTTTGATACTTTGTTAAACAGGAAACTTGTAAATCAAATCGAGTTCTACAACTTTCATGTTTTGATTTTTTTTCTAATTTGGCCACCTTATATTTCTTGTGGATTTTTCTTTATTTTCTTATTTTTTGAATTTTCTAGAGCGTCCACGTGGTGCCCTCTAGGCAACCCACGTGGCCGCCTCTCTTCACACCATCCGGCTTGTTTCTCCACCCTTAGATCATCCCCAGACCCCTTCATGTCCACCGCCCATCCCCCCTCTCCTCTCCACCGTCTGATCGTTTAATCCTTCTCATTTGCACTGCACCCTCGTGCCTAAATAGCAGCCACAAGATCCTCCTCCCATCCAAGGGCGGAGTGCCCTCCACGTCGCATACTCCTCCTTGGTTGTTGACCCTCCTCTAGCGTCTCATCACAGCCATCCACTCGGGCTTCTCTTCCCACAAATCGATCTGATCCTAAATCAGATCTACGGCGTTCCCCAACGCTCTTCCTCCAGTCGTAGGATCAGAACCTGAGATCTTATCTCCACCCCTCGCTTGCGTCTCCATCTGAGCCGTTGGATCGCATGATCCAACAAATCTGCATCATTGTCCTCCTCCAATTGTCTCCTCCCTGTCCGTTATGACTCACAACACCTTGATGAAACTCAGTTTCATTATATTAAATAATCGATATCAACCCCCAAGCTTAGACTAATGTCAATAAAAAACCAAATAAATAATTGTATATATCTGCGCCTTAGAATAAATTAAAAATACAAAAAAAATAACAAAAGCAAAATTCGTAGTATTTTTATACCCTTCAAAACGCTCACAAAATTATTTCTCCCTTCATTTGACCTCGTTTCCATTTTTAGTCAACATGAAACTTGTAGATCTCAACGAGATCTACAACTTTAATGTTTTGAGTTTTTCCAAATTCGATCGTTTTCTATTCTTTTTTCATGCATCTTTGTCTGAATAACCTGATTGGGGCACGTGGCGCTTTCTGGTTGCACCATGTGGCCCGCTTCCTAGCGTGCCACCCTCCATCTGCCACCGTTCGATCGCCTTCTTCTCCTTCCATTCCAATCGTTCATTCCCATAGTCTTATCCCACCATTCAATGAGCCATTAGATCCCATCTCAGTTGTTCAACAGCGCCTCTCCCCCATCTTGACACGTGTTACCTCCAGCGTTGCCTGATCCTCTCCAAATCATCAAATCATGGTTGCTGGATTCCGCAATCATTCCTAACCCCCCAATTCAACTCCAGATGATATCTATACCATCCTCCCTCGCCTTATTCTCCTCATGCCACGTGTTGCCTTCCATCACCACCCGCTCTCTACCATCAACCTCAATCCCCACTGCTGGTGCGCGCTTCGAGTCCCACCATCCAATCAAGACCTAAATCATATCTCGGTCGTTTGCTTCTGCACATATCTCCTCACGACACCCACGGCCCTCGATCGTTCCCCCATCGATCTAATCCAAACCTCTTCTATGTGCCCTTCTCATGACCGTTGGAACATAAGATCCAACAGTCATGACTCCGTCTTCTTCCTCCGACCCCCTCTCACCCACGTTTCCCATCACACACACACACACACACACACCTCCCCTTTCCCATTTTCTCTGCCTCCCTAGCCTCTCCCTCATCTCGCTGATCAGGCCCAGTCAAAGCCCCATCATTCTTCTCCCTCGTGGGTACCCATTCGCCCCACAACCCCCTCTATCTCACTCTTAACTTCATCTTAAATCACGTTCAGCACCATCTGAATCACCAACATTCCTTCTTCAAATACACCCTCACCGTCGCATTTCCTCCCTGTCCACTTGTACGTAGGTCACGACCTAGCCTCCCTTCGTCGCCTTTGTGACAGAGAGGAGATGCCAAGGGGCGAGATGACCGTCGTCGACCCCGGTGTCGACCCCCGACCATGGTAGGCTAGGTCTCCGGTGCTCGCTCGTCAGCGAGCTGCTCACCGCAGCCGTGGGAGCCCAGCGAAGACCCAAGCTTCACTTAGAAGTCCAACCACAGGCCCTCGCTCCACCAAAACCCAAGGTAAGCTTCCTTGATATTCGTTGTGCTTTTTTCCTTTTTTTTCTTTTAATTAATTAGGTACGTCCGTTCACTATTGCCTCCCATTGATAATCTACTGAGATTCGCTCACCTTCCCTCATCCATGCGCTCATCCCCGCTACCCTTCTCGCTCCTCCGCAACCCCAGATCACTCCAACCCCCCCCACCTCTTCTCTAAGATCACCGGAGAGACGAATGGGCCGCCACGTTCTCCGCCCCATATGGCCCACATTCCACTCACGCTCATCCGCGCACGAAGGTTCGGCTATTTCTCTAATGTTGCAGGCACCTAAATGCTCATTGGTCGTACAGCGTCCAGACATCATTGGCCCCTTCCAAGATGACCAGCGCTTCACCCAAGCTTCAAGCTATGTCAGCAAGCTCTCAAGACTCTTTATGGAGCTCCGTTAAACCCGGAGAAGAGAAGTGGAGCTCTAGCAATGTCGTCGAAGGATATATAGCACCGCCACTCCCACGACGAAGGCTGAAGGTCCAGGACGAACAGGTGTCGTTGGATGACACCTACCTGGTGCTCATCCAACAGCCTATCTTCGGCCACGTCTTTTCCCCTTGAGCTTTCAGCTACCGTCTGATCTTCGAGATCAGACGGTTTATAGCACTCCACGTCGCCATCTCTGAACGTCAGCACCGAATCTCCAGGTTCGGAGCATCCGAGCCTCAGCAGAGCTTCTCCAAGAGACGCATGGCCCGAGCCACCCCTGAGCCTCATTCCGTGCCTCCATCGACCACTGAGCCTCGCCCCCTGCGGTTAGGGTAATTTGCAGGGAGGCCCCTGCATCTTCTTCAAATTACAACCAGGTCTTGCTAGCACGTGGAATCCATGCACACTTGGGATAAATTGCATCCAACCCTCGTCGGGTTCTTATAATTGCAATTATACCCCTGCACGTGTGGGTAATTTGCAGGGAAGTCTTGTGCTTTATTTTATTTACATTTAGGTCCTTCAAAGGACTTGTTTGTAGTACATTTTGTATTTATTTCCATGTCTTTCGTGTGTTTATACCCCTGGGCATTTTCTTCGATATCTTGAGCACCCGAGCTCCGTTTGAGTTGCTTTCAATGGCATTTCGAAGCTAGTTTAATTATCATTCTAATGTTTTTGACACTTTAGATTTTATTGAGTAATTCTAATAACTCAGTGTCACTTGCTCAGTGATTTTTATGCCATTAAGTAACTTGTCGATGAAAATGGTTTCATGAATTCTTTCTTAAATTAACCAGTTTTAAATTGATCTTTGATTCTACTTAAATAGGTCATAATAGTATATATCCTCACTTTCATCTGTTTGCATGTAAAAAAATCTAATAAAAATCATGTTCACATTGTCTACTTTGCATATCTGTGGGCATTGACCAATGAATTTGTAAATTTAACACTTAATCTGAATAAAAAGAGTCTAGATTCATACTTAAGAGGCTCGTGTCTCTGAGTTCAACCTTGGGCTTGCCCAAGCAAAATAAAAATCGACCACCTTGAGTTTAAGTGATAAATTAATCAAAGCGGTTTTTGATAAATCCAATTTTGCCCTACTGCAACAAACACATTCATTTCGATCATTAATTCGGTTGAATTAAGAGGATAACAATCGGGATTGTCAAATGGTGCCGTTGCCGGGGACACGGCTCATCTTTCATTTTATTTGTATTTTTCATTATTTGATTAAGTGTGATTTTTTTTAATTCATAGGTCTTGTTATTTGTGCATTATTGATAATTCTTTGATTTATATATAACGCATGCTTTTTTTGGCAGGGTCCCTTGGTGATCAAGGAGGCGAGGAGCAGGAGTTCCTCGCTGTGATGAGCTGCAGAAGCAAACATTAGAGAAAAATTGAAGAAAGAAAAAAAAGTCTCTTGCATTTTATTTCATTCCATGTAATAATTGTCTTTACAGCAGTCTTCATTTGAAGACTTGCAAGTGTAAATGAACGAAGTAATCGTGGTTGTGTGGGGATCTCCCCACTTAGTGTGGACCTAGGATCAGACACACGGCTCTTCGAGGTACTTCTACATTTTTATTCTATGTTTTTGATCGTAGGTAGGACACACATTTAATTTAGACGCACGTAAACATCGCCTTAGCCAAAATAAAATTTCTTCTTTTTTGCTAATAGAAGCATGTTAGGTGCGGTTCTTCATTGACTTGCATACATTTAGTTTTGGCTTTTCAAATCAGTCTTGTTTTCATGAATTTTGCTCAAAGAACTGTGAGTTTTCTCTCTTAGAATAGGTCATGAATTTATCGACTGCATTGGCTTTTCTCGACCTCCCTTCTTGGCTTGATCACCTAGGATTAATGGAAATTGGGAATGAGCGATAGACGATGATTGTTTGATTTATGTTCTCATTAAGATAGTGATGAAGTTAAGCTAATAATTGGGACTGTTAATGCAAGTTGACAATAAAATGGAGTAAACAAATACAATGTTTTGGGAGAGCAACACCCTAGTTTACGTAGGATGTTTTGATTCGACATTTTTCTTACTCCTTGTGTAAAGTAGAATGTTTTATCACCAATAAAAATGAAAAGATAATTAACCAACACTTGTTGGTTTCACATGTGAGTTGGTGAATCAAAGGGTATTGCATGGTTGATTGAGCCTTGTCTGTTTCGATACCCTCCCAGCGAACCTAGGAACTCGATTTATGTCTGTAGATTCATTCGCTCACGTACATCCATCCTAACTTATTTGTTCCCCTCAGGTCTCCCCAACATCAATTATCCATCTCTGTACTTAGGCTACTCTCAGCCTATGTATAGGGGGGACCTGAGTCCCCGTGATTTTCTTACTCTTTTATCCTTTCCTCTATACTTAGGTTATTTCTAACCTACGTATAGGGGCATCCTCCTCAGTTTGTATATTTTCCTATACCATAAATTAAGCTATCGCTTTGTATCACCTAGTGTTATGAGGGCATAGCAAAGTTTAAGTATAAGGGGTATACCGTATATACATTGCATATCTACTTTAGCTATATTTTGAATTTTTTTTGAAAAAATCTAAACGTTTTGGGGCTAGAGTATAATCTTATGAACTAAGTGGACAAAATGTTTTCAAAGGCTAAAATATTTTCTATATTATGTTGCATTACTTTTTAGGAAAATATTTGGAAAAAAGGATTTGAAAAATGGGTATTACTTATTTTGAAAAATTGTTTGAAAATAATATTTGAATGAAATTATATATATGTGTGTATGTGCATGACATGGTCTGGAAATATTTTCTTGATTTCAAGGAAAATTAGTTTAAGTTGTGTTCTAACTTTAATCAAAAATCCATAAAAATGAGTAAAAAATTTAAAGAAATCCTTTAAAAGTCAAATTAACTACTAAACGTAAATAAGTAGCCGTTTTTCAGTGAGGGTCTCCCATAGCAGAGTGGGTGGTTTAGAGGACATCGTATAAGGCTCCGTCCTCAAGTAACGGATATTGTTCTACGGCCTGTACTTACACTTGTACTGGTTGAAAGCAGATGCAACTAATCATTTGAGTGTAGGTAGTCAGTCAGCCTTTTAAAGTTTTCATAAAAATTTGAAAAAAATAAAAGAAAAAAATGTAGGAGTTGGTTTTTAATCCCTGATACTTTCACTCTAACACATGATATGTGATGTTCGAGAACACTTGGATTTAGGGGTCTTGAGATTTTAGGTTAACCAGCCTTAGTCATCAGGGTCTTCGACTTAAATATCCACATTTCCCAAGTTTATCTGATTTCTGTGCTATATTACGTGCTTAGTCTTTAACCTTAAGAATATGATCAGCACTTCACATACAGGACTGTGGTTATGATGAGATGAGTTGAAATTTCATTTGAGGAACTGGGATGAGGGATTCAGATCTGGACTTGATCAAATGATGCTCGAGGATTGGATAAAATCATTGAAGGCTTCATGAAACCTGAGTGTTAGCATTTTTAGCCAGTATGAGAACTTGGTTCTTATGCTAATCTCTTGATATTTACCTAGGTGCCATGGTGTGATAAAATTAAAAAAAATGTTGATCAGTGTGCGCCAACCCTTGGTAAAGCAGTAGTGCTAGCCAAAAAAAGAATACAAAGAAATACCACTGTTGAAATAAGCTCTCATCCTATAAGTCAAATATAAAAAGAGCTTCCACCAAAGGCGAGCGCTCCCAACCATTTCAAAGTGTCCACTTGGACCACCGCTATTAGGACCAGGAGTTGGGCTTGCACCAAAAAGGGCTCTACATCGTAAATGCTACAAGTCTGGGTGTAGAAGGTATCATAGATACTCAAAAAAGGCACACCCCATGTATTCACAGAAAAACAAGTGCAGACGACTCCAACTTCTCTTGACGGACGCACTGATCAACACCAAAATATGCGTTGAGTTAATAAGGCCCTCAAGAGAATCAAAATCCAAAGTGTCAAAATAGAGATTAAGCTATGCCATTCGAAATATAATTAAATTTGCTTCAAACGACACTGAAATCAACTCAAACGAATCTTGGATTCTCAAGATATCAAAGAAAGAGCTTAGGGGCGTAAACGCAAGAAAAACATGGAAATAAATACAAAAGGTACTACAAACAAGTCCCTAAAAGGACATAAATGTAAATAAAATAATGCGCAAGGACTTCCCTGTAAATTACACACACGTACGAGAGTATAATTGCAATAATTAGAACCCGACGTGGGATGGATGCAATTTACCCAAGGCGTGCGTGGTTTCCACGTGCTAGCAGGACATGGTTGTAATTTGAAGAAGATGTGTGGGCCTCCTTGCAAATTACCTCGACCTCACATGATGGGTCATGTGAGGTGAGGCTCGGTGGTTGATGGAGGCGTGGAATGAGGCTCAGGGGTGGCTCGGGCCACGCGTCTCTTGACGAAGCTCTGCTGAGGCTCGGATGCTCCAAACCTGGAGATTCGATGCTGACGTTCGGAGCTGGCGACGTGGACTGTTGTAAACCGTCCGATCTTGGAGATAAGACGGTGGCTGCAAGCTTAAGGGGAAAAGACGTGGCCAAAGATAGGCCATTGGATGAGCACCAGGTAGGTGCCATCCAACGACACCTGTGCGTCCTGGACCTTCGGCCTTCACCGCGGGGGTGGCGGCGCTATATGTCCTCTGACGTCACTGCTGGAGCTTCACCTCTCCTCTCCGGGTTCGATGAAGCTCCATGAAGAGTCATGGGAGCTTGTTGACGTAGCTTGAAGCACGGGTGAAGCGCTAGTCGGCTTAGAAGAGGCCAACGACGTCTGGACGCGGGATGTGGAGTTCACGATTTTTGCTTTGATGAGGCTCCGGACAATGAGCATTTAGGTACCTGCAAAGTTAGGGAAATAGTCGAAGCTTCATGCACGGATGAGAGTGAGTGGAATGGGGGCCATATGGGGCGGATAACGTGGCGACACATTCGTCTTCTCCGGCGAGCTTGGAGAAGAGGGCGGGGAATCAGAGCGATCTGGGGTTGCAGAGGAGTGAGAAGGGTAGCGGAGATGAGAGTGTAGATGAGGGATGGTGAGAGAATCTCAAGAGATTATCAATGGGAGATGACAATGAATGGAGGTACCTAATTAATTAAAAGAAAAAAAAAGAAAAAGCACAAAGGTAATCAAGGAAGCTTACCTGGGGTTTTGGCAGAGCGAGTTCCTGTGCTTGGACTTCTAAGCGATGCTCGGGTCTTTACTAGACTCCCGCGGCTATAGGGAGCAGCTCGCTGACGAGCGAGCACCGGAGACCTAGCCTAAGATGGCTAGGAGTTGACACCAGGGTTGACGACGATCGTCAATCCCCTTGGTGTCTCCTCTCTATCACAGAGGGACAGAGGGAGGTTGGGTTGTGACCCACGTATAGGTGGATGGGGAGGAAATGTGGCGGCAGGGGTGTATTTGAAGGAGGAATGTTGGTGGTTCAGATGGTGGCGAACATGATTTCAGGGTGAAATTCAGAGTGAGATAGAGGGGGTCATGGGGCGAGTGGGTACCTGCGAGGGAGAAGAATGATGGGGCTTTGACTGGGATTGATCAGTGAGACAAGGGAGAGGCTAGAGAGTGGAGAAAATGGGAAGGGGGAGGTGTGTGCGTGAAGTGGGAAACGTGGGAGAGAGGGGGGTCGGAGGAAGAAGATGGAGTCGTGGTTGTTGGATCTTGCGATCCAACGATCAGGAGAAGGGCGCGCATATGCCATTCCGATTAGATCGATGGAAGAACGATCAAGGGTCGTAGAGAGCACCACGTGTCGTGAGGAGATGTGGGCGGAAGTGAACGACCAAGATATGATTTAGGTCTTGATCAGGTGGTGGGACTCGAAGCACGCACCAGCGGTGGGGATTGAGGTTGATGGCAGAGATCGAGCAGTGATGGAAGGCAACATGTGGCATGAGGAGAATAAGGTTGGGGAGGACGGTCCAGATATCATCTGGAGATGTATCGGAGGGCTGGGAATGATTGTGGAATCCAGTGACCATGATTTGATGATTTGGAGAGGATCAGACGACACTGGAGGTGACGCGTGGCAAGATGGGGGAGAGGCGCTTATGAACGACTCAGATGGGATCTGATGGCTCATTGAATGGTGGGAGAAGATTGCAGGAAGGAATGGTTGGGATGGAAGGAGAAGAAGGCGATCGAACAATGGCGGATGGAGGGCGCATGGCATGCAAGGAAGTGGGCCACGTGGCGCAACCAGAAAGCGCCGCGTGGCCCAATCAGGTTATTCAGACAAAGATGCATAAAAAAGGAAGAGAAAAAGGCCGAATTTGGAAAAACTCAGAACATGAAAGTTGTAGATCTTGATGAGATCTACAAGTTTCATGTTCATCAAAAACGGAAAAGAGGTCAAATGAAGGGAAAATCTTTTTGTGAGCATTTTTAAGGGTATAAAAACACTATGAATTTTGCTTTTGTTATTTTTTTGTATTTTTAATTTATTCTGAGGCTCAAATATATACAATGATTTATCTGGTTTTTTATTGACATTATTCTAAGCTAGCGGGTTAATATCTGTGATTTAATACAATGAAACTGAGTTTCATCACCTCCTATACTTAAAACTATGCTCGTCCCCGAACATTTCAAAAATGAATGAGCCGGATTATCCCCCAATTGTGCATGTGCGTCCTGGATCTGATCCGTTCAAGAACTCCCAATTTTACAGATCCAAAATCTCAAAGCTCATCCCAGCCATAAGAAAGAGTTATCCAATTTCTCTAATTTTTAACTCTCTCTTGTATACATATAAACTAAGGATTTGACATTAAGTGTTGAAAGCGATCACGAGAGTAGAGTCACAACGTCACCCAAGGTCCCGATCCAAGAAATTCTCCAAAGGACCCAATCCTCAACTCTGGGGAATAAATCAAATATTGCTTCCAATCCACTATCACTTTAGTTGTCCGACATAGAAGTGTAGGTGGCAGGCCAGTTGATGGAGGGTTTAGGATTGTATCATTTCTTCTCTCCCTCTCTTTTTGAGTAATTCTAATAACTCAGTGTCACTTGCTCAATGATTTTGATGCCATTAAGTAACTTCTCGATGAAAATGGCATCGTGAACTCTTTCTGAAATTGACCACTTTTTAATTTCTCTTTGATTCTACTTAAATAGGGCATAATTGTATTCATCCTCACTTGCATCTGTTTGCATGTAAAAAAATCAAATAAAAATTATGTCCGCATTGTCTGCTTTGCATATCTGTGTGCATTGACCTGTGAATTTGTAAATTTAACACTTAATCTTAATAATAAGAGTCTAGATTCATACTTAAGAGGCTCGTGTCTCTGAGTTCGACCTTGGTCTTGCCCAAGTAAAATAAAAATCGACCGCCTTGAGTTTAAGTGATAAATTAATCAAAGTGGTTTTTGATAAATCCAATTTTGCCCAACTATAAAGAACACATTCATTTCGATTGTTAATTCGGTTGAATTAAGAGGGTGAAAATTTGGTTTGTCACACCTCTGCCCTCTTCCATTTTTTGCCATCGCCCTCGTCTCTCTCTCTCTCCTCATTCTAACGTCACATCTGGGTAGCCTGCACAACCCTCTCCCTCTCGTAACCTCCAATGCCTCCTCCCATCACTCCACTAGTTGTTACCACTGATGCCATTAGACCCCTTGTAACCGCGATCTCCAACCTATATAGCTTCCACCTCTGCCGCTCTCCCACTTCATCAACCGACTCATGGGTAATCCTAGCTTCTCCCTCCTCCGGTGATAGAAGAGGAGGCATTTGATTGGCGATCATGTGTCCTCTTACCCAGGTGTCGACCCTTGACCATCACCGGACGAGTAATAGTGGCCCCGCCACCGTCGAGCACCGAGGATCGGCTGACCTTGTCGTGCGACAACCGGAGACTCCCCTAGGGACCTCAGCACAGGATGCTTCACCCGCCCTCATTCTCTTCTATTCTCCAAGTACTCCTTCCCCTTAGTTTTTCATCATCCTTCTCTGAATATTTTCGCCGTACACGAAACCATCCACCATTGCATAACCATCTTCCGAGCTTCAGCTAACCACCTCAACCTTCACTGCACCTTCCAGTCGCCCTCCTCCCCTCTCTAGGACCCCCTCCCGCTCCGTTCCTTTTCCTCTCAAGCTTGCCGGAGAAGAACCACCAGGGCTCAGCTTCCCGTCACCCCACGACCCTCCATTCACCCTTACCTTACTCGTATTCACCTTGTGCATGCTTCGGCTAAGCTAACACCGCATGTACCGTCATTGATCGAACTTCATACGCATGCTCCGGCCATCTCCTCCACCTCCGACAGGCATGCACCATCCCGCATTCTCAGCCATCACCTCACCTTCACCTTTCTTTCATCCCCTTCGATAGCTCATCATGAAGGCGCCTGCACCTTCCAAGCAGATGTTGGAGGTCGGTAGAGGAAGAACATGCTCGCCGGAGCATAACCTCCTCCGACAAAAGGGGCGGAGCATGAAGATGTAGATGCCGTCTGATCCTCACGATCGGACAGCCTAGAAGCAACCATATCATCCTCAACGAGGCAAGGAGGCTCGGGTGTCATGAACCATATCACGTAGCTCCAGAACATGCCACGTATCGTCCGAGCCCAAGCCGCGTCCCGAGTTTGGTCCCTCGCGTGCATGGTACGTGAGGGACTAGATAAATTACAATAAAGACCCTATAACTTTAGATATTATAATTAGGTCCGTAGTTGCGTGAACATGTGCTCACCTGGGTATTTTACAGGGAGGCCCTTGGAACTTTTGGGAATTGCAAAATGATCCCTACATGCAATGGAATATTTATAGAAGGGTCGTGTTGATTTTTGGTATTTGTAAATGGGTCCCTCCAGGGACCGATTTGCAATATTTATCTTTTATTTCTCATGCATTTTTATTACATTTATGCCCTCGAACTATTCTTAGCATATCTTGAGCATATTGAGTCCAATTTGAGTGATTTCAGTTTTGTTTTGATGCTTTTTTTGTCCTCTTCTAATGACATAAAGAATTTCATGTTTAAATACTAAATTAAAAAGGCTACATTTTTTTGTACTTTGTATCTCTTACTTTTTTGGTAAATTCCATTACTTATCATTATTGTACAATGTGACTCTGAAACTGATACTTATTCTATTTCTCAACGTTTTTCCAATTAAGGGCATATCTGTACATCATTTCTTGCATACTTATTTGCATCGCATTAATTGAGTACATACATAATCTTTTTATTAGATTTTAAGATGCAATAAAAAGATGATGTATGTACTCAATTAATGCGATGCAAATAAGTATGCAAGACAAGATGTACGGATATGCCTTGAATGCAAAAAGTTGAGCAATGGAATAAGGATCAGTTTCAGAGTCAAATTGTAAAACAATGATAAGTAATGGAATTTAACATAAAAAGTAAGATACATGGAGTACATGAAAATGTAACCTTTTAAATTCAATATTCAAACATGAAATTCTCTATGCCATTATAAAGAGGATAAAAAGAGCATCAAAATGAAACTGAAATCACTCAAATTGGACTTAATATGCTTAAGGTATGCTATGAACAGTGCAGGGCATAATTGTAATAAAAATTGCATGATAAATAAAAGACAAATATTGCGAATAGGTCTCTGGAGGGATCCATTTGCAAATTACAAAAATTGGTAGGGCCCTTCTGTAAATTTTCCATTGCGCGTATGGATCAATTTGCAATTTCCAAAAGATGCAAGGGCTTTCTTGTAAAATACCCAGATGCACGTGGTACGCGCCTGGGACCTAAATATAATATCAAAAACTTCCCAGGTCTTCATTGTAATTTGTCCAACCCCTCACGTGCCATGCATGCAAGGGACCAGGCTTGGGAGGTGGCTTGGGCTCGGGTGGCACGTGGCATGTTCTGGAGATTCGTGATATGGTTCATGACGCTCGAGCCTCCTTACCTCGTTGAGGATGACGTGGTTGCATCTAGGTCGTCTCATCGTAAGGATCGTAAGATAGATGTATCTCCATGCACCGCCCCTTCTGTCAGTAAAAGATGTGCTCTAGCGAGCATGTTCTTCCTCCACTGACCTCTAACAACTTCTTGGAAGGTGAGGGCACCTTCGTGATGAGATGGCGAATGGGATGGAAGCAAGCCCAAGGTGAGGTGATGGCTGAGAATGCGGGATGGTGCAGGTCTATCGGAGGTGGAGGAGATGACCGGAGCATGTGTGCAAAGTCTGATCAATGATGGTACCTACAGTGTTAGCTTAGTCGAAGCATGCGCAAGGTGAATGTGAGTGAGGTGAGGGTGAATGGAGGGTCGTGGGGTGACGGGAAGCGAGGCCCTGGTGGTTCTTATCTGGTGATCCTGAGAAGAAAAGGAACGGAGCTAGAGAGGGTCCTTGAGAGGGGAGGAGGGTGAGTGGAAGGTGCGACGAAGGTGGAGGTGGTTAGGTGAAGCTCGGAAGATGGTTATGCGATGGTGGATGGTTTCGTGCACGGCGAGAAAATTCAGAAAAGGATGATGAAAAAATAAGGGGAAGGAGTACATGGAGAATAGAAGAGAATGAGGGTGGGTGAAACATCCTGAGCTGAGGTCCCTAGGGGATGCTCTGGTCGTCGCACGACAAGGTCGGCCGATCCTTAGTACTCGACGGTGGCAGGGCCACCATTACTTGGTCGGTGATAGACGAGGGTCGACACCTGGGTAAGAGGACCCATAATCGCCAATCAAACACCACCTCCGCTGTCAACGGATGAGGGAGAAGTTAGGGTTTATTGAGTTGGTGGACGAAGTGGAAAAGTGACGGAGTGGCTGCTATATAGGGTGGAGAAGGCAGTTACAAGGGGTGTAATGGTGGCGGTGGTAACGGATGGTGGAGTGATGGGAGGAGGCACCTGATGAGGCTAAAGAATCGGTTTCGCGGCTTTTCTTTTATTGAAGAAAGTAGTCGGTTGTACCAGAAAGCCGCGAAACAAAAGATCGGTTCTTGAACCTATCAAACAATTACGGTTTTCTGTCGGAAAACCGTTCACTAATATTTCACCAGGCAAGTCTTCCTGGGTCGAACTCAAGGAGGCAGAATAAATTCCTCAGATTTTTGTCCTCGTAATTTTATTTTTTAATTCTTCTCTAAGTGGTCAAGTCAAAACCCTTTTTTAGTGATTTTTATTTTTGTTATTTTTATTTGATTTTATTATTTTCAAATTTTTATTTAATTTTCAAAAAGGGATATTTTTCAAAAAGATTTACTTATTATATAATAGGTGAATAATAGCTAGGTGATACTATATAGTATGGTGAACGGGGTTCGAGCCGCGAGCTCGAACTACACAAGAAATCAAAACAAAAAAAGACGGCTTTCGATAAAATCAAAACACGTCAAAAACTCGTCAAAAAGCCACGAAATCTTTATACTACGTAGTTGGGGTAGTTGTGTAACTACCCTCAAGAAATCGTCAAAATCCGAGGTCACAAGAAGAAGTAAGAACCCCTACAGCCCAGAGGCATAAGCGCAAGAAAAACTAATTAAAAAGTTTGCAGTTAGGTCCTCAAGGACTGTTCTGAAGAAAAAGTAAACAAATATTTACATTTAGGTCCCCACGGAGGGACCTAAATGCAAATAACAAAACCTTGTGAGGCAGGATGAAAAATCTGGAAGTCTGCTGGAGTTACTTTGTAAATTTTCCACCGTTTCGTTTTCTGCGGCTGAGATTAGAACTTGCGTGCTCCGATCTGACGCTCACAGGTGCGCCACGTGCCGCGCACCTGTGCGTCGGCTGTTCTTGAGGTAGTTGAGCTGCTGGCGAAGACGTCCTCTTCTCCGAATTATCGCGACCGCTCTCCGTCGACTTTGGCGCTCCGGCGGGGCCAGAGGGGTGGCTCCTCCACCCCTCGAGCTCGCCCGCAGTAGAGATGTGACCGGTGCTGCTCCGAGCGGTGGTGGCATCGCGATGAAGACGGTGGTTCCGTCCTCCTGGAGATTGATCTGTTCTGAGGTCCAACTTTGGAGATGAATTTCGACGATGAATGAAGCCTTCCAGATACGAAGCAACTAGCTCGCGATGAAGTATGACCTGCAAGGAACACAATCGAATGCTCGATTCGTATCGAATCGGCAAACAGATGAAAGATCACAAGCTCCAAAGTTGATGAAAAACTTTAAGTTTCCAGCCAAACCACCAAATGCATGAAGATGGCGATGATTGATAATCGATTTGAAATGAATGTAAAGCGAATCGAAAGGAGGTATCGGATATGCGTCTAAGATGGATGATCAAGCTATCTAACTGCGTGATTAGCTACGCTAATCGTGGCTCGAATATCGAAACAAAAACGAAAGAAAATGGAGGAAAGGCCTGGGGAGATCTAGGTATATTACCTGGATGAAGCAGCTCGACGGCGGCCAAAACTGGAGCGAAACGCGGCGCTTGGGCGGCGATACAAGGCGGCGTGGCTACCTTGGAACCTCCTCCGATCTTTCTTCCTCCACGCGAGCTGGCTTGCAGGTGCTGTCACCCCCGGAGCGAGGCGGAGCGAGGTGGGGAAAGTGGGGGATCGGGTAGACTGGAGCTAGAGCTCAGGCAGTTAGGAGAGTTGGTTAAAAATGGCGGACTTGGAGGGCTTTTATAGGACAGTTGGCGTGGGCTCCAAGTCGAAATCGATGGTGGCGATGGAGAGGGTTGTTGGAAGAAGGGATCGGAGGGTCTAGGTTGGTCGGAGAGGTTAGAAATCATGCGGGAAAAATCAATGAAGTCGGCAGGTTGGTGCAGAAGTCGGCAGACCTGCTTCTTGGGGAAGAAGGCCCAGGTGCTGACAAGTGTCAGCACCTGGTTGGTCCAGGAGCATAAATATCTTATAAATTAAATATAAAATAGTAAATTACATTATTTTAAATAAGTGTAAATACAAAAAGTGTAGATAAATTAATTTCCTAATTTAGGGACTAATTACTTTTAATAAATAATAAATATTATTTAAAATATAAATATTATATTAATTAATATGTATTTATAAATAGGTTTTAGATTTTTAATTTAATAAATAAATAAGTAAAAATTAATTTTATATTTTCTTAATTATTAGAGTATTAAATAAGCTTTATATGAATTTTTATATATTTTTATAAATTAATTTACATATTTTAATAAATAGGGTTATTATCTAAGTAGGTCATTTATACCTATATTTTGGGGTTTTGATTTTATTAAAATAATAAATAATCTCCGAAAATTATGAAATAATTTATGGTAAAACTACAAGATCATGAAATAATTTAAAAATTATAAAATTAAGATTATGATAAATAATGTGTGTTACATAAAATAAATAGCCCAGAAACCCTGTTGTCTTTTGGTCCCAAAATCGACTTTTTGCAAACGGACTCCAAATTCGATGAAACCACCTTTATTAATTAGAGAATATTATTTTATGAACTTTAAAGGTGAGTAGAGTTAAATTGGAGTTCGTATGAGGAAGTTATGATGTTTGGAAGTTGAGATTTTGACAATTTACAGGCTGGGTTTCTTGGCATATATACAGGGTAATATTTTTAACTTATTTTTATATTTTTATATATATTTTTAGGAATAATTAGAAGAAGAGTTTGGTGAAAAATATATTTATATGAAATAATTAAAATTCTTTGAAGTTTTGTATTTATTTTATAAATAATGAAAGGTGTATATGTGTGTTTTAAATTATTTTTTTCTGGTTTTCTTTCCTTATCTCCCCCTACTTTTTGGTTTGTCGACCAATCCATGCTGACTTGGTCTCGGGGGTTGGGTTATAAATATATCTTACAGCTATATTTATATTTAAGTCATATTGTATATATATACATATATTCAATCTGCCTTTTTCTTTATTTTTCTGGTTCTTTATTTATTTACATGAGTTTAGTGGTTAAAAGTGAATATTTACACATGAATGGTGTTTTGTTAAAAGATGAGATTTAATGGATATTTACATGTATTTGTTAAGGGTTTTAAGACAAAATGCGACAGAAAAGTTAATGAATCATGGATTCATCAACCCCCTATACTTAAACTTTGCTAGTCCCTTAGCAAACACTTATTATGAAAAAGTAAGTGCAAAAGAAAGAAAGTTAGAATGAATTTGTTTTCCTAAACCAATTCATGAGAACAGACAAAGGACAGAGCTTGATCGGACCTGAAACAAGCATTTTGTCGGAACCTTAACTAGGATTAGGATTTTGTCCTCAACAGTCTTCAAGTTCCATAATCCTTACTCAAGATCACTTCATCGGCTAGTTCAGACTCACTTATTCATATCGCAAACTCTATCATCCTTGAAATCAACTTGTACATTGTGTGAATTGATTTAGCTCTTCCTGCTTAGAGAACCGAAGAAACCGTCAATCCCGGCTATACACTCCTATGGATTCCTCATCTTGCTACTCTTTCCTCGAGGAGGGAGGTACTCCCTTCTGAGTTCAGTTCTGCTATGTCCACAATCGAATATAGGGAGAAGTTAGAAGAATGAGAAAAGAAGTGGAGTGCGACCAGTGTAGATGCATCTCCTTGTGAAGCCCAACCGGTGTAGCTGAGTCTCCACTAAGATGTGCAGGCATATTTGGTGGAAGCTTGGACCATTGTGGTCTTATTTGGTGGCTTCTGTATTGCTTTGACTTTGTAATTTGCTTGCACTGCATTCATCTTTTTGTGCCTCGACGGATATAGCATCTTTTTAGTACGTCCCTTTTTTGAGGTCTTAGAAAAATTGTGTCAGCAGATCCTTCCCTCATCTGAAGCAACTATCGCAACCCCAATCTCTCCCGTCTTTAGATGTCAATGCCGCAAAGATAAGGATAGGAACGCACTACCAAGGTGTACTGCCCTTCGGAATTCCATGCGAGTTGAGCTAAGTGCAGAGTGCATGTGTTCAAGATTGGTTCACTGGTGTAGAGTTGTGCGGATGACTCCAAATGGTCTACTTAAGCTCAGATGACTTGATTTCCCGAATATGGTCATACGGAACCCAAAGATTTAAGTCACCAGACCTGAAGAGTCTAAATTCCAGTTCCTAATCAGGCTCCTTACAACGAGAGCTAAAGGGCGTAATCAAGCTCCATCCTTTAGACTAGACTCAGTCCTTAGTTTCGGAAATCAAACTTATTCTGAAAAATGCGAATGCAAATGCAACCATGTTTTTGTGAAGTATATTTTCTGAATTTTACTCATTTTTATGGATTTTAAGGATTTTGTAATTTTTATGAATTTTAGGACTTTGTATTTTTTTATGGATTTTATGATTTTTATAAATAAGATTTTATTCATGAATTTTACAAGATATATTTTATTTAAGTTAAGTGTCTAATGTATTTTACAAATTTTATCTACAAAGTATTTTACAAGGGTTGAATGGTTTTTATACAAGTTTTAATACATAGTATTTTAAATAAGTATTATACATATTTTAATGACAAATTTTAAATACATATTTTAATTACAAGTTTTAATTACAAATTTTAAGCATGTTTTTACTTATTTACGAGGATTTTATAAATAAAAGAGTGGATTTTAAATTAACCCTTACCCACTTTTTATGAATTTTATAGATAAAGAAAATACATAAAAGTACGAGTTATGGCCGAAAGTATATATACAATATATACGCACCCCCTATACTTAGCTTGAGCTATGTCCTCATAGCGTCAAAAGAGAAAAAGGAGGACATAACTCGTGCTAAGGAAAAGTGGGTGAAAAAGGATATCGATCACAAGTCAGTCAACCCCCCCTATACTTACGATCGGGTCATCGTAAATATTAAGGGAGAGCAAAAACGGGATGACTGAATGAAAAGGATAAATAACGAAAGTTCAAAAGAAAACGGAAATGAAATCATCGAAATCACTCGGTCCCCCCTATACTTAGGATAAGGCATCCTAAGTATAGAAAAGAGTGTAGCCAAAAATTGGGGACCAGTGATTCGTGAAAAAGAATGGCTATACAAAAGAATCAGTACAAAAAATAAAACGTGAATCAGCGGGCAATCAGTCCCCCCTATACTTAGGATCTGGTATCCTAAGCATAGAAGACGAGCAAAAACGGGGACGATTGTGGTCTATGAAGAATATACAAGTGTGGTGAATCTCCAGAAAAGAATGGCTCAAAAGAATTTGTACAGGAAGAAGTGAAGGAATGATCATGATTCATGTACAAAGTAGATCACTTCAGTACGGGCCAGATGATCAGTAGTCTCTATGAAGTGCTTCAGCATCTGCCCGTTAACCACGAATGGTTATCTGATTACTTCAACCAGGGTCATACTGAATTTTCTGCTTTTTATGTGTGTATTGATCCTTGGCTGAAAAAGTAGAGCCTCTTCTGTAAGTAAACTCTGTACATGGCATAGCTCTCTTTTCTGAAGTATGCGTCTCTGGAGTCGGACTACAGAAGGTGTCTATATGTGTCAGCATTACACCATCCGACTCTCTACGCTGAATAGACTGTATGATCTGTGTAATGTATTCGATGGACTCTTGTGTTGTAATATGTGTTCTTTCAATCTGCGGCACAGAGATATCTACTGCAGGTGACTGCTCATCTGAGTCTGATATGAACTTTGTCTCTGTATGTGAACAATCATCCGAAGAACTAGGTACCAAGTGATCTACCCTATCCTCTTGTAGGATATCTTGGGTATCAAAATAAACACTCTCAAGATCAGGAGACTGTGTCTCATCTATGTTTTGGCAATCTTCCGCAAGACTGGTGTCCTCTGAAGTAAATGACAATACTGATCTAGGACTGCTACATTCTCTCTCCATCTCAATGTGTATCTCTCCGTTGTCTGTGCGGAATGATACTCTCCCAGCATCATAGTCAAAGAGTGCTCTTGCTGTCTGCAAAAAGGGCCTCCCGAGAATGATTGGAGCAAGGTGTAACTGCGCAGGGCATGTCATGTCTAGGACCGTAAATTCCACGGGAAACTGCGAGCCCTGAACGGTCACGATAATGTCCCTCAGTACGCCTCTAGGTCTCTTTGTAGATCGGTCTGCAAATTGGAGTATCGCTCGTGATTTATAGAGAGGACCTAGCTTGAGCTTATTAAGCAAAGAAGATGGAAGTAAATTGATCGAGGAACCATTGTCTAAGAGAGTATGATTGAATGTAGTGTATTCAATCTGACAGTTGACATAGTGAGCTCCCAAATCTTTCTTCTTCTTGGGTACCTTGTTCCGAATTACACACGAAGTTGCCTTGGTTAAAATATGCTTCTCAACTCGTGATCTCTTTTTCCTACGCGAAGTACATTTGTTACTTAACTGATTCTTGAGCGTAGGAAAATGATCCAAGGCATCGTGCAGTGGAATCTTCAGAAAAATGTGATCTTTCAATAACCGTTCGGTTTCTGGAGTGACAACATTCTTTTTGGTCTTTTTCTTTCCTTTTCCAAACAAAGCATCGGGAAAAGGAATAAAGTCAGGGGTCAGAAAATCAGAAGTTTTATTCAACTCAGAATCGGCATTTACATCGAGAGTCTCAGAATTATTTACAAAACTCTCTAAAACAGGGGAAGAAATGTTTTTGTCCGGGCTCTCTGCCTGATCTGGCGTGATGTCATCGTCTGAGTCGCCAGTATCCATATCTGATGAGTTGGCATTGCTCCCGTCTCTTGATTCTGCATCCACATCCTCTTGCAGATTCTCCTCCTCGGCATCAGGATCATGATCGTGCTCCTCTGGTACCATCTCCTCTTCTCCAGCAGGTGTTTGCAGTGATCTACCGCTCCTTAGACGAATGAAGTTAGACAAAAATTCAGGAAACGAGATCTTACCTATAGGATCTACCTGATCTGGATGCCTCCTCTTGTTGTTCGGATTCATCTGAGGCTTGGCTGGGAGAGTGGTCTTCAGCACGGTTAACTCGTCCAGACGACAGTTAACCTGCTCCATCTCAGTCTTGTGCGTGATCTAGAGCGTACTGAGCATATCCATAATTTGGTTGAGCGCCTGGGCCTGTGAAGACATCTCCGGTTCGGTGTGATGGCCCTGGCTTGCTCCTCTCTCCTGCCTTGGCGTGAAATGCTGAGAGGCGGAAGGCTGGGAGTAGTGCTGAGGTGTGGAGGAAGACTGCTGCGGCTGCTGAAAAGAATAATTCGGTGAAAACTGGGCAGGGTGCTGATATGAAGGCTGCGGTCTCTGATGGTAGACATTCGGATGAGACTGTTGCGGCGTGAAGCTCTGGCGGTGCTGGAATTGTGGACGTCCATGCTGCGGATGACCGTATGGCTGCTTCGGCTGCTGATTCGGTATACTCGGCTGCTGCATCGGAGTATACCAAATCCCGTTGATCTCGAAAGTGGATTGCGGCTCCACCTCCATCTCTGCAGTGCTGATGATCTGGCTGGAATTGGCATGAGACTGATCCTCATGCCAATCAATCTGCGGAATCTCGGGCTCGCTCTGGACATAGTGTATCTGACGGGTGGGTGGAGCGGGTGTGATCCTCCGTGCTGATTGTGCGTTGGAAGAAGTCTGGTTCTGCTGGTACTGGATCTGAAGATCAGCGACCTTCTTCGATAGATCACTCAGCTGCTGAGGTAGAGATGAGAGTTTCTCCAACTCTCGCAGCGGATGTAGGTCTTGGACCTGCTTGTGAATCACGTCCACCAACGTCAATTTCTCGCTAATGAAGCCCATGTTGGTGTTGGATTCAGAGTCCGAGATATTCGCCACCTTGTGATGTTCTCGGTGATGTGGTGGCTGTGGGGTTTTCTGAAATGCCTGAGTAGAGTCTACAACTCTCGAGTTCTCGGCCATCCCTTC
>JAZKJV010005869.1:0-66358 GCA_037367405.1 Ottelia alismoides | reverse complement strand
TCACGCTCGTCAGCCATACCCGTGCCCGAATCAGTCAGTAGTGGTACCAAGAACGTAGCGGGACTGGCGCCGGCCATGGGAGCCAGCGGTCCGACGCGACGCACTACGGCAGGTAGCGCTGCTGAATTAAACATGCCCGATGCGAGCGCTATGGCCGGCGGCGCGAGCGGTCTGGGGCTGGGCAACGTCGCGGGTGGAAGTTTAGCCGGTCGTGCCGGAATGCCTGACGGCATGAGCGCCGGGGCAGGCATCAGTCGTGGACCTTTCTCCTTGCCACGCGGTGAATTGGGTGCCGGTGCGGTGCCCGGTGGCAACGGACTGATCGACGTGCCGGACACAGTGGCCACGGGAGCCGGACTGGCAGGCAGTGAGAATTACGGTGTTAGCCCCAGCAGTCAAGCATCCGGGCGTCTGTCCAGCGAAGGTGCAGGTGGTGGTCAAATTCGCTTGGAGGTTGATGCCGAGCGTGGGATCGGTGGTGTCTCTCTCGATGCAGGCAGCGGGCCAATGGTCGCGCGCAATGTGCCCAGCGCACCGGAGATGGCCTTGCCATCGCTGGAGATGGGACGTTTTTCGCGAGAGACAATCGGTGGACCGTTGGCTGGTGGCGTGACCGGCTCCGTACCGGCACCTGCGTTCCAACAACGCATCGATCGCTTGAAAGATGAAGATGGTGGCGATGAAGGGCCAATCGGTCCACAGACTGAGCAAGCGATCGAACGCGGCTTGGAGTTCTTGGCCAAACATCAGCGACCGGATGGCAGCTGGAAGCTGCAGGACTTCGATAAAGATGTCCTCATACGCAGCGACACGGCTGCGACAGGTCTGTGTTTGTTAGCTTTCCAAGGTGCAGGTTACACACACAAGCAATACAAATTCGCCGCAGTCAATGAGCGCGCCCTCAAGTTCTTGATCGAACGTCAAAAGCCGACCGGTGATTTGTATATTCCTCAAGACCCGGCTTCGAATCAGAACGCCTGGCTGTACAGCCATGGCATTGCGGCACTGGCGCTGTGTGAAGCGTATGGCATGACGCAAGATCCGGAATTGAAGGGCCCAGCCCAATTGGCTGTGAAGTTCATGATCGATAGCCAAGAGCCACAGCGCGGCGGCTGCGTTACCGACCTGGTGTTGGAGCCGATACGAGCGTCACAGGTTGGTTCATGATGGCGCTCAAAAGTGCGCAGCTAGCTGGCCTGGAAGTGCCCAAGTCGGCTTTCGAAAAGATGGGCAAGTATGTGCAAGCCAGCCAGGCCTCGACGGCTGAGCCACATTTGTTTCGCTACAACCCCTTTGCCCCTGACACTCCAGAGCAGCGACATGGACTGAAGCCGACGCACGTGATGACAAGCGTGGGATTATTGATGCGCTTGTATCTAGGTTGGAAACGCGATCTACCGGAGATGCAAGCTGGTACCGATTACTTGTTGGAGCATTTGCCGGAGCCAGGTACTCCGCAAGCGACGAAGCGTGACACCTATTACTGGTATTATGCGACACAAGTTTTGTTTCACATGGGAGGCGAGCGTTGGAAGAAGTGGAATGACAAACTGCGACCATTGCTGTTGGATTCGCAGATAGTCGAAGGGGAGCTGACCGGCAGTTGGGATCCCTACTTACCAAGTTCCGATTTGTGGGCCCGTTACGGCGGCCGCTATATGTCACCACGCTGAACTTGTTATCGCTAGAAGTCCACTACCGCCACCTACCGCTCTACGAAGCCACGGCTCAGTAGGCTATTGCGCAGATTATTGCCAAGCAAAACGCGGGGCTGTTTTGTTTGACCCGTGGCCGTAGGTTTGATCTTGCGCCTTTGCAAGATTCCGGCGCTATCAAAACCCGACGCGTTAGCGAGGGAGAAGCGAGAGGGCCCTTGAGCGATGCCAACTTCCCTAGCGCAACTGTGATTAGTGATAGCGAGTTCCTCGGCACTTCCCCTCGCTGACGCGTCGGGTTTTGATTGCGCTGCATTCCTGCTAATTCGGAACATCCATGGCGACAGACGCGGGTTCGGACCTTGGATGCCCTGCGGGCAATTCCGGATGGGAACCGGGGCTAACGCCCGCCGGCTCAGACCAAATTGTAATTTCTTCCATCGTTTTGAAGTTTCTTCCATCGCCGCCGCTGGAACGCAACAGGAAGATGCGACCACAAACTCAACCCAGTTTCGCCAAACACTACATCTTCAATGCATTTCGGGCCCCAACGCGCCACAACTCATCGGGAATAGAAATTTATCGAGCTTTGGCACGGCCTCTGCATTAGTAGTCCAACACAAGTGCACAACACTTTGTGCTATCCCGGAGAATGGAGGTTTCTTTTCTCAGGGACGATCCGTGATCTTAGTAGCAAGCTACCGCAGTATGGTAGCAATAAAGGGCTGCATCAGCCCAGGCTCACTTTCACGGCCGGGAGAGAGCCTGCTTGGGTAGAGTCGCCCCAAGCAGGCTCTTTTCGTTTCAGCATAGTATTCTCGTTGCCAACGCATTTTCGTAGCCACCGCTGCCAAGCGGTGGATCTTCGTAGCCACCGATGCCAAGCGGTGGACGCATTCGAGCCCACCGTCTGGCGACGGTGGCTACCCATAGCGGCGTCTATCGGGTTATGACAATCTACGACCTGCCCCTATCTTCCACTTCCTGCTTGATGTGGTGGAGAACTCGCAAGTGAATGTCATGGATCAGTTTGTTGCTCCACCATTGCCAATAAGCCTGCGGATACATGTCGACTGTGTACCAAGTATGGCCTTCCAATCGCATGCGGCCGTCACCTAAGTCTATCAACCGGAATTCACCGCGTTTGCTCGACAGGTAGCCGTCTAGGTGAGGTGGATGAATATGGCGATAGGGACTTAGTTCGGCCATGGGACTGGGTTGGCTGGAAACCTCGAAGGCTAAGCGTTTGGGTTCATCCCATACCGTGATCGGCTCCACAAAAGCGCCGGTGGAGAACTCGCAGTAGCGCGTGGCTCCGACACCTGTGCCTTCGATTCGCGCGCTCTTGGGGTACGCGATTCCATACGCCAACCAACCGCTGGGAGGCTCCTCAATAGGACTGAAGGCGATCACGCTTGGCCAAACGCTTTCACAACTGGCGTCGATCTCTACGCTACTGGTTACCTCGACCAGCGAAGGAGAAATGTACGAACGTTCAACAACTGCCATAGCGGGCATCAACACGATCGCTGGCAACATACTTGTGCGCGACGATTCGGCTACCGCGATAGCGAACCCCAAAACGGCACCGATCACTCCACCACCATAGACCATCGGTGCAGCCATCGCCACACACAACACGCCTTCTAATGCAGCGAGCAGTAACATGAGCATCGCGCATGAAACACAAAACATGCTCAAGCTCAAACAAGCACCGATACCTACTCGGGCGCGAGATTGAAACTGGTGCGACGTGATAGCGGCCATGATGATTGGCGTCAACATGAACAGCGCATAGCCATATTGCCCCAAAGCATACACGGCAATGATCAGAGCGCTGGCTCCAAAGAGCAAGCCGAGAAACACTGCGCGCAAAGCCTCCAAGGTTGGCTTCCTCGGGACCTGGACGGCTGTCTTCTCTTCTAGTTCATCTTCTAGCGGTCGTGGGGCGCTGGGCCATAAACCCAAGGCAATCATAAAGGGCAAATTCACGAGCGGACAAAGCATCCAAAAGGCAGTCCAAGGTGATATGTTGACATCCAAACAGCGTTGCACGGTCAGCAACAAACCGACAAACAAGAACGGCAATGACCAGGCCAGGATCACAGCAGGCAACCAAGTAGGCGCCCCCATGAAGACTGCGCTCTTCGCCGTTAGAAATGGCAAGACAAATGCCCAAGGTGTATAGAGCTGGCCGGTGACCGTAAAACGAGCAATGCCTCAGCTAAGTATTTGAAGAGGCTCAACCCAAATCCCCAGCCTAAATAGGGCATTGATTCCATGGGACGGCTGAGCGCGCGACTGAAATTCAAAATGGTGATCTCAAGTTGAGGGAGCTTGAAAAGATGGGCTACGCTGAGCGTTTCGGGGCGAAGCGTAGCACTATCGCAATAACCAGGGTCAACGCCACTGCCATGATAACGCCGTGAACGGTGACTGTCTACCATTCACCCCAGACACGACATTGGCCGCAGCTATTAAGCTTACGAATAAAAACACGAGCGCCACTAGCCCGTATCCAAATGTCAAAGCCAATGACATTATCGACAGACAGCACGCAGTCAACAGCCCCATCCACTGTGCGCATGCCAGCGGCAAAGCAGCCAACAAGGTTCCCAGCAGCATATCGCCAATGGTAAATCGCGGAACAATGGGGGCAGGTTTCATTGTTATCGGTTGCTCGGAAAAATGGGGTCAGGTCTCTATTTAGTTCCTTTTGGTTGCGCTGCAACCTAGCTCTCCATGGTGCCGTGCCCGCGTGGAGAGTTGAATGGCTGCGCAAATCGTTCAATCGAGACCTGACCCCATTTATTCGGAATCGCTTGGGCCTAAGGATTCGAGGTCGTAGTCCTTTAGTTTTTTATGCAAGGTGTTGCGGTTAATACCCAATCGAGCTGCGGCTTTGGTTTGTACGAAATTACAACCGGTGAGCACCTGTGCGATTAACTCCTTTTCCACGCGATCGACAACCAGTTGATGTAAATTCAGTGCGTCATCGCTGGCCGCCCCAATCCCACGCTCGACTACTATCCGCGTAATCGCATCCAAGTCGAGCTTATCTAAGTTCGCTGTCGCAATCGCGCCCGCACCACTCTTCATGGATTCTTCCTGGCGACCGGTCACGGCGGCAGGTAACAAGTCTACCGATAGTTCATCACCTTCAGCCATCACCACGGCGCGCTCGACATAGTTCTGAAGTTCGCGAACGTTGCCAGGCCAATTGTAGCTCTGCAACGCCTCAAGCGCCTGCTTCTGAATGTGGACCACATATCGATCGTTGGCCGCGCTGTAATGATTGAGGAAGAAAGCGACCAACTCAGGAATATCTTCACGACGCTTGCGCAGTGGCGGAATCTGCACGGGGACCACATTCAGTCGCCAGTACAAGTCCTCACGAAATCTCTCTGCCGCGACTTCGTCGGCCAAGTCTCGGTTGCTGGCCGCGATCACGCGAGTATCAACGGTAATCGTCGACACGTCCCCCACGCGTTCGAACTCGCGTTCCTGCAACACACGCAATAACTTCACTTGCAAGATCAATGACGTGCTGTTGATCTCATCTAGAAAGATCGTCCCGGTGTGAGCCGCTTCGAAACGTCCTGCCCGGTTGGCGACCGCGCCAGTGTAGGCACCACGCACGTGCCCGAACAGTTCGCTCTCGAGCAAACTTTCACTGAGCGCTCCACAGTTTACTTTGACGAATGGCCCATTGGCCCGCAGACTCAACCGGTGGATGGCGTTGGCAATCAGTTCCTTGCCGGTACCCGTTTCGCCTAGCAATAGCACCGAAGCATTGGTGCGGGCGACGCGACGCGTGATGCGATAAACTTCCTCCATGGCTGCACTCGAGCCGATGATGCCCGCGATGGGCGGCCCTGTGTCAGAAGTCTGTGCTTGGAATCCATACCGCGACATGCACGAAAGCCTAGGCTACGGGACTATTGTTTTGACTCGATCGCATCCAATGCTTTACCAAGAACCTTTACTGTGACGGGGTCTTTGGGACCTTGCGAGTTGTAAACATCATATGCTTGTCGAATGCTGGCTCGGCCAATCAACAATCCATGGTCGGCAATCGTTCGCTCAAACAAATCAGAGGCCTGCTGACGCACCTCCGCATCGGCTGCACTGTTGGCAGCTAAGGCCAACAACTCTTGCTGGCTAGCCACCGTGCCCATGCCACCCAGCAATTTCAAACGCGTCTCATTGGGGAAGTTAGTGGACTCTTCTGCCAGATGTTTCTCCCAGCGAGCCAGTTCGTAGAAGCCATACTTGGTGCGATCGACCGCAATCGTTGCCAGAAACTGGCCAGCACTTTCGGAGTATGCCTGACGCTGCGCGCTGGTCAATGGTCGCGTGTCCAGTCGACGTTCCAGTTCAGCACCACGCGTTGCATTTGATCAGGCACTTCGGACAAGACGGAAAAGACTACGCCCGGCATCTTGCTCAGTTCGCTCTTCTCAACCGCATCCATATCATCGGTCAGAATCGCCACCGGCAGCGAAGCACCGCGCTGCGAATGACGCAAGCGATCCACGCTGGTAAGAATGCTATTGCGAGGCAAGCGGTCGACGACCAGGATATACTCGATGGGGTAAGGTTCATTCAGCACGCGCAGAGCGTCCGCAGTGGAAGTGACTTCGATACCGTGAGCCCCCATTGCCAGCAGTTGTTGAACGGCCGCCAGTCGCAGATCCGATGATAGCCCCAGTATCAAAACCGTTGGCCCTTGGCCCAAGCGGCCCATCTCCACTGCGGTTTCCAGCGTCGCTGCGGAACCGTTGTAAGCTGATTGAATATTCGCTTTAGCAATCGCATCGGCCGCAACATAACGCATCGCGGGTCGCGCATCGCGTAAACATTCGGCAATTACACTGAAGCTCGCATCACCAGGCGCATCACTCTTCAACGACCGCCCACCGTGTCAGCAGCCACCAGCGACGCCCCGTGCATTTGCCACAAGTTGCTACGCTCGAGCACGTGCTTCCAAAAGGCGGTCTCTTTCGGCTGAGCCATCCAACCCACGGCGGGCTGATTCGCTTGATAGTTCCGTTGTGCCAACACGGTAGCACAATCAACCAAATCGCTTTCAGTGGTGCCCAAGCAACTCAGACGTAGCGAAGCCAACTGTGCCAAGGCTTCCAAGGCGTGATCCGGTACGGGAGCCTCCACGGCTTTCACGTTCTTACCATCGGCAGCCACGCGCCATACGATTCCAGGTATGCGAGCGGGGTGGGCGCGCATGAACTGATATTGATTCCACTGCGTCTTGAACTTGCTGGCAACATAATCGCGAACCGCTTCCAGAGTGGGCAGCTTGCCATGTTTCTTTAGCAGCGCATCGCTGATGGCTTGCCGCGTGGCCTGTGGCAGTGCTTCGTCTTGAATGGCCGCACCCATTTCCGCACCGAAGTTCGATGCCGACGAATGCGCAACACCCAAGTAGACTCGGCCGCGAGCCTCTGGGTCATGAGTCATGCAAGCGGCGCGCAGGGCTTCGAGACCCTCAGGTTGGAAATCGACGAGCGCATTGGCCAGCAGGCCGCCATGCACGCTTCGATGGCCAGCCATCAAGTGCATGCACAATCGTTCGATCGCTGTGCGACCTCCGCGCATCAATCGCAACTGGGCTTCGCGGCGTTCGGCGGGTGTCTTGGCAGCCAATCGCAAGATCCAACTATCAATCCACTGTGGATCGCGGGCGAGCTTGGCTGGCAGCGCGGCCACTGTGCGAATAAACTCGCGCTGTGCATCGCTCAATTCGGTTTTAGCGTCGCGTAGTTTGAACCACAGATCGGCCCCACCGGCGAGCGACAACTCCGACAACTGATTCTGATTCCAATTGCTCTTTTGCAATAGATTGATATAGCGACTTACTTCATCCCAACGCCCGATGCGCGACATCCATTCAATCGCTTCGGCAAAATCAGCTGGGGTCTTGGGAGGATTGGTGCGCAGCATGCGCACCAATGGATTGGGATCATCTTCGCCGAGCTGAGCACTCGCTGCTCCAGCTGGCGCATTGGCAGCCCCGGCATCAGCCGACGCGTTCATATCGTCACCAGCAGGAGCATCGCCTGGAGTTGCAAACGGATCGACGCCGCCGCCGACCGCAAATGGGTCGGTCTCGGGCGGTTGTGCCAACACGGGGCCGCTCACAAGTAAGGCGGTGGCGACGATTCGAAGTAGCTTGGCGGGGTCAATCATGAAGAACTCACACGGAGCGGGAATGTGCTGGTGGACTTATTATTCATGTTCACAATCCGTTTATTGTAATTGGGCTGTCCAGCGGGCTACCTCTGCCGCGACCAGTTCCGGCTTACTCGAACCGTAGCTCTGGTAGGCTTTTACCGCTTGTACGACTCCTAGAGCGCCGGTCAGCGAGGAATCCAGCTCGGGATGTACAGCCTGCAGCTGTTCCGTGCTGAGCTGACTGAGCGTTACCTCATGTTGGTTAGCCGCCGCCACCAAACTACCCACCAAATGGTGAGCCGTGCGTTGCGGGAAGCCTTTCTTGATCAGAATCTCCATAAGGGTGGTCGCATCCAAATGCCCGCGTTCCAACCGAGCGGCAATGGATGCGCGATTCAATTCCGCGCCTTCCACGATCGGCACCGCTAAATCAACGGCAGCTTGGACCGTGTCAAACGCGTCAAACAACGCAGGTTTGTCTTCTTGCAAGTCGCGGTTGTAGGCCAGCGGTAACCCCTTTACGAGGACAAACAGCGTCTGCAAATCGCCGATGACTCGAGCCGCTTTGCCGCGCGTTAGTTCCAACGTGTCGGGATTAATTTTCTGCGGCATGATCGACGAACCGGTGCAGAACTGTTGTGGCAGCTTGATGAAGGAGAACTCCACCGTGGACCACAAAATCCACTCCTCAGCCCAACCGCTCAAGTGGGTCGCAATAAGCGCCAAAACAAAGGCCGACTCTAGAGCAAAGTCGCGATCGCTGCTGACATCAATACTATTGGCGGCCACCGCTTCAAAGCCCAACTCCTGGGCTGTCCAATGCCGATCGATCGGTAACGTGGTACCAGCGCACGCCGCCGCGCCCAAGCCGCAGACGTTGACGCGCTTGCGACAGTCGGCCAAACGCTGACGATCGCGAGCCAATTTCTCGATATAGGCCAACCAGTAATGCGGTGCCAACACTGGTTGAGCCCGTTGCAAGTGCGTATAAGCTGGCAAGACCACGTCCATATCGCGTTGACAGCGCGACAGGAAGGCTCTTTGCAATTCCAAGAGCGAGGCATCGAGTCGATCCAGCGCGTCGCGCGTCCACAGCCTCAGATCAGTCGAGACCTGGTCGTTGCGACTGCGCGCCGTATGAAGTTTGCGGCCGACATCTCCCAAACGCTCGATCAGCGCTTGCTCGATGTGCATGTGAATATCTTCGAGCTCCTGCCGGAAGGGCATCTTGCCTTCATCAAGCAGTTGCTTGATCTCGCCGAGCGCGGATTCGATCTGGGCCAATTCATCTGGTGATATCAGCTTCTGCCTGCACAACATGCGGGCATGGGCGATCGAACCGCGTATATCTTGGGCATACAGGCGGTAATCGAAACTAATGCTTTCGCTGAAAGCTTCCAAGCGTTTGTCGGTAGCGGCTTGAAAAACTCCGCTCCGCGACGGTGACTGCGTCATGAAAGTCCGTGTGGGGTTGAGTCGTGCTAAAAAATTTGGTTTCTGTAGTCCAGATGCACAATCCGTAGGACGGCCTTCCCAGGCCGTCATTTCCAACAATCCGTAGGACGGCCTTCCCAGGCCGTCATTCCTAACAATCCGTAGGACGGCCTTCCCAGGCCGTCATTTCAAGTGAGCCACTACGGCCTGCGGCTGATCGTAAACCCTGGCCGTGCAAGCGTCAATTCGCGGATCGCTTGGTTTGCCTAAAAACAATGCAGAGAACGTGGCCAATCAAGCAGTGTTTTCCAACGCATGCCGTTGTGCCCATGTCATGGGCGAGCGTTGTGCCCATAAAATATGCTTTGCTGCTCACCATTAGAGCCGTTAACGGTAATCGATTGGCTAGTAAGCGTTCTAAGTGACGGTGGCACAAGACTCCGTCTTGTGAAGCGGCGCTAACCATTCGGCCGCTGCTGTACTTTGGGGTTATTCTGGCGGTCGATACGAATTCGCTGCCGAAGAGCAGCTGAGGACAGCTGCTCTACATTAGGGCTAACCGTTCGGTCGGTACGAATTCGCTGCGAAGAGCAGCTGAGGACAGCTGCTCTACATTAGGGCTAACCATTCGGTCGGTACGAATTCGCTGCCGAAGAGCAGCTGAGGACAGCTGCTCTACTTTAGGGCTAACGGTTCGGTCGGTACGAATTCGCTGCGGATGAGCAGCTGAGGACAGCTGCTCACCATTAGGGCCGGTGAATGTTCCTGGCCAGTAGCGAGCAGGACTGCTGCTCTGCTGGGTTGATTCATTTATAATCAGGTCCAACCATTCCATCACCCTTACTCAATGGCATCCACCATGAACGCTCGTTATTCGCTGTGCATCGTCCTGCTGTTGAGTGCCGCCATTGCGAGGCCGGTGCAGGCTCAAGACTTTAACTTCAAACCCGATGTAGTTTATGGCCACAAAGATGGCATGGCTTTGACTTTCGATGTGTTCGAACCCAAGAGCGATGCAAAAGGAGTGGGTCTCCTGTTTATGGTGAGCGGCGGCTGGGTTTCGGCGTGGACACCGCCCAATCAAGCGGCAGTTCTGTTCGCACCATTCTTGAAGGCTGGTTACACGGTATTCGCCGTGCGGCATGGAAGCAGCCCACGCTACGTTATTCCCGAGATCGCGGTCGATGTTCGCTCGGCATTGAAGCATGTATACGAACATGCCGAAGAATTGAAAGTGGATCGCGATAGATTGGGTGTGTTCGGCTTTAGCGCGGGCGGGCACCTATCGCTCATGCTGGGGACGCGACCAGTCGCCGAACGTCCCAACGGGGAACAAAAGTCAGGCCCGCATGTGGCCGCAGTAGCGGCCGTGTTTCCGCCGACCGACTTGGCTCCTTATGTCGATCCAGCCAATCCGCTGCGTGAAAAGTTTCCAGCCCTCAAATTTGAACCCGCCAAAGCCGCTGACTACTCACCGCTGAACCAAGTATCCGCTGATGATCCACCGACGTTGCTAGTGCATGGTGATAAAGATGAGCTGGTACCGATTTGGCATAGCGAGAAAATTGACGCCGCTTTTGGTGAAGCGAAAGTTGCACACAAGCTAGTCGTCATCAAAGGCGCGGCGCATGGCTTCGACGCAGAAGGCAACAAGACGATGTTTACTAACATGGTCGCTTGGTTTGACGAACATTTGGCGAAGTAAGTAGAGCAGCAGAGGACTGCTGCTCATCGGCAGCGAATTCGTACCGACCGTCCGAGATACCCTAGATCGAGTAGACGGATAGAACGCCGGCCGATGTCGCTGCGGCCGAGCAGCAGAGGACTGCTGCTCTACTTTAGGGCTGTTCGGTTACGCAAGACGAATTTTTAGAGTTGATAAATCAATGACTTCACTTCCGATAGTAACTCGTTCGGTGTGTCCGCTTGACTGCCCTGACACCTGTGCAGTGCAGTTGACGATTGCCGATGGACGATTGATCAAACTGGAGGGGCAGAAGGATCATCCCATCACGCGTGGGTTTGCATGTGTGAAGATGTCGCACTATCCGACGCGCCAACATCATCCCGATCGCCTGCATACGCCGCTGCGCCGCGTGGGCAAGAAAGGGCAGGGGCAGTTCGCTGCCATCACTTGGGATGAAGCGCTCGATGAAATTGCCACTCGACTTAAGGCCATCGTCGCAGAATTCGGTCCAGAGTCCGTTTTGCCTTATCACTACGCAGGTACGATGGGTTGGATCGAGCGTGATTATCCGCTCTGCTTTTTTCGTGGCTTAGGCGCTTGCGAATTGGATCAAACGATTTGTGCAACAACTGGTGCCGCCGGTTGGGAAGCCAACTATGGTCCAACTCGCGTCTCCACGCCGCCGGAATCCGTACCACATGCACGCACCATCGTTCTGTGGGGCATTAATGTCCTGCGATCGAATAGTCACCTCACACCATGGTTGACGGAGGCTCGCAAGGCTGGCGCGCACATCCTGCACATCGATCCCTATCGCAACGAGACCAGTCGCTTTGCGGACGAGCATTGGCATATCAAGGTGGGTACCGATACGGCGCTGGCGCTGAGTGTCGGGAACGAGATTTTTCGCTTGGGCGGTGAAGATCGCGAATACCTGGCTGCTCATGCAAGTGGCGTTGATGAGTACCGCGCAGCGTGTGCCCAGTGGCCCGCCGAGCGCGCGGCAGAATTCTGTGGCATCGAAGCTAGTCGCATAACCTCAATAGCCCAGCGCATTTGCGATCAACCACCGCTGTATGTAAAGGTCGGTTACGGGATGACTCGCAATGAAGGCGGTGGTAACGCCATGCGAGCTGTGTCGTTGTTACCAGCGCTCGTCGGCGCATGGAAACAGATCGGTGGTGGCGGTGGTCTAACTACCAGCGGAGGTTTCTCGCTGAATAAATCACGCTACTCCGGTGCGCATCTCCTCAAACCCAATCGACGGCATGTCAATCAAAATCAACTAGGTCGCGCCTTGGCGGATCAAGACCAGCCGATCAAGGCACTCTTCGTTTTCAACAGTAATCCGATGGCGGTGTCGCCAGATACGGCTTCTGTAACTGCGGGTTTATCGCGAGAAGATCTGTTCACTGTCGTGCTGGAACATTTCCAAACCGATTCCGCCGACTATGCCGACATCCTGCTGCCAGCCACGACTTTTCTCGAACACCCAGATATCTACTCGGCTTACGGCCACTACTATTTGCAATGGGCCGAACCGGTTCTCCAGCCGCTGGGGCAAGCTCAACCCAATAGCTGGATATTCCAACGTTTGGCAGAACGTCTGAATATCCAGGACGAAGTCTTTCAATGGTCGGCTGAGGATATTGCTCGCGACGTGCTGAGCACCGATGATCCGCTGGTCAAAGGTATCACGTTTGAACGATTGCAACGCGAGCGATCCGTGCGGCTGAACTTGCCGACGGACTATCGCCCGTATCATGACGGAGGCCATCACGCGGATCGCAAGATACATTTTGGCCCCGCCCCTGAGCAGCTGGAATTCGAAGAACAGCCCAGCAGCGAGTATCCCTATCGTTTGATATCTCCGCCAGGTGCGTTTGTGCTGAACAGTAGCATGGGCAATATCCAAGAGTTACTGAAGGCCGCTGGTGGCGAGCCACAGGTACTGATGCATCCAGACGATGCCGCCCAGTGCGATGTGGCTGACGGCGACTATGCAGAGCTCTGCAGTCGACAAGGTTGCATTACGCGGCTGGTAAAGGTCACGGCTGATGCGCGTCGCGGTACGATCATCGCAGTGGGCCTGTGGTGGCCTAAGCTGGCCCCTGATCGCAAAGGCCTCAATGAATTGACCAGCCAGGAGCTGACCGACCTGGGGGCCGGCAGCTTGTTTGGCAATGCCACCGTATCGGCTCGGCGCGTCGCACCTCCTGCGGGTGCAACCACCGAGCTTAAGGCTACTGAACCGTTACTCGCTTGACATTGTCATCGGGCACTCGATCGATTAGCAAGCAGAACGGGTCGATGCCAGCCATTTCTGGCATCGCGTCAACTACGAACTTGAATTCTTGTTCGCCTTCTTTGACCTGCACGCGCTGCCGGGCCAGCGTGGCGCCGTATTGCATATCCTTTTCGGGTTTGGCAAATGCCCCGATCTCAATCAGTTCGTTCAACTCGACATTCGTTTCTTTACCCGTCTGGTCGGCTCGCAGCTTCTGGCAGCTTACTTTGATGGTCAGTTCATACTTACCATCTGCTTGCTTGACGGCCGTAGCGCCCAGCGTGCGATTGGAGTAAAGCGTGATGTTCTCAAACAAGTCGGTCAGGACGTAATGGAGTTCGGCAGGCGTATGCCGCTTGAGCGCATCGACGAGAGTGTAGGCGTTAGGGTAGGGCGGTTCGCGGTAAGCGAACCGGTCGATGATTTCTTTCAGAGCAGCATTGACGCGAGCTTCGCCGATCAGCTCCTTCAGATAATAAAGAGCCACGCTGCCTTTGCGATAGTGGACATAACCTTGATCGGGAGTCACCGTCAACAGCGGTTGTTCTTTGACGATCTCGCGACCGCGGGCCCGCAAATAAGAATCCATTTCGTATCGCAAGAACTTGCGCATCATATCGCGTCCATATTCGCGCTCCATGACCATCAAGGCCGAATACTGAGCCAACGTTTCCGAGAGCACAGTCGCGCCTTGCATACGTGCGCCGACGACCTGGTGAGCCCACCATTGATGCGCCATCTCGTGAGCTACGACATAGAAGACCATATCGATGTCATCTGGTTTCTCGAGATTGGCGATGAATCCAATGCTCTCCGAGTAAGGCATGGTGCCGGGGAACGCTTGCGCAAATGTGGCTACGCGAGGAAACTCGATGATTCGAGCTTGTTTGTGCTTGTAGGGACCGAAGTTTTCGGTGTAGTAGGCCAGCGATTGCTGCATACTTTTGATCATCTTAGGGACATTCCAACGATGCTCGGGATGATAGTAGACCTCCAAGTCCACATCGCCTACTTTATCCCGCTCGACTGCGTACCGCGCGGAGATAAAAGAGTAGAAGTTGAGCGAACGATGATCGAGACGGAACCGTCGATAGTTGCGCCCATCTTTCTTCCACTCTTCTATGAGCGAACCAGGTGCGATGGCGGTTTGGTCCGAGCTGGTGCTGATCACTGTTTCTACATCGACCCAGTCGGAACTGTTGCCGACATAGTTATCCATACACTTATCGGTGCACTCACGCGTGAGCGGAGGATAGGGTTCGACCATCGGCAGACCAAACTTGCGTCGCTTGTTGGGGTCGCGTATGGCCACTGCGTCGATGTAACCGATTTGAGGCGCGATCGTGTTGTTAAAGAAGGTGCCGTTTTGAACCAACTGCAAGTTCGTGACGGAATTTTCTATGCCACGCGTTTTAGTGGAGACCATATAGTTCATCTCTCGTTGCTCGCTAGGGGCAAGCGGTGGATCGAACTTGAAGGTTTGGACCCTTAGCTTTTCATCGAAGCTAATGCGCTGCGCACCCTCGACCGAGATCTCGTACTGGAATCTGTCATCGAGAGTCAGGTAGAGTTCATCAATGTTTTGAGGCGATTTGTTCTCAATGGTTTCTTTACCCGTCAACCGCATATTGCGAGTTTCGGGATAGAGATCGATCGCGTAATTGACTTTGATCGTGCGCGGTTGCGGCTTGTCGGCCAGCACAGCGTACTTCTTTTCGTACTCGACCTGAATCTTTTCAGATTCATCCGCAGTCACGATTTTATTGAGCACCATCGTGTTGTAGGCCAACCAAGCGCCGATGCCCAACCAGGCGATTGCCACTGTAGCTAGCGCCGCCCGCGTCGCGCCCGAAACATCCTGCGTGACCCACGGCAACCGTTGACGCAGCGATTGCAATGGTCCGCGCTGCCATAAACGCGTTGTCACCCATGCTAGCAGGATCGACAACAGAACCCAGTAAATCGCAAACCAACTCAGGCCTTCGACGTAGGGAGCGAAGCCGAACATGTCAGAGTAAGTGTAGCTGGGCATACGACCATACTTGACCAGCAGAGTATCGATCGACAACATCCGCCAGCCGAAGCTGTTGGCTACCAACAGAATGACAAACAAGAAATAGCCTACATAGCGATTAGGGGCTAACGTATGGGTCAGCAGCGACAAGACGATCAAGAACGACATGCTCAATAGGTCGAGCACCAACATCTCTCGCACGTAAAGGGCCAATTGAAAACGCGTGTAGCCCGACGCCCACTGCGAGCACACTGCGAGCCCAATTGCAATCGTTTGAATAATGGCCACAACCAGAATCAAAGTGATTAGCTTGGAAAGATAACTGGTCCAGTTGCGGGTCGGCAGCGCACCGAAGATCTCATGCAATCGATAGTCGCGATCTCGCCAAACGAGTACACCAGTGAAGAACGTGATGATCGCGATCAGAAAAACGTAGAGCGAACCGCGGATGTTCGACACCTGTTGATAGGTAACAGGAAATGTAGAGACGCCATAGCCGCGACCTAGTTGATACCAAACAGTGGGCACCATGTTGATTATGGCTGCCAGGGTAATAACCAGGAATACGGTACTACGAATGATCGTACGCGTATCATCGCTTAGTTGGCTGCGCAGCTGCACCATCGAAGTGGCCAGGCTGATCGGTTGGCCAGCTACTTTGACTGGGTCCAAAGTAATGGAGGGCAGGGCCGACTGAGTCGCTGGCTTAGTGCGTTTGACGCGTGGCGAGCGTTCTTCAAAGGTGAATCGCCAGGCTGCGATGCCAAAGAAGACGACTGCCATACTGAGCCAAAGCAGTCGATTCATCAATAGATAGCCGCTCCAAGGTACGGTGAGCGTGTTCTTTTCTTCGACGGTCCAGTACTTGGTAGCTATATCAAATGCACTGCCACCCAGCGGATCGGCGAGCGCAGCCAACCATTCGTTTTCGAGCGAAGACAGCATGTTACCAGCGATGATGTAGCTAACCAGCAGTAGAATCGTTCCAATGAAACTGTACCGGGTACTGCGGGTTGTCACCGAGATTGCAAAGATGATCGAACCGAAAAACAGTGTATTGGGCACTGCAAAGAAGAGTATGGATTGCCAATGCGCTGACCAAAACACAGGCCCCCAACGCTCGGGAACCACCCAAGGTGAAATGCCCGCTGCCAAGATCCCGAGGGAGACACCCAGAGAAGGAATGAGTGCGATAAGCACGGCACCGATAAAGCGACCAACCAAATAGTCGCGGCGTTTGATCGGCTTGCTGAAGAGCAAAGCGCTACTGCCGGTCGCAAAATCTCGCGACGCAGCCGAGTCGACGAACGCCGTCGTCATCAGTATAGAAAGCAGCCCAACGACCCCATAAAACGCTTGAATGACATGCGGAGCATTCCGATGGGTGTTGCCCAGAGCTGAGCCGACTTGCACATTATCAGAAACGGTGGCCGCAAAAAAGATTATCGAAAAAATGGCTAGGAAGATCCAAACCATCATGCCGCGCAACCAGTAACGCAATTCAAAACGCAAGAATTCGAAGAACATATAAATGGATCTGCTCGAAAAGAAACGCTGAAAAGAAATCTGCTACGCCGGACCATCAGCCGTTTAGGCGGCTGCGTGTAGTCGAGCAAAGAACACGTCTTCAAGATCGGGATGAGCGGGCTCGAATCCTTCGCCAGGATGAGAATCGTGCAGAATATGCACGAGAGGTCGCCCCGCGATAAGCTTGGTAGATATTACCTTAAAGCGCGACTGAGCATCGACCAACTCTGGCTTGGTCAGCGATTTGGCCCAGACCTTACCGCGCAACTGCTCTTCAGCCTCGCTGGGCGAGCAATTCAGCAGCACGCGTCCGCGATCTATAATAGCCATCTGCGTGCACAGCTCTTTAACATCTTGCACGATATGCGTTGAAAGAATGACGATGATGTTCTCGCCAACTTCGCTGAGCAAGTTGTAGAAGCGATTGCGTTCACCTGGGTCGAGACCCGCCGTGGGCTCGTCGACAATCAACAGCTTAGGATTGCCCAGCAGAGCTTGCGCGATACCAAAGCGTTGACGCATACCGCCTGAAAAGCTGGCGACGGCTTTCTTGCGATGCTCGAAGAGATTGACACGAACCAACATGGCCTCGACGACTTCGCGTCGCTGAGCTTTGTGGACTAACCCTTTGAGCACGGCCAGGTGGTCGAGAAGTTCTTGGGCGGACACGCGTGGATAGACCCCAAACTCTTGCGGCAAATAGCCCAGCAGCTGTCGGACTTCGTCTTTCTGTCGCAGCACATCGACTTCGCCCAGCGTGGCGCTACCGGAGTCGGCATCTTGCAACGTCGCCAGCGTGCGCATGAGCGTGGACTAGCCCGCCCCATTGGGGCCAAGCAACCCGAACATGCCGAGCGAAATGTGCATCGAAACGTTGTCTAAAGCTTGGACGCCATTGGCGTATTGCTTACATAGATTGTTGATTACCAGTTGCATATGCGGCCCTAGTGCAGAAAGTTTTTAACGGTTTAGTGCGTTATTCGCTGGGAAATGCCAAATATTGTCAAAGGCTATGGCTTCCAAATCGATGCCACAATGGATCGGTCGCCCGCGGGCGCATCGTGGAAGTAGTAGACCGTGACGAGTTGGCCATCGGGTCGCTGGACCGTGCGAGGGTAGCCGATGTCGCGCCCGCCGCCATCGTCACGTAGATGAATCTCTTCTTGCCATGTTTTGCCGCTATCGGTGGAGATACACGCTCGCATACCGTAGGGAGCGGCGCGGTAGCCGTAGGTGAGACAGAGGTGGCCGTTCGACATGCGAATCAGACTTGGCGGATTGCCTTCACCGGTATCTGGAGCAGGCTTAGAAGTAAACTGCCAAGTCCGGCCGCCGTCTTGCGAACGATAACAGTCGATCCAACTCTTCTTGCCTTCGCGACAACGAATTGCGGACACAAGTTCTGTTTCGGATAGACGCACCGTCGAGGGCATGATCGCATAACCGCTCGGTTCTTCGCCAATCCAAGCGCGGAACTCGAATGATTTGCCGCCGTCACTGGTGAACATACACATTGGTCGGCCTTCGCGACTATCCGACTTGCCTGCGGTCATGAACAGCCACATTTCGTGGCGACTATTAACGATGTAATCGGTCCGAGCTGCGATGCCAGGCGTACCAACGTTGGGCAAGCGATAGGGCCCCAGCCAGTTGTGGCCGCGATCCAGTGAATAATAGAAACGCGACGGTCCGACATGGTTGTTGGTCATGCGCAAGGTCATGACAAAGTCGGGATGCTGAAAGTCGATCCCGCCGGGACAGTCTTCCCAGGGGCGCTCTTTCAGATCGGGAGGTGTGATGCCGTGCAGTGATTGTCCGACAGGGATCAGCGCGCCTTGGCTGGCTGGATCTTCGATTTTCCAAGTGAGGCCACCGTCCAAGCTGCGCGCGAGCCAGTGATACTCTGGTTTTTCGCGGTCTATGTTGTGGCGATCCGCACCCAAATCCTTCATGGTACCGGCACTAAAACCCACCAGAATTTCATTACCCCACGACCAGATGCCATGATTGGCCGGCCAGCCTCCGAACTTGCCTGGCTCTGCATACACATTGACGTGACGAATCTCACTAGGCTCGGCACCCAACAGAGCGTTAGCACCCGCGCCGCATTCGGGTAGGCAAGTCGCCATGCAAATCCACAGAGTTCGAAGCTTACTTATCATCGCCAATGACTCTCTACCGATGGGGAAGGAAATTCTTGGACTCAGAAACGAAGTTGAAACAGCCGTTATGGCAGTTTAACTGACACGAGGCATCCATTGGGGGGACGATGACTGGCGTTATCGTGCTCGAATCCTCGCTGCGGACCCTCCAAGCAACCATTGCAACCAGTTCCTGATGCGAATTAGACTGGTGAGTCGAACTGGCCGTATTCCTCCCTAAGATTTTTACTCATGATGTACCGTCGACAGTTAGCGCTATGGTGTGTTTTGGCTGCGGGCTCCATTGGTTGGGCTCAGGAAAGCTCGTCCCCCACCAAACCTGCCGAACCACCCGCTGCACAAGTCAAAGCGGTGCCCATCTTCAAGGATGGATTGGCGCAAGAGGTCGAGGGCTTCAAGGATTCCAACTCGTGGATTCGTCACGACCTGTGGGTCGAAACGGAGTTTGATTCCGACGGCAATGGCAAGCGCGATCGTATGCACGTCGACGTGACGCGCCCAAAACAAACTGACACCGAGGGACTCAAGGTCCCAGTGGTTTATGAAACCAGTCCCTATTACTCGCGTCAGGGCGAGTTCTCCCAGTCGCATTTCTGGGATGCGAAACATGAACTCGGTGCAACTCCACCAAAGCATGAGAATCTACAGACAAGCTTGCGAGAACTTCGTCGACCAATGATCGCCAATACACATGTGCGACGTTGGTTGCCGCTGGGATTTGCGGTGGTGCATTCGGCCTCGCCAGGCACGGAACTTTCGGAAGGTTGTCCAACAGTGGGTGGCGACAATGAATCGCTGGCACCCAAAGCAGTTATCGATTGGTTGTGTGGTCGCGCTAAAGGTTATACGTCAGTGGATGGCACCGAAGAAGTCACTGCTTCTTGGTGTACAGGCAAAGTCGGAATGGTCGGGACATCGTACAACGGCACGTTGCCATTGGCTGCCGCCACGACAGGCGTCCCTGGATTGGAAGCGATCATTCCGGTGGCGCCCAACACTTCGTATTACCATTACTATCGATCCAACGGCTTGGTGCGCCATCCTGGTGGCTACATGGGCGAAGACATCGATGTGCTGTACGACTTTATTCACAGCGGCAACGAGGACTTTCGCAAGCACTGCGACTGTACGGTGCGCGACACGGTGATGGCGGAAGGTCAAGATCGCATCACCGGCGATTACAACGCCTTTTGGGCCAGTCGCGACTATCTTAATCGCTTGGGACCGATGAAGGCAGCCCTGCTGATGGCCCACGGCTTTAACGACTGGAATGTCGTACCGGAACACAGCGTGCGGATTTACGAAGCGGCCAAGGCCAAGGGCTTGCCTGTGCAGTTCTACTGTCATCAGGGCGGCCATGGCGGTGACCCACCATTTGAGATGATGAATCGCTGGTTTACACGCTTTCTGTATGGCATCGAAAACGATGTCGAGAAGCAGCCCAAGTCCTGGATCGTTCGCGAAGATGCGAATCGCGAGAATCCAACTGCTTACGCTGACTATCCGCATCCAGACTCGCGACCTATCCAGCTGCATTTGATCGGTGAAGGGCAATCAGCTGGCCTGCTCACTACCAACGGTGAAGCTCAGCCAAAGAAGGAATCATTGATCGATGATGCGGCATTCAATGGAGCCACTCTCGCACAAGCCGAGCAATCCGAACATCGTTTGCTGTATGTAACGCCCGAGTTGAAGGAACCACTTCATCTATCTGGGTATTCCAAGATCTCGATTCGCTTGGCCTCGAGTAAACCAGCAGCCAACTTGACTGTGTGGCTGGTCTGTTTGCCATGGAATCCAGAGCGACTCGCGCCGATTACCGACAATATTATTACCCGCGGCTGGGCCGATCCACAGAACTACAAATCGATCACATCCAGCGAACCGCTCGTACCTGGCAAGTATTACCAGATGCAATTCAATTTGCAGCCCGACGATCAGATCATCCCAGCCGGCAAGAAAATCGGCTTGATGATCTTCTCGAGCGATCCCGACTTTACACTGCAACCGGAAGCCGGAACCGTGCTGACAGTTGACCTGGAACACACCTCACTCGAGTTGCCCGTTGTGGGCGGCCAAGCGGCGTGGATGAAGGCCGTCGGGCCGTAGGATCTTAAGAATTTGTCTGACCGGCCCTAGTTTTTAGTGATGCAGGTTCGCAATATTGCGGCGTATCAAAACCCGACGCGTTAGCGAGGGGGAAGCGAGGAGGCCCTTTAAGCGAAGCCGACTTATCTGCCGCAATAGTGCTTTGTAATGGCGAATTTCTCGGCACTTCCCCTCGCTAACGCGTCGGGTTTTGATAGGAGGGGTTTGCGGAGTGGCAGATGGTGGCGCTAATGCGCATCGCTCTTCCGTGATGCAATTAGCAACGTCCCGACCACGCAAGCTATAGCCCCACCGGCTAACCAGGTGAGCGGCAAGTGCCCGCCTTCTTCAACGCCGATGCCCAGTTTAGTGATTTCTGCTTTGAAGTGACCGAGCGAAAGCAGCAGACCATTATGGCAAGCATGCAATAACACCCCAGGCCACAGCGAACCGGTATGCCACGCAATCATTCCCAGTACAATCCCCATGAACAGCGATGGCAACAAACGCTCGAGCGACAGCACGTTGGACGTAAGCACATGCATGAGTGCGAAGAGCACCGCGGATCCCAGTACGGCACTCCACCGGCCAAACTTCCTGAGCGATGCCATAACAAAGCCGCGAAAGAACCACTCTTCGCAAATCGCAGGCGTGATGGCTCCGCTGAACAGCAACAGGCCCAACGGTACGGCATGTAATTTTTCGGCAAACGCTTGAGCTTGCTTCAATTGTTCATCGGTGATGGTCGCTATTCCCAATTGATTGCTGATGATCATTAGTTCGTGACTAACCATCCAGAGGGAACAAGCCAGCAACAAAACGGCAGGCAAGAGGGTCAACCACAGCGATGGCCGAACTGCCTTGGTCAGATACACAGCCCGAAAATCATGACGTTGATATCGACTGACGAGCGTAGGCAAACCGAATATCAAGAGCCACGAAATAACGCTCGCCGCAAACAAACCAATCTCGAGCATGCCACTCAGCAGTGGCAGTGACGTTGAAGAGATGAAATAGAGCGGAAACATACAGGCCATCGTCAAAGCCATCTGATCGACAGTCGGCAGGCCGGTAGATGTTTCAGGTCTGCGAAAGAAATCCTTCCAACTACCTTGACTGCCTTGCAACGAGGCATCGCTGCCGAATAAACGACTGGCTACAGCGATGGCAGCAATCGCGTAGACGACCGTACACACAATCGCAATCACCGCCGTCTCACGGCCAGCCGCTCCTACCAAAACGTCGCGCGACAATAACACGATATTGGCTAGCGGCACTGCAGCCAACAAATTGGTCAAGCGAACCTGAGGCAACAGGCTCATAACGCCTGGAGCCAACGAGACCAGCATCACCGGGATCAGATAGGCTTGAGCTTCTTTAAAGCTTTTCGCAAAACTTGTAATGGACAAAAGAATAGCTGAGAAGAACATGGCGAATAGAACCAGCAAACACAAGATCTGGAACATGGTCAGCAGCGACAATCCTCCGCCGCCAAACACCATGCGTCCTAGTCCGCTTGCCCACAACGTAACCGACATGGCCAACAAGTTCGCGATGGCCGTCAAGAGCGCGACAGTCACCACGGCCACATATTTGGCCAACAACAAAATGGACCGCGACGTCGGCGAGACAATCACGGCTTCGAGCGTACCGCGTTCGCGTTCACCAGCCGTTAAATCGATCGCTGGGTACACGGCTCCCGCGATCGTCATCAATACGAGCACCAGGGGAACTAAGGATGCCAGCGTTGAAGTTGATTCAGGTATCGTGATAGGCGCAGCGCTCATCGTGATCGGAGGTCGATACGAGGCTCCTGCAATCTGTACCAGCGCGGCGGATGTGTCTTCGTTAATCGCACCAAAAATACTGCGCAGCATATGCAAAGCCCAATCGCTATGGCGATCATTGGGCACGTAGTCGATGACAAAGTTATCATCGGGCATGGTGGCTACAATTTCACGAATGATCTCGGAGCGTCGGCGACGAGGGGCGGCATTGGGATCAGCCAGGCTAGCTGGTGGTCGCGTTTCGCTCTCGGTCGCGGCCTCATAGGCATCGTTGAGCGACTGATAGTCGCCCGACGACTTGCCACGCACCAACACATCAATCTGTCCGGACAGCAATGCGTGCCTGTCATCATCGGGCACATAGAACATCAAGACCTTTTGACTGATGATCTGCTGGACGGCCACTTGCTGATTGACTTTCTCTCCAGTCAGTAACGTCGGCGGCGCGTCACTGCGCAGAATCGAAAGCGTTTCACTGCCGCGATATGCCAACAAGTGTTTGCCACGGGCGATCGCTTCCTCGAGCGGTCGCTTCAAAGCTTCGTCATTGATGCCAATCTTGACCACGCTGGCTTCTTGTCCCGACGTGGAGGTCGAAATCAGCAACCGTTGCAAAATCATGCTGAGCAGTGGATAGACCAGCAACGGCATGAGCACCAGCGTAATGATCGTACGCCGATCGCGCAGCGACTCCCGCAACTCCTTTTGACAGAGCCGAAAAATTCTGCCTGGTTGATTGGCTCCGCTCATTCTGCATTCGTCCCAATGAGCGTCTGCTCGCGCATAATTTTAAGGAACATGTCGGTGAGGTGTTCTTCGCCGATCGCACTTTGCAATTGCGATAGCGTACCGGCGTGCAACAAATGCCCTTGGTGCAATAAACCAAAGCGATCACAGACTCGCTCGGCTTCATCCAAACGATGCGTCGACAACAACACGGCTTTGCCGGCTCGCTTCAACTGAGCAATAAACTCAAAGACGGTCTGGCTGCCGACGACGTCCAGACCACGTGTCGGTTCGTCGAGCAACATGACTGGTGGGTCGTGCATGAGCCCTCGCGCCAAAATCACTCGTTGGCGCTGCCCTGTACTGAGCGTGCTACAACGTTGATGCAAAAAGCGATCCAACGTTAATGCCGCAGCTAACTCGTCGATACGCTGGTGAGCCACACGGGGTTCGATTGAATACAGATCGGCAAAATACAACAGCATCTCACTGACGGTCAGCCAAGGGTAAACCCCATCGTTGGTCGACACCATGCCAATCTTTGCCCGCACAGCGGCCGAGTTCGGGCCTGTCCGCACACCATCGATTTCGGCATACCCACCGTCGGGTACCAGCAGTCCCATGACCATGCGCAACGTTGTCGTCTTGCCCGCGCCATTGGGCCCTAACAGGCCAAAGACCTCGCCCGAGGCTACCTGAAACGATACGCGATCTACGGCGGTAAGTTCCTTGCCTCCCCAACGAAATTTTTTGAAAAGCTCGTGAGCAACTATCAAGTGAAAAGCCTTTTTGGTCCGCGGGACCCTGTGGGTGTGGCGCCTGATTGGGTCAATGTGGAGTGTAACCGAATGTCACTGCGTTTTCCAAGCCAATGCAGTTCTCTAGGAGATCTGGGAAAAATTCTCGGACAAAATGGGCTGCAGGTGGATGGTTGCGTCCCAGGCAATCGTGGATAATCCTGCCGAAACAATTTCGTTTTTTCTTGGACTTGAATTCAAAAGGTTGGCGTTAATGGCTGGTCGAATCGGCATGCGGACGGGTGAAGCATTGGTGGAAGGCGACATCGGATACATTTGTGCTGAACCAGAAATTGTCATCGGCGAGTTGGACGGCCCCGTGGGGCAAGCCATGGCTATGCTGGTCGGCGATCAAGTCAAAGGGCATACACGAGTCTTCGCCATTCTCAATAGCGATTACCAGGTAAAGCCCGCCACGCTGATGGTCAGCAAAGTCACAGTCAGCTCCGCCAAGTATACGAATATTCTGATGGGTTCGGTTCAAGCTGGCATCGCCAACGGCGTGCTGGACGCCGTGCGACAAGGGATTATCCCTAAAGAAAAGGCCAACGACCTAGGCATCATTTACTCGATTTGGCTGGACCCAAGCGTTTTGGAAGTCGAAACCGTCGACTACCAGGCCCTGTTCAACGTCAATCGCGAAGCCACCGTAAAAGTTCTTCGCAAAGCCATGGCTGGCGAACCGAGCATCGACTGGCTGCTGGAACATCAAGAGACTGTGGAACACTTCTTCCACAAGCTCGGTGTCGATGGCCAGCTCTAAACTCTGTCACAATGTTGAATTGAAACATCCGTTCCCTAACACAATCTCGCGGAGCTGCGCCCATGTCTGGTTTGTTGGATCTACTTTCGCAATCGATCGGTCCTGAACAAGTGCAATTGATGGCCAATAAAATTGGCGCGACGCCCGAAGAAACCGAACGTGCGATTGGTTTGGCTCTGCCAACCATACTGGGTGCGCTGGCCAAACACACCGATGAGAACGAGCAGAACGCCCATCAACTTCACACGGCGCTGGAAACAGGGCAGGGCTTTGGGGGCGGTGGCATGCTCGATAACCTCGGCAGTGCATTAGGCGGTACCAGCGGCAGCGGAGGAGGTGGGGGCGGCGGATTGGGTGGTCTGCTGGGTACGATTCTCGGCGGTCGACAAAGCCGCGTAGAGCAAGGGATCGGCAAAGCATCGGGCCTGAATGCATCTCAGATTGCTTCGCTGCTCGCCATGCTGGCACCGCTCGTGCTCGGCGTTTTGGGGCGTCGGCAAAAAGAACAAAAGGCCAGCCCCACAGATCTGAGCGACATGCTCCGCAAAGAACGCACCCAAATGCAGAACCAAGCTGGCGGTGGTTTACTGGCCGGCCTGCTCGATCAAGATGGTGATGGCGACTTCGATCTGTCCGACATGCTGAAGTACGGCATGAAGGCCATCTTCCGCAAAGGCTAAATATTCACTCCCATTCATTTCCCAACAGGCGACCAACCATGAACTCACTTTCAAGACGCGACCTATTGGCTCGTACCGCCCTGGCTTGTGCGACGGTGCCTTACCTTTCAAGTTGGCTGAGTTCGACCGCATCTGCCGCCGATAACAAACGCAAGAAGATTCTGTTCTACAACAAATCGGAAGGCTTCGAGCATTCGGTAGTAGCCAGCAAGAACGGCGCGCCGACTTATGCCGAACGAATGCTGAAGGAGTTTGCAGCGCCAGACGGTTTCGATTTCGTGGCTACGAAAGATGGCACCGTCTTGGAAGGCGATTTGGATCAGTATGATGGCTTTCTGTTCTTCACCCAGGGCGACCTCAGCAAGAGTGGCTTGGATAAACAACCGCCGGTAACGGAAAAAGGCAAGCAACGCTTGTTGGATGCCGTGGCTGCCGGCAAAGGTTTTGTGGGTAATCACTGCGCCAGCGATACGTTCCATTCCGCCGGTCACAAAGCCGGTCAGGCATTCGTCAATCAAACAGAAATCGACCCTTATATCGCTATGGTCGGTGGCGAGTTCATTAGGCATGGCCGCCAACAAAAGGCGCGCATGAAATGCGTGGACACCAAATTCCCCGGTGCTGACAAAGCCGGTGAAGGCTTCGATTTGAATGAAGAATGGTATTCACTGAAAAATTTTGCGACCGATATGCATGTAATCTTGGTGCAAGAGACCCAAGGCATGCAAGACAAAGATTACGACCGTCCGCCGTATCCAGCCACCTGGGCGCGCATGCACAACAAAGGTCGCGTGTTCTACACTTCGATGGGACATCGCGAAGATGTATGGACCAATTCCATCTTTCAAGCCCTAATGATCGGTGCCCTGCGTTGGTCGACCGGTCAAGTCGAAGCGGACCTCACACCGAACATGAAGCAAGTAACCCCTGAAGCCGCGGTATTGCCCAAAGTTTAGAGGTCCCGAGGAAAGTATTGCTCGACGACTCGATGGAAGTCGTCGGGCGTTTCCACATGAGCCATGTGCGTTCGAAAAATACGCGCACCGTATTTGGCTTGCGCATAACAGCACGCGAACTTGCGCATGAGCATCGTCCCCTTCTGCTCACCAAACCGGGCTACCACGAGCTCATAATGGCGCAGCATACACTGTCGCTGTTGCTCGAGAGTCGGGTCTGCTGGAATCGCTTCACCACGCAGCGCTGCGGCGGCTTGTGCGAATAGCCACGGACGCCCCAGCGAGGCCCGGGCGATCATCAATCCATCCACTGCGTAGGTGTTGTAGGCGTGGCAGACTTTTTCCGGGCTATCCAAATCGCCGTTGCCGATCAAGGGAATGCGACGCAAGTGCTGCTTGATCTCGGATATCTGGTCCCAATCGGCGTTGCCTTTGAAAAAATCTGCGGCAACGCGACCATGCACCGTCAGGGCGGCCGCCCCCGAATCCTCTACTACTCGCGCGATGCGACAGGCGTTTTTGGTCTCATGGGTGCAACCCAAACGGATTTTAGCCGTGACCGGCGTGGGCGAACAAACTTCGACAAGACGCGTAATGATGGCCGCCATGCGATCTGGGTGATCGAGCAGATAAGAACCGCTGTGCGCACGTTCGGTAACTTGCTTGACGGGACAGCCAAAATTGATGTCCACCACACTGACTTGATAGTCTTCTACCAGTCGTTTACCAACTTTGGCCATCGTTTCTGGGTCATTATCCCAAATCTGAACCGCTAAAGGGCGTGGTTCATCCCGAACACCCCACAAACGGTCAGGATGCTCGCAGTCGTGTTCGTCCAGCCACACAAATCCGCTGGCATTGACCATTTCCGTGGCTTGCAGGCCTGCACCGCCGTATTCGCGGACAATTTGGCGGAAAGCATAGTTGGTGTAGCCCGCCATCGGGGCTTGGAAAATAGGCGGATCGACCTTCAGCGGCCCGATCTCCAGAGCCTTCACGGGCCGGAGAGCTGTAGTGGATGTTGTTAAACATCCCAAAGTAGAAATTTGTTCCGTGGTCATAAGTGATACTAGTGCTTCTATTTTGCTAGCAAAGGCTTTGACCCCCACCCCTGCGCCAGTTAAAATCTGGCAACCTGGGATATCTGGGTATTTTATTCAGACCGTGTGTGTTTTCAGGCAGTATGTGGTTCAGGCAATGAAATGGTGCGTGGCACCAGGGGGTACTGATGCGTTTTAGTTTTCTTGGCCGAACGATGTTGGCTGTGGGTGTACTGTGCTTAGGCACCAGTATATCCGAAGCTGGCTTTCGGCATCATCATCACCATCGCTTGCGTCAAGGTGGATGCAGTGATCCATGTCAGACAGCAAGTGCTTGGGGTGGCGTGAGCTACAACTCAGCATACTCGCCGGGCTATGCCTCTGGCTATGGTGTTTACGCTGGTGGACCTGCCGTGCAGGCTTACGGCGCTCAATGTGCGCCCGCCTACAGTGCACCGGCCTACAGCGCGCCTGCATATAGCGCTCCCTATGCTCCTGCAAACAGCGCACCTAGCTACAGTGTTCAAGGCTATAACGCACCTTGTGCACCAGCGATCGGCATGGCGGCCATGAGTGGCGCCGGCATGAGCAGTTCGGTGGCCAGCGGCATCCACCAGATGGCCACTGTCGATCTCGGTCCAATGACCATGTACAAAGTCGTGTTGGAACCCCAAGTGACAACCGAATCGCGCATCGTCAACTCGACGGAGTATCGCGATGAACAACGCACACGGGCTCGCGTTGTGCAACGCACCAGCCTGTTCAGTTCGAAGATTATCGGACGCGCACGGTGTTGGTCCCCAAGACCGAAACCAAGACGATTGAGTATTCCGTATTGGTGCCACACACCAGCGAGAAGACCGTCGAAATCGTCGAATCGGTACCGGTCTGGAAGGAAGTTCAACAGAACTATACCGTCAAGGTTCCTGTGCTGAGCGATGTTCAGGAAGAGTACGAAGTACGCGTGGCTCAACTGCAGGATCAAGAGTTCACCTACACGGTCTACGTACCGCATGCTGAAACACAAACTCGCATGCAAACTGTGACCAATGCAGTACCTGTGACCAAGAGTCGTACGGTAACTGTCAATGTACCAGTGGCTCGCACGCAAACCGTTACCAAGGACTATGGTCACTGGGAAACGCGCGTGGAAGAAGTGACTGTGCAATCGGCGGTTAGCTACAGCGTACCGGTCAGCAGCGGTCCAGCTTATGCACCAGCGGTGCAGGGCTGTGGCGCGCCGAGCTACGGTATGGGGTGGTTGTTCACCTTGTGCATCGGCCAGTGCAGGTCGTCACCATGGCTTGATTGGCAAACTGTTGCATCATCATCGCGGTGGCCATGGCTCATGCGGCCAATGCGGCGGCGCGAGCGGCTGCAGCGCTTGTGGCGGCGGGGCAGCTGTGTATGCTGGCGACGCTGCGTACGGAGTGGGTGCTGGTTGTGGTACGGGCTACAAGTCAAGTCATTCAGAGCGTACCGACGACTCAAATGGTATCGCGTCAAGTATGGGTTCCTAACGTTGTAACGGAAGATGTCTCGGTGGTTGAGAATGTTCCTCAATCGCAAGAGATCACCTACACCGTTTACGAACAACGCAGCGAGCAAGTGCCGTACGAAGCGACCAGCGTCTGCTATCGTCCGGAAACCCGTACGGGAACTCGCAAGGTTGTGAACTACGTGCCTGAGAAGCGCACGCGGACTCGCAAGGTTGTGAATTACCAAGACGAAACGCGCACGCGCACTCTGCGTCAAGCCAGCTACGAACAACGGACTCGCACTGAGACCGTGCCAGTGGTTTCGTACACGACCGAAAAGCGAACCAAGGAAGTTAGCTACACAGTCAACGTTCCAGAAACACAAGTCGAGCCATTCACGGCGACACGTTACGAGACGGTTGAAGAAGTCGTCAATGAAACGTACACCGAACGAGTGGCTGTACCAGTTTCCAAGGAAGTGCAAGTTCAAGTAACCCGCATGGTCCCCAAGCTGGTCGCCTATCAAGTGAACATTTCAGCAAGCTGTTCATCGGGCGCGTCGATGCCAGTCAATGGTGGATACGCACCTGGCTATGGCACACACGCACCTGTTTATGGCCCTGGCCCTGGATGTGGATGCGGTGGCGGTGCTGTAATTGGCACTGGAACTGTCATCGGTGGCTGCAGCAACTGCGGCGTGAGCGTCGGTTGCCCCAACTGCCGCTAAGCTAGAGCAAATTCGTTTGCCAGAAATTCAGAACGCTCTCCATGCAAATGGGGAGCGTTTTTTATGGAATGCTTCAGATGTTTGCTATTCAACCGCCAGCCTACACACGACGACCCGTGTAATGCCGCCTAGCTGCGCTTGCCCATGGCGATTGCGCAGAGAGGCAAACTGTGCGCGCAAATCGTCTCGCCAGGCGGCTCTCTTTTCTTCTGGTACACCCTGCATGAGCCGATTCATGCCGAAGCACTCGCACCAATGGACAAGTTCAGCGGGCGTGTCGACTTCCATGACTGGTATGTACATCTCCTCGATGCACTCGATGTGCCATCCCGCCGCTGCAAAGTCGCGCTGAATAACAACCGGATCAGCCAACCGAAAGGTGCCGGGTTGATCGGCCACCACTTGAGGCAACTGCATATACCGCAATGCCAGTTGGCAGGGCACGTGCACATAGTCGACCCGCTCAGGCTCGGCCCACAGGGCGGCCACCAACTTGGCGTTCGGCTGGCAGCGATTCCTGGCCGATACAAGGGCCATGACCGGATCGGCCATATACATCAGGCCCCAGCGTGACAGAACGATATCGAAGTCCGACTTGTTCACGCAAGTAAGCGCTTGCGCATCGCCAACCAAGAGCTCGATATTCTCGAGACCAGCCTCTGTAGCCCGCTGCCGCGTCATGTCCAACATCGAAGAACTCAGATCTACTCCAACCACGCAGCCAGTTGGGCCGACGAGTTGTGCCGCAGCAATCGCTGGCTCACCGCGTCCCGTTGCGATATCGAGAACGCGCATACCTGGTCCAACCTGCCCTAGCTCTAACATGCGATGGCTAACAGGGGCGGTCAATCTCTGTTCCATCGCATCGTAGCGCGACCATATCTGTTCGATTGTTGGCGGAGTTGTCATCAAGGCGGTCTCAGATAGTTGCGTCGCTGTGTTCGACCTTAGCAATTTGTGGGTGCAGCCGGGACGTGTTGTTGTCCGCGTGCCTCATTGCCTTGCAGGCTAGCCTTTAGGTTTTGTGAACTTTCGTCAAATGCATGTTAGCTGAACTGGCTAGTTCAACAAAATGCTGCAATGCCAGAGAACCGTCATCAAAACGCGCCACATTCGATTCGATACTCGCCCAAAGTTGCTGTTCCTGTTTTTCCAGAAACCTGCGGAGCGCGTAGCTGCTCAGATCGGCCAATTGAATCATTGAAGTCAGGCTGCTATCCACAAACAACGGGGTTTCCACTATGTGCTCCAATCCACCATCCAGACCTATAGCATGGAGTCCATGCGCGACGCTTGTCAGACGCTTAGCCGACTGATCCTGGTCTTGTATCATTATCCCATGTAATTTTCGACCAGCACTGGCACTGCGCTGACTCAAGTATCTTTCAAAGAAAGTGACTAAGCGTAGAAAGCATGTTTCGAAAATATTGGTAGGCTGACTGGAAACCGACAATGCCTTTTGCTTGTCGATCGACACGGCCAGCACCGCCGTATGTTCCCACTGGCCGAGTGCCGTAGCCACATCTTTCAAAAATGATTGACGTTCTTCGTAGGTCAGATGATGGTAAGCCCGCGTACTGCGGTATCGCGTGCGCAGGTTAGCGATCGTGGCCGCCTCTTCCCGCCGGCTGTTCATAAATCGCTTTTGCCACGCCCGTTCCATCTGCTTGCGTCGCGACTCGTAGGGCAGCGTCGTGAAGTTCGCGATGCCATTTTGCTCTGGATAGTGTCGAGTAAGCCAAGCCGTATGCAACTCGGTATCTTCCAGGGCGTATCGACGTTTGAGAGACTTGAATTCCTGATCTCGCGTCTTCCATTGATCTTTGTAGATGACGACACCGACCAAGACGAAATAGTCGGTGCCGACCAACTCATCAACACCACTCTCATCTATGTAACAGAGATACACCAGCCCACCCCCGATTTAGCGGCTAATGTTCAGACGGATCCGCCAGAGAACGATCGCCCCATTCTAAAGTAATCGAGTAACAAAAGTGTTCCAGCGAAATCACTTCTCTGTTCGTACTTTGCGCACCGGCACCTGCGCCACGTCGCTGATCGTGAACTGCTGGGTCTTGATGAGAGGGTTGGGACCATTCTGAAGTTCGGTGGTCAAGCGATAGTTTCCGGGTGGCAGGACGAATTCCGGGCGAAACTCCAGTTCGACATCTTGGCCTGGCATGATCCAGCGTCCGAAGCCGGCGGGAATTTGCATGCGTAGTCCAGTCTCAGCTTCGATGGTCAATTGAGCGTCCAGCACGGCGTGGAACTGACCGCGATTGCTGACGCGTGTGCGAAAACATCCCGGCTCGCCTTCAAACCAATACAACGTCTCCAATTCTAACTGCGGATCTGGGGTGGCGGCGAAGTGCAGGGCGACAGGCATGCGTCCCGACTCAGTGAACCCTCGATCGTCTGATTTGTTTTTGACAATGATGAACCCATACTCTATCGGTTGTTGGAAATCTTTCTTGCCGTGCATTGTGATAGAGATCTTGCGTTTACCGCGCGGGGGTAAAGTGAAGGTCGATGGTGCCATGCTGATACCTGGCATCGTCGTCCCGCGCTCGGTCTGGGCCTCCAAATTCCATTTCGCGTGGTTTATCGCTGGTGTTCGAAAACTCCATCGTCAGTCGTCTCTGCCCGCCGCGCAGCTGCGAGAACTCCAGATAGACCGGGGCCGCGTAAAGGTCTTCGCCGGCGCGGCTGAGCATGGCCTGTTGAGCTGGAAAGTCGTTGGCATCGGCGGAGATCGTAAACGTGCGTTGCTTGACGACGCGGTCATGCATGAGCAAGTCGACTTCCATTTGATACTGTCCGGTCAATAGTGGCTCATGCACAAACTCTTCCATGCGCACCGAACTTTTAGGCAGAATGCGTCCCTGGTAACGCTCGTCCGTTTCCATGGACACGCGAATCGGCATCGTCATGCGAATCGGCTTCAGATTCGGACTTTGGGCACTTCGTAGGCGTGATTTGACTTGATACTCAAAGGCAGTATCGCTGGGATTGCGGATAACGACGCTGACTTTGGGCAAGCCTTTGCTGGTGGTGAGCTTGGCATCTTCGATACTAAGTTCGGATGCATTGTCGCCGCGTGCGCCTTCGATCTCCAGATCTACGCGCAGGACATACTGCGTAATGAAGTGAACCCCCGCGCTCGTGATGGGCTTGCCGTTGCTGTCCAGCTTGGGTGGCGGTGGTGGTGCATTACCGATATCCCTGACCAATATCCCAAATGAATAGAAATTTGCATCACCCTGCGGTACACGGACCAAGCCAGCAATTTTCAGTGGACTATTGCGAGGAAGTTTTGAACGACCAGGATTCAACAATTGAATACTACCGCTCAATTCGCGGGCTTCATCATGGACAACCTGTCCAGTGATCTCTTGGCGCAGAGTCACCAAGGCGACGTCGACTTCCGTATCGCGATTCGTAGCCTCGACTTCGAATTCGAACGGCTGCACGGAGCCGCGTCGGCCCGACAGACGCTGGACTAACGGCTCGATGTGAAACGTGGGTTCAAATGTCTCGCGAACTTTGACTGACCGCGGTTGGGCAATGGCAAAACTGGCAGGCCAGCTGCAGGCCAGAACCCAGATGGTTAACGCTAAAGCCAATTGTTCCTTCATGGCCACTGTTTCCATTCCGTTGAACTGAACGAGTTTTGGGTTTGCAGCTGCAACCGGGCTAGGCGCCCAGCGGCTCAGAAACCGGGGGGCGTGATCTGCATGGGCACGATGCGCGGTGAAATAAAGATGGCTACTTCGACATCGCGTTCCTGTTTCTCTACCGATCGAAAGAGTGCTCCCACTGCGGGCAGATCGCCCAAAAATGGGATGCGTGTGACTTTGTCCACCGTTTGACGCTGGATCAGCCCACCGATGGCCACGGTCTGACCGTCATGCACGTCCACTTTGGTAGACACTTGACGGCGGTTGATGATGGGAAAGCTAGTGGAACTGGTTTGTGACGACAAGTCTTCATTGGTGAGAATGTCTTCACTGACTTCGGCCTTTTCAATTTCCATCGCGACGAGGTCACCGCGAACGTGAGGGGTGATGATCAGCGAAATGCCGGCTTCGACTTTCTGAAAATTGTTGTTGAAGAACAGCTGATTGGAGGCGGGCTGCAGCGTAAAAAAGGTTTCGCGCGCAATCGAAATCGTGGCTTTCTCGCCCTCCTTCGCTGTAACTCGCGGTGCCGCACGAATCGTCACATAACCTTGCTGGCTGAGCAGTTTACGAAAGCCGATGTCACTGAGAAATCACTGAAGGCGTTGTTCAAACCCGCCGCGCTGCTCGAACCGTCAATTGCCAAACCCTTCATGCCCAGGTTCAGTTCATCGACACCACCCACTTTGACCACATGATTCCAATCCATTCCAAAACGGAAGTTGCTTTCCGGTGATGTCACACATACGATCGCTTCCAACACAACCTGCTGAACCGGTTGGTCGAGTTCTTGCAGACGGGCTTCCACATCTTTCCCGATCATCTCGGGGGGCGTCGATGATGATGATGTTGCGATCTTCCGAGACCTGGTAGAAATCCTTGAAACGCGGTGGCAGTAAGATCTGCCAATTTGCGGGCGGGATGATGGAGCGCCGTGTACTGAAAACGGCGCGGACACATAACCAAACAATGGCGAACGAGGGTCCGGAGCGGGCCACCATGTACACACCGTCCCGGTAAACCCAGACGTAGCCAAGTGGCAATAGTATTTGGGTCAGCGCATCATCCAAAGTCACTTTGTTGAGCTGAGCACTGGTAACGCCACCTACTTGATCATCGACAATGATGGTCATGCCCGTGGCAGTTTGCAGTATCTGCAGAGCTTGGCGAATATCGGTTTCTTCGAAGACTTCGCTGACGAGCTGGGTTTCGCCGACAGGTGCTGGCAACATGCCTGGCTGGTAGACCACCGGATTGGCATTGGACTCGGCCTACGGTAGGACGGCCAGGTTCGACCAGAGCCGGATTCATGGGCAGACAAGTCCGCTACGCTTACCGACTCTGGTCGTACCAGCTGCTCATCGCTTTGGGCATGATCATGCCCTTGGCCGTCAAATCCGCCCCGGAACTGGGATCCACTTGCATTTGTGAATTGGCACTGGCAACCGCTTCGGCATAGAGAGTTGCCACGTCTTTGCGATTGATGCGCGAAGCATCCGCGCAGCCACAGCTGAAGCTGAGCAACGTCGCAAACACCAGGGATTGTCGAGCTACTGTGTTCAAAGCGGACGTTCTGGAGGGGCAGCGAACATCAAACCACAAGTTGGCGAAAACACGCCAAACTTATAGGAGTCGCGTCCATCCGCTGCAATGGCAATAGAACTGCCTGTGCTTGCCCGGCCTTTGCTAGCGGCCCACCAGCCGCAAGGCGCTCGTTTTGATGTTTGCACTTAGCAACTTTGTGGCGCTATCAAAACCCGACGCGTTAACGAGGGCGAAGCGAGTGGGCCCCGTAAGCGAAGCCGACTCCGTTTGAGCCGTCGCGTAAAGAAGATTGGCAGAAAGATAGGGGGCAGAAAAATAAGCAGCCCCTTCGCGTGACAAAAAATGAACATCGCGCAGCGATGCGGCTCTCCGTCCGGGCTCGTCCCGGCGGGAGCACGACTGACAGCTACTAAATATTCATAACAAGTATTCTCTTTCAGCGGGGCACTAAGCGGCGAGCGAACGATTGGCCAATGGGCAAAGTAACGCCGAGCCGCAACTGAAGGCCATCCGATCGAAGAGCAGAGGGGGACGCGGGGGCGCTTGGTAGCTGTCAGTCGTGCTCCCGCCGGACGAGCCCGGACGGAGAGCCATGTCGCTGCGCGACCTTTAGCAATAGCTAGCTTCCTAACGCCGGCTTCCTAACGCCGGGTTAGTTTGCTGCGACTGTGCCGACTACTGTCAAGTTGTAGTTACCTGAAGCGAACGTTCCGAATTCGCCGGTAACAAACGAGATCAACAAATCAAAGTTGGCTTTGCCTACGCCGTTGCTGGTTGCAGCCACGCGAGCATCGTTGTCGCTTCCGACTACGTTTGGTGGCGTCAGCTGCGGTGGTAACGGTCCAATTGGCAGGGCCGCTGGAACCAGCTAGCTCCAAGCTCAATTGGGCGTCGCGACGCATCGAGCTGTTCGTGTCGTGAATAAACGGTGTGTTTGGTAGCAAAGGTCACGGCAACACCGTTGGACACATTGCCTTTAACAGTCCAGCGTTGTCGTCCGAAGGTCTGGTTACTGTCGGTCTGGTCATGCGTCACGATCTGGCCGGCAGGGGCGACGATGGCCAGGCTGGATGGCACCACAACTCGAAAGGGTTGCGAAGCAGTTTGGGCCTGGACATTGGCGGCGGAAACAAAAAACAACGAAGCGGCGGCGATGAATCCACGAATCTTCATTTGGGGGGCTCCAAATGAGAATCTTGAGAAGAAGGGGCAATTTTTTTGAGATAGGGCTTGGGACAGCGTCAGGGGGCTTCGACTGTCCTACCCAAAGATTAGGTCGCAATTTAGAGTGAGAGGGAATTTTTTTCGTTTTTTCGAGCTGTTGACCACTCCTACCGCAGAGCAGCCAGCCTATGCACCGGCCCGAACCGACGGACGAAATGGTCCGTTTTTTTGAACAGCGAACTTGGGAACACATCGGTCGCGTGCGAAGATGCCTGAATTTGCTGGGCGAAGTTACGCCCTATACCGAACAATTGCGGCAGCGGGCGGAAACCCATGACTTGTCGAAATTCGAACCGGCTGAACGCTTGGGCTATATCTGGATAACCGAGTACTATCGGCACATTCGACGTGGCATAAAGTACGAATACCCCGGCGGGCATCAAGCCCTTGGCCGACGCAGCCAAACATCATCACTATCACACCAATCGCCATCACATCGAGTTCCATGCGTCGCCAGCAGACATGACCGACGTCGATTTAATGGAGCTGGTTTGCGACTGGACAGCGATGGCTGAAGAGTACGGCCGAAGCCAACGCCAGCGCACTGGGTTGGGCTCGCAAAGTATTGAGTTCTCGTTGGACTTTTCCGAAGGAACGCGAAGCGTTCATTATGGAAACGATTCGTTTGCTGGCTCAGCAGTTGGGACGCTGCACGGAAAAACAATGTCCACTAAAAAACCGCGATCGTTGTGGTTTCCCTGATTTATAGCTCGGCGTTAACTTCCGCGAAGAACTGTTCGAGAAATTGCTCCATGAACTGATGCCGCTGGGCAGCCAGTTGACGAGCAGTATGGGTGTGCATGCGGTCCTTCAATAAGAGTAGTTTTTCGTAAAAGTGATTGATCGTTGGGGCGTTACTTTGTTTGTATTGCTCGCGCGTCATGTTTAAATTCGGTGGAATGGCTGGATCAACCAGCGCGCGATGTTTGTAACCACCATATGTAAACGCCCGGGCGATGCCGATAGCGCCGATGGCATCTAAACGGTCGGCGTCCTGAACAACGCGCATTTCCAGCGAATCGAAGGGTACGGATTCGTTGCCGCCTTTGAAAGACATGTGCCGAATGATCTGCTGGACGTGTTCCACGACCTGCGCGGGTTGAGCCTGTTGGGTGAGGAATTGCCCGGCCAGGTGAGGGCCCAATTCTTCATCGCCGTCATGGAATTTTGAGTCGGCGATGTCGTGCAGCAGAGCGGCCAACTGCACGACCAGGCCATCGCACGCCTCTTCGGCGGCGATCCGCCGCGCCATTTTCCAGACTCTTTCGGTATGAAACCAGTCAGTCCGCCTTCAGCCGAGGCAAGTTGCTGACGAACGAATTGGCACGTAAGGTCGATGATCGCTGTCATGTCTGTGTTGACGCTCCAAAACTACTAGTCGGCTATCCTGAACAATCAGCGAATGATTGTGGCGGGATGTTTAACAACATCCACTACGATCTCCGGGATGTTTAACAACATCCAACTACGGTCTGCAGGATGTTTAACGACATCCACTACGGACTGCAGGATGTTTAACAACATCCACTACGGTCTACGGGGATTAGTCAGCCACAATCCGAATACGCTGTAGCCCCTTGGCTTCCATAGACCAGCGCGGCGATCCTTCGGAACGACGGCGCAGGGGGTGGATAGAAGGGACGGCATATCTTAACAGCAGAAAAGATTCGTCATTTTTTTGCGAAATCTTTTCAAAAGCTTATCCCCAAAAAAGCGAGGAATCTCAATAATTGGACGCATCTTCGGTGCAGTTTCATTGTTCTTTTGAAATTCGAAAGGGGGCCAAATGACTTGTCACAAGAGGCGCGCGTTTACGCTCGTTGAATTGCTGGTGGTCATCGCGATTATTGGGATCTTGGTGGGCTTGTTATTGCCTGCAGTCCAAGCGGCACGCGAAGCTGCCAGACGCATGTCGTGCAGCAACAATCTGAAGCAAATAGGCTTGGCGACACTCAACTATGAGTCGACCCACAAGAAGTTCCCGCCTGGGCGTATGGCCCCAGACTGGTCAATCAACGGAACGGCTCAAGGCCAGTTACACTTCTTACAACAGCGTGAACATCAGTCCCAGCTCGGGACATTGGACAGGATTTCGTTCGGTTCACACTTTCATTCTGCCCTACATGGAACAGGGCAACATCTATAACCTGATTAATTTCAGCACGCCTACGAACGTTCAGATGACGACCGGTGGCGGTGTGACTCCGATGAATCCCAATTACAACGCCTACAGCAAAGCTGCTGGATTGTTCATTTGTCCTTCATGTCCATTTACCGGTCTTGTAATCTCTGAAAATAACTATCGCTATAACTTCGGTGGCTCGACACCTTTTGCTGGTGCATTTGATTCGACACAAAACAAACAATCATGGTGCCACATCCGCGGGAGGGTTTCTCTTGCCGAGGTAACGGCGCGTTTACGATTGGACAAGCCCTGACAACTGGCTCGTTCACGGACGGGCTTTCCAACACCGCCTTTTTCTCTGAACGTACGAAAGGCAACGGGTGCGAACTTAGCCACACACGCTGCCCCAGAGCATCGGACATGACGAACATGCTCAGCCGCCCGACTGGGCTGGTGGATGCCGATACCATGTATGCGGCTTGCCAGGCACAAGCGCCTCAGTTGAATGGTGGATTCAATTTTCAATTCGGCGGGACGCTGGCTGCCCGGGCAGCGATTTTTCGAACGGTTGGCCGTTCGCATTTTATTCCAGCACGATATACAACCACGTCGCTCCTCCGAACTGGCGAGCGATCGATTGTGGCACGCGCAGCGCGATCCCCGATGCGCCCGGGTGAACATGCCATTGTGAGCGCTCGCAGCACTCACACCGGTGGCGTCAATGTGTCGATGGGGGATGGCTCCGTCCCGCTTTGTTTCCGACAGTGTCGACTTGGCGATTTGGCGTGCAGCCGGAACGCGCGATCGCGGTGAAACTGGCAGCTTGGATGACTAAAGAGAACGAAGTTGCATAGACCGGAACAGAGCAGCCCTGGGTGGCTGCTCTGCTTTGGAATCAGTGTTTTCACATTAACCGTTCGAGAAGAGTGTGCAATGTTCGTTCGATGGTTGAGACCAAGCGTTTGTACGATTCAAAGGCGGTTCGTTCTTCGCCTGATCCTGTGCGCTCTGATGGGCATTCGCCGTGTCAGGTTGCTCAAGTGGCCCGATGGACCCAGAGCGTAATTCAGTCCGGAGAGACCGGACTGCAGGAAGCGATCAAGTTAGTTGAAAGCGGCCAATACGCTCAAGCTCTGCCGATTTTGGAGAAGTGTATTGCCGAAGGTGGATTGAATGGCCGATCTACTCTCGATGGCTCTCATCCAACGGGCTCGCTGCTATACCGACGCCAGCAATTTCGAAGCTGCCGAGCAGGACCTGGAAACGCGCAGAGCAGGGTTCGGCACCGCTGGATCAGTTTCACTTGGCGAAAGGGCTGCTGTTGCGAAAGCAAGGCAAGGCACAAGAAGCTGCAGCGGAGTTTACAAAAGCTAAAAAATCGCCCCTAAAATTAAGATCCCTCAATAAAACCGGGCTCTGCATCGGTTTGGGGTTCTCCCATTACTGAGAAACAGATGGGAGATTACAAGTAAGCCAGAGAGCAAATCTGGGCGATACCTAGCCGATGGGCATGTGTTTGACGAGTTAGCTGACGTAGCTGAACTTTGTCGATCCACCTTCTTATTCATGCTGATATGCCCATTCAACTGCCGACTGAAGTTGCCAATTGTTTTCCGTTATTGTTGTCGTTCGGGGTGTTGGTCGCCTGTATTGGACTGACTTGCAACCTGGCTGGATTGGTCGTAAGAAAAGCGGGCTTGGTCGAGCGAACCAATTGGTCGAATAAACTTCTCCGACTGCTTAGTGCGGCTTGGCTGTTTTTCTTCGCCACCCTCTGGTTGGTTGTGACCGCACTTCACCTTATGGGTTGGCAATTGTGCCTGGTAGAAGCATCGCGGAGCGACCTCCATCTGATGAGTTATGTGGCGTCGTTTACGGCGAATATTGCTGGGTTGGCAGCTGTGGAAAGCGAATCGGAGATGCCCGGTTCGCGACGGCCTCAAGGGTTATGCTCCAAGCGGTACAAGTGGGTGGTCTCCTAGGCTGTTCGCATTTGTTTCCAGTCAGCCAGGATGATACCTACCCACAAATGCCCCCTGGCGACCTGGTGGCGAGACAGGTGGCTGCCCAGACAGACGCCGGCACGCGCATCGCGTTGTTTGATCGGCAGACGACACCGAGTGAGCTTTCAAAATTCTTTCAGGCTACTCAAGCCCATATCACGAACGTTTCGAAGCATGCCATGTTCCGCTGCGAACCAGAGCCCGAGCTGAATTGCCATGGTTGGGTTTTCAGCGGCCAGCACATCATCAAGTGTGAGGACGTACCGACCATTCTCAAAGACAATGGGTACCAAATCATCGCAGAGCCCAAGGCTGGCGATCTGGTCGTTTACACGAATCAAATGGGCACTGTTGTGCACACTGGCGTGGTTTGTGGATTCCTGGCCGACGAGACCGTCTTGGTGGAAAGCAAGTGGGGCGTCGCTGGTCGCTACATTCACTTTGTAGATGAACAGCCCTTACACGCCGAGCTATCGCTTCTATCGCAGCCCGAGAGATGGCCACCGACTTAGGTACTGTGACGCTTCGCCAGCGGACCTTGCAGGCAAATGCGATTCGGGCGCATCGTCCGCGTCAAGCGTCCCGAAGGGCGTGGAGTTGAGCTCGGCTGGCAGTTCATTTTTGCCACTCAATTTTTTGTCAGATAGGCGAATGCCTCAGCACTTCCCCCTCGCTGGACCCGTCGGGTTTTGATAAGCGCGCAACATCAAAACTTGCGGGCGGAGTAGACTGGATGTTAAGTTAGTCGAGATCGGGGGAAACACATGGAACCGAAATCGACAAATGCAAACTTTTGGCCGAGTGCCGTTGGCGGCTTTGTGCTGGGAGTCTGACAGTTCTGATCGTACTTTTTCTTGCCAGACAAACCGGCAACGACGAACCCCCACGGCCCGGCAGCGCCAGAAATACCTGCGGCACCGGCCCAGCCTTAGCCCAATGCTGGCAATCAAGCTTGGCAGACTCGTACGAATAGTGTTGGGGCTGCGGGGCTTAAGGGACAGCGGACGAGCCTGGAGACACCCATTTTCCGCAATAAATTTGGTAAGAAATAGGGGCTCAGCCGGGGCGTTTTTTGGTCCCAATGTCTGGAGTTCGCCATTTTTCCGGGAGACGCCGAGCATCCCAAAGGGAACAATGACACGGCGTTGAAAACCTGAACTTGTGGGCAGGCTCGGCGTCCGAGCTCCTGGCTCAGAGTCATCCGAAGAGTTTATGAATAAGAAGCAAAAGGGCAAGCGAGCGAGCATTCGACGCTATCGTCAAGCCACTGGGTCCGCTGGTCCCAGCCTGCGGCTGAAAATGACGTGGCAAATCTGCTAAGTGGCCACGCACCAACGGAAGCCTCTTCGATCTGAAGTGGGAATTCGGGAAAGGCCCATGTGGCTCATCCCAACAATATCAACTGGGCAGCTGCTGTATGGCTCGGTTTAGTTCACGTCGGCGCCCTGGCGGCTCTCCTGCCATGGACGTTTTCTTGGAGTGGAGTAGCGCTAGTAGTAGCATTGCATTGGCTCTGTGGTTGCATCGGCATCACCTTTGGGCCTATCACCGCATGCTTACGCATGGCAGTTTCAATACCACCGGCTGGATGCGCAAAACGATCGCGACCATCGGGTGCATGGCTGGTGAAGGGCCACCTATGCAATGGGTTGCGAACCATCGTCTGCACCATGCGCGCAGCGATCAAGAAGGCGATCCTCATTCGGCCCAACGACGGCGGTTGGTGGAGCCATGTGTTTTGGTTAGCTTACAACGTCGGTGGTAAAGACCAGAAAGAGTTTTATCGGAAGTGGGCGCCTGATCTTCAGCGCGAACGCTTCATGGCGCACGCTCAACTATGCTTTCCTGCCGATCAATGTGATTTCGTCGCTAATCTTGGCCGGCATTGGCTATTGGATCGGCGGACACAATTGGCTGTTTCTTGGTTGGTCTGGGGCCGTTTGCGTCCGCATGGTTTTGTGCTCCATAGCACTTGGCTGGTTAACTCCGCCAGTCACATGTGGGGCTATCGCAACTACGAAACTCGCGACGACAGCCGCAACAATTGGTGGGTGGCGCTGATCACCTACGGTGAAGGCTGGCACAACAATCACCACGCCGCATCCACGCATGGCCAAACATGGTCACAAGTGGTGGGAGATCGACCTGACGTTCCGAACCATCGCTTGATGCAAATGCTCGGACTGGCTTGGGACGTTGTCGATTATCGATCCAAGAGCGAAAAAGCTGCCTGACGATCTGATCTTTCAAGGTCTCATGTAATTAGCTTGCAGAGAGTCACTAGAACTTTCTGCAAGCTTTTTTTATTTTGGCTCCGAGAGAAGCGACATGGTCATTCGTAATTCGCCCACTACGATGGCTCTGGTGTTTGCCTGCCTGCTCAGCAACATAGTCTTTGGCCAGCCACCAACACCGCCTCCACCAGCTTCACCGGCTGCCGATCCTGTGTCGTTGACGGCCACAACCATTGCCCCGACAGCAGATCCAATGGCGACGGTTCCCGGCGCGGATACGCTGGGAGCTCCGCCGAACCTTGATGTAAAGCTAGATGATCCACGCGTTTGGTATTATCCGTGGTCCTGGCTGCCACGCGACGGCTGGAGCAATAGTGCCGAGCTAGGTATTAACGGTTCGGGAGGCAACGCCAACGCGTTCAGCATTCAAGCGGGCATGCGTTTCAAACGCAAAACCGACATCAACTTGTTCGACTTGCGCATGACACACAACCGTACGCAATCCGGTGGCGTCGAGAAACAGAACAATGCCTTGATGTACGCTGATTATGATCGTTACTTCGGAAAATCGCGCTGGTCGGGATTTATGAAGAACGGTCTGGAGTACGATCGCTTTCGAGCCTTTGATCTGCGTTACAACATCAACTCTGGTTTGGCATACAGCTTTGTCAAGAACGAGCAGATAACGCTTAAGGGCCGATTTGGTTCTGGTACGTCCCGCGAGTTTGGCGGCCCGGATGATCGTTGGGTACCGGAAGCACTGTTCGGTGGCGACTACGAACATCAATGGAATAAACGCAATAAGTGGATCGCCAAAATCGATTACTTTCCCGAGTGGGGCGACTTCACCAACTACCGTATCGTGGCCGATTGTTCCTGGGAGATGCTCTGGGATGAAACCGGCAACCTGTCGCTTAAACTTGGAGCGATCGACCGTTATGACAGCACGCCAGACGGCCTCCGCCCTAATGACCTGACCTATTCCATGCTGTTGCTCTATAAGTTCTGAATGGCAAGTTCTGAATGGCAAACGTTGTTTGTTGTCCGAGTGCCTTATCTGTTTGACGATATCTGTTCGACGATCATCAAGAAGCTGAATATGCCTGCCCTCGATCTTTCGATCTGCCAGCCAGCCGACGCAGAACTTGTTGCCATTCTCTCGGCCGCGCCGCTGATGCCCCTGAACGATGCTGGCATCGATGCAGCTACTGCTCAAGCTTTGCAGGCGTGGCTGAAAACGCAACCCAACGTATCGGAAAGCCAAGTTGCTGGTTTGTGGTTAGTGGCGGGCGATTTGGATCGGTCGCATTCCATCAGTCAACGACTTGAAGATAGCCACGGTTCTTATTGGCATGGCATCATGCATCGGCGCGAGGGCGATTACTTCAATGCAAAGTATTGGATGCGTCGCACGGGCGACCATCCGGTTACCCAAGAACTCAAGCAACGTGCAGCCGAGTATCGCGATGCATTGGCATTCGTCGATTACGTGGAGAAGGCCGTTACGAAAGATCCCACATTGAAGGAGACCGCCCAGCGCTTGCAGTGGATTGAATGGCAGTTGCTGTGGAGTCGATGTTAAGCGCAACGCAAAGCCCTCCAGCCGCAAGGCGCTAGCTAGTGCTAGAACTCTTAAGTTCCTACTGGTCGCGCAGCGACGCGGCTCTCCGTCCGGGCTCGTCCCGCGGGAGCACGACTGACAGCTACACCCGCCCCCGCGTCCCCCCCCTCTGCTCTTTGATCGGATGGCCTTCAGTTGCGGCTCGGCGTTACTTTGCCCATTGGCCAATCGTTCGCTCGCCGCTGTGTGCCTCGCTGAAAGAGAATATTTGTTATCGATATTTAGTAGCTGTCAGTCGTGCTCCCGCCGGGACGAGCCCGGACGGAGAGCCGCATCGCTGCGCGATGGGCTGCTGACTCCGTCCTAATGCGACCGGAGGGAACTAAGAGTTCTTGCACTAGCGCCCTGCGGTTGGTGGGATGTTCGTAATGGTCAGGTTATCTTCGCTGCAAACCGCAGCTACCGCCGTAAAAATCCCTATCCCATCATCTTGTGCAATTTTTCGATGATGCGCGGGATGGCCTCTTTAGGCTCTTCACTGGCTTCGTATTCCAGTGCCACCCAACCGCTGTAGCCGGCATCGCGCAAGATCTTCAGCACTCTTTCGAGATCGGTATCTTCGCGTTTTCCAGCGCGGCTCAAATCAACCTTCAGCTGCGCATTGACGGCGTATGGTGCGATGGCCTCTAGCTCGGCATAGGGATCGGCAGATTTGAAGTTACCGCAATCAAAGTTCACACCAAAATACGGCGAATCAACCTGCTTGACTATTTCCAGCAGTCCTTTGGCTTCGGTCGTCACGCCGCCGTGGTTTTCCAAAGCCATCCAAACGCCTTTGCTCTCCGCATACTTGCACACCTGGCGGCAAGCATTGACGCAGCGTGCGATCGTCGCCTCCCAGCTATCATCCTTGGGCTGGGTGCCTGCAAAAATTCGAATGGCGGGAGCACCGAGCATCGCGTAACGATCGGTCCATAGCTTCGTATGCTCGATGTCTTGTTGAACTTTGGCGGCATCGAGCTGACAGAAATCATTGCGAATAGCGCCGCCCGATGGCGTGATGCCTCGCAGGTGGCAATGCCGTTTCAGCTTGAGAATATAGGAGTCGTTAACGTCCTCCGGAAAGTAATAACTAGTCAGTTCCGTGCCGGGCAAGCCCATTTGGTAACAGAAGTCAACGAAGTCGAACAAGTCCATCGACTTCTTGCCTCCTTTGCCGTCGGCCAAATACTTCCGCATCGAGTAGGCAGCCAGGCTCAAACGCAACTTGCCAGGTACCTCGCGCTTCAGTGGTTCGATGGCCAGTGCTGAAGAAGCCAGGGGCAAACTGGCCGTAGCTGCGGCCAAAGCGGCCGATTGAACAAGAAAGTCGCGGCGTTTCATAACGGGGACCTTTTGCGAATCAGGATGGTGAGTCTAATGGTGGGAGCAGAGGAGTGTTGCTCTGCTTTCAACTTTGGAGCTAGTTTATGTTAGCCAAACGCGTGATCCCGTGCCTGGATGTGAGTTGCGGGCGAGTGGTAAAAGGGACAAATTTCGTCAATCTTCGCGACGCGGGTGATCCGGTGGAAGTGGCCGCGCGGTATGAACGCGAGGGTGCCGACGAATTGGTGTTCCTGGACATCACCGCCAGTCATGAAGAACGCGGTATCATTTTGGACGTCGTGCGGCGGACGGCCGAACAAGTCTTTATGCCATTGACGGTCGGGGGCGGAATTCGCACCTTGGATGATATCAGGGGGCTGCTCGCAGCCGGTTGCGATAAAGTGTCCATCAACAGCGCGGCTTGCAAAGACCCTGATTTTGTCCGCCAAGCCGCCGAGCGATTTGGCAGCCAGTGTATCGTAGTCAACATCGATCCCAAGCGAGTCACACGCGACGGTCAGGAATTCTGGGAGGTCTTTATCAACGGCGGACGCAAACCCACCGGTCTGGAAGCCGTCCAGTGGGCTCAACGGGTTGAAGAACTCGGGGCTGGCGAAATTGTGCTGACCAGTATGGATCGGGACGGCACCTGTGATGGTTACGATTTGCCGATTACGGCGGCGGTCAGCCAGGCAGTAAAAATTCCCGTGGTGGCCAGCGGCGGGGCAGGGCGGCCAGAACACCTGGTCGATGCAATTCAACTCGGAAAGGCCGATGCGGTGCTGGCTGCCAGCATTTTTCACTTCGGACAGTATACAATTGAACAAGCCAAGCGCATGATGGCAGAAAGAGGTATTCCGGTTCGACTCTAGGTTTTCCAATAGGCCTGGGCGTTTCCCCGAGGTCTTAGAAATCCAGGTTTGTCGTCCGGCTGTCCTGTGCGCATACTTAATCCACTCATTTCGAATCTTGTCACTGGAGTCGATCGGTCATATGGCAACCGCAGAAGCAAACGGCACAGCTAACGACCCTATTTACGATCGCATTGTTGGGAACCTGCTGAAAGAGCGGCAGGAACTGGAAGTCGACAAAATATTTCGAGCTTTGGTCAAGCTGCAGGGCAGCGACTTGCACATGAAAGTGGGCAACCCGCCTATCGTCCGTGTGCACGGAGACCTCAAGCCGCTGAATCGACCACCTATCGAAAACGAAGAAATGGTTCGCCTGCTGGTGCCGATGATGGACGACCGCGCGCGACGCATTTTTGAAGAAGAAGGTGGCGCCGACTTTGCTTACGTCGTCGAAGTCGATGGAGTCAAATGGCGTTTCCGCGTTAATATGCTCAAGCAACTGGGCAAGATTGGCTTGGTCGCTCGTCGCGTGAACAATTACATCCCTAAATTCGAAGGCTTGTATCTGCCGCCGTCGATGGAGACCCTGTGCCATTTTGATCAAGGCATGGTGCTGCTGGCCGGAGTGACCGGTTCTGGTAAGAGTACGACGATCGGTTCGATGCTCAACTACATCAACTCGATCTACCGCAAACACATCCTCACCCTGGAAGACCCGATCGAGTTCGTCTATACCGAAGATAAATGCTTGATCAATCAACGCGAGATCGGCATGGATGTGAAGGACTTTGAAATCGGGATGAAGCACGCTGTGCGCGAAGACCCCGACATCATCCTGGTCGGTGAGATGCGCGACCAGGAGACGTTCTTGACCGCCATTCACGCTGCGGAAACCGGTCACTTGGTGTTCGGTACGATCCACGCCTCCAGCGCGCCCACGACGATCGGTCGTATCTTGGACTTGTTCCCCGAAGAAATGCACGGTGCCATTCGCAGCGCTATCGCCTTCAACATGAAAGGCATCGTGGCTCAGAAGCTGCTTCGTTCCATTAAGCCTGGTGTGGGTCGCGTGCCTACAGTCGAGATCATGACTTTTACACCCATGGTTCAGAAATTGGTGCTCGAAGGCAAGGACTCCAAACTGCCTGATGCTATTCGTATCGGTGCAGCGGAAGGTATGCAGGACTTTACGATGAGCCTCAAGGATCTGATCGACAAAGAGTTGATCGACCGACCAACGGCTTTCGCAGTGGCTCCCAACAAGGACGCGCTGAAGATGGCCCTCAAGGGCATCGCGGTCAGCCAACCAGGTATTATCTAAGAAGGTGTAAGGTATGAGGGATGAGCGATGAGGGATGAGATGTAAGGAAGAATGAGTAAGACGCGAGACGCGTTTCCCTGGCTACTGCCAACACTTATTCGATCGATTCCTTCGCCTTACCGTGTACCTCGTACTCGTCCTGTTCCTACTCCCGCTTACTCCTTACAGCTCACTCCTTACAGCTTTTACTCACTCCTTACTCCTATTAAGTCGAGCATGGCGAAAAAGAATCAAACGACGACTGAAATTGTTCTGCCTCCGCTGGAGTTTAAGCCTCTGATTCAGGACAAGCAGCAAGCTCAAGGTTTGCTGCTGGCCTGTCGGCAGATCGAGCAGTACACCACGACGGTCATGGTTCTGGCGCAGGCGCTGAACAACCATGCCGATCAGATCATGCTCGATTATGCGCAGCAAGGTGTCGCAGTGCGATTTCGCGTGAATGGTTTGTGGGAAGCCATGCCCGCGATGGACCGCCCCAATGGCGATGGCATGCTGGTGGTCCTCAAGCGACTGTGCTTGCTCAACCCGGCTGATCGTCGTTCACGTCAGACCGGCAAGCTACCGATCTCGCTCAATGGCGATTGGATTCTCGACTTTATGTCCGCTGGCACACCCACGGGCGAGCGAGTATTGATTCGCATCGACCCGAAGAAGCCGATTCTCAAGACGCTCTCCGATTTGGGTATGCGGGACAAGATGCAAGAGCAAGTCAAAGGCATGCTCAACGCTAACAACGGCTTGGCGATCGTCAGCGGACCGCCTGGTCACGGTCTGCCGACGACTTGGCGCGTCGCTCTTGAGTCTGCCGACCGATTTGTGCGTGATTTCCATGCCTTTGAGGACAAGAACACGGCCGATGCGGAAGTGATCAATATTACGCAGCACCTGTACGACGGCGCGGCTGGCGAATCGCCCATGACGCTGTTGCCTAGCCTGTTGCTCAAGCAACCCGATGTGTTGGTCTTTCCGGAATTCGTGAACGAAGAGACGGTCAAAACCGTATGTGAAGAGGTGACGGAGGAGAACCGACATGCCATTGTGCGCGTGGTGGCTCCGACGGCTGTGGAAGCTTTGATCAAACTAGCGGTAACTTACAAGAACCAAGCCAAACAGCTGATCAAGATCGCTAATGGCGTTTGCAATCAGCGACTGATGCGCCGCTTGTGCGACAAGTGCAAGCAAGGCTTTCCACCGCCCCCGCAGCTACTGCAAAAGCTCGGTATCCCGCCTGGACGAGTGACGGTCTTGTACCAGCCATTTGTACCACCGCCACCGGAGCAGCGCGTGGATGCCAAGGGGCACCCGATTGAGATCGAGATTTGCAAGCAGTGCGATGGCCGCGGTTACTTTGGACGCATCGGTGTTTTCGAATACTTGACCGTTACGGACCCTATTCGAAAAGCGGTGCTGTCAGATCCGACGCCAGCCAATGTGGCCGCAGTTGCCAAACAGCAAGGGCATCGCGGTTTGCAAGAAGAGGCCGTCTTGACGGTTGCTCTGGGCCAGACCAGCTTGCAAGAACTACAACGAGTCTTTGCACCTCCGCCGGCCAAAAAGTAACCCAGCCATTACGGCTGAGAATGTAGAGACCTATACAGAACCAGAGACCGACACAGCACAGTCGTTAGACCGCCCCCGAGGCCCAACATGTCGACGGATACGATTCATCAACGCCCGATTTTTGGTAGCGAAGAGCAAAATCTACTCACCCCCATTCGACCTCCGTTAAGTCGTATGGCCATTTGTTGCTTCATCATGGGGCTGATCAGTTCTATTGCTTTGTTCAACCTGGACTTGGTCGCTTTGCCGATCCTTACAGCCGCTTTCGGTTTGGCCGCCTATTTGCTGATTGCCAATAACGACGGAGTTCGCGGTCAAACGTTTGCCATCGTCGGAATGTCGCTAGGCATCGTATTCGCTGTGGCTTGCTATGTCAGTACGAAACAGCGCGATCAGTATTTGTATGCTGAAGGTAGCAAGGTGGCCGCACAATTTTTGCAAGTCGTAGGTCAAAACAAACTGCTGGAAGCTTACGAGCTAACGCGTTCCGAACCCGAACGGCAAGTCGCTGGCACGTCGCTGGAAGAAGCCTACAAGAACAAGAACCACCTCGAAAAAGAGAATGTTAATGCCTTCCAGAAACAAGAAGCCGTGACGATGGTTGTTTCGCTTGGCGACTCGGCTCAATGGAAGTTGCTTGACGGCATCAGAGTCGCGGAGGTTCACGACAAGAATTTGCATATCACGCTCCAAATGATCGAGGAGAAGAGCCAGAAAAGCGTTGAACTAACGCTCAGTCGCGATCTGCATCTGGGTGTAGGCTCTTGGTATGTGGTAAGCGTGAAGTAGTTAATGGCTCGGTGCTTGATCAGCTTTGGAGCCAATCTGGGCGTGCCTGCGACGACCATACGTCAAGCGGCAGAACAAATCCAAATGCTGCTAGGGACGCGATTGTTATCGCTTGATCTAAGTCGGCTGGTAAGAACGCCAGCCGTGGGCGGACCCACTGGACAGCCACCTTTCGTCAACGCGGTGGCTGCCTTGCATGTCACCGACTGCACGGCTTGGGATGTGTGGCACGTGGTCCGGGAAGTGGAACATGCCTTGGGACGCGTTCGCCAGGAACGTTGGGAAGCGCGACGCATTGACCTGGATGTACTGCTGTTTGATGACCAGCGAATTTGGACGCCGCAGTTCAAACTGCCCCATCCGCGGATGGTCATGCGAAGATTCATTTTGGAACCCGCCCATGATGTCGCCGCCGATTGGATCGAACCGGTGTCAGGTTGGAACATTGCACGCCTGACCGCCTCCTTGTCAGAAGCGCCAGCCAGCATCGTTCTGGTCAGTCATGATGTTCCGCGCGACCAGCGAATGCTCGACGATGCAGCCCGAATCGCGCAGAGTCAACTAACTACCGCGAGACTTCACACCATCACAACCACCAACGAGCGTGAACAGCCCAAACGAGCGCTGGTTGGCCCTCATCAATTCTGCAGAACTAGTGGCCAGCCACACGATGACTCTGGCGCCACAGCCGCGCATGATTTTCGTTTTGGCACCGCCAAGCAAGACAACCGATGCGGCGTGGGAAGACCTGAACCGCCCGACGGCGCGCTGGATGGGTTTATGCCCGTCAGCAAATAGAGAACCGCCCGCCCTTTGGCCCTTGAATGGCCCTAGGTACTTGTTGTCTACTGATGATTTGGCATGGTCGCAACACGAGATCATAGCCGCGCTGGATGCCATGGATTGCCCCGTTGAACCGATGAAATCGTGAACCATCATGCCTGCGTTACTCAATCGATTGTTAGTGGGTTTGGATTGATCGGGTCGTTGGCGATGACCGGCATCTTGTTAGCCCATTTCCGGCGGCCACTTACGGAAACTCTGCCGCAATTCGGATACTGGCTAGCTCTCTTCGCCGCGATAGTCTCAGTGCTCGCATCCTGTTTCGCTTTCGCAAGCATCGACCGGACGGGCATAACGTATGAGGGCCGCGTTACCTCCATCATGCCGATCGTGTTAGCCGCTTGCGGCTTGGCGTTGACGGTGCGCTGGGCACCAGACCGTTTGCCCTTCGCGCTCGCCTGGCTTGTGCTGCACATTCCTGGTGTCATAGTCGGCTTCAAAACTCCTACTTCGAATCTCCAGCAGTCGCTCAAACGCGAACAGTCGATCGAGGATCGACGCATTGCGATCGAATGGGAGTTAAGGCAACTAACAAACCGCCTCAACTTGCTCGAGCGACTGGTGCGACCAGGTGGTCCCGATCCACAAGCACAAAAGAAGCTAGTCACGACGGGCAATAGCCTTGAGAAGTACTATGACGACACGCGTGAGCAACTGGACAGGTTCCTGCAGCAAGTAGAAGATGAAACACAGCGAAAAACGGCAAAGCCAGATGCTAGTCACCCTGCAGCAGATGGATATAAAGCGGCAATAACGGGGGCAGAACGCAGTGTTAATGGCCGGCCCTTAGCGTTCGATAAGCCTGCTTGCATTTTCGTATTGGATTTGCCGCGTGGCAGCCTGAGTCAGCTCGGCTTCTCGTAGCTTCAGCAGTGCCGATTCGAAATAGAACAACGGTGCATGCGATCCGAACAAAATACGATCGAGGGGCATGTCGCGCACGATTTCCTCGATGACGGCTAATCCATCAACTGTAGATATATCCGCATACACTGGAAAGGTCTTGGCCAATCCAGCAATCTTATTGATCAACAGCGCCTTACTAGCGTTGACAATCACAAGCCTGAGGTCGGGAACACGTGCCAAGACTTGGTGCAGCGGCGCCACGTCTACCGGCTTGACGCGCAGAAGCGGATGCATGACACGTTCGTCTTCCATTTGCACTGGCAGGATCACTATCAAACGGCGAGCTTCGCAGAGTTTCAAAAGCTCCGCAAAGTTCGGATGCTCGAGCGCATAACCGTGATAGTTCGGATGCACGCGCAGGCCACGCATGTGATGCATTTCGTCACATCGCCGGACATCTTCTGGCCAATCGGGGGCTAGCGGATTGATCGAGCCGAATGGTAACAGTTGGACATCGCGTACAGCCGCGCACTGGGCGGCCAATCGCTGATTGACAGCGGCTAAGTCTTTGTGCAGCAGACCATCGAAACTGCCAGCCCAGGCCTGAGTGACGCCTCGCGACTTGAGCATGGCTGCCAGTTCTGATGGTTCGTCGCCAGGCACGCGACGCGTGGGCCAGTGCGATAAATTTATGTTGATATCGATGATCGGCTGGTTCAACTGTCCAATCCCTTCGCTTTGAGAATTGGCGCGAGCATTCGCTTCAAGTTGCCGGCCAAAATTAATCGACGCTGTTCGGCTGACAATTGCGCACCGTAGACTTTGGCCAACTGCGTACCGAAGCCACGTCCCGGCACATCGCTGCCATAGATTATGCGTTCGGGCCCCAGTTCGCGCAGGGCCATTTCCGCAAAGCCAGCCATCGGTTCTCCGCCGCCTAAATCGATGGCGACATGCTGACTGCTGCGAATAGCTCGAATGCCAATTTCCCAGTCACCACCGGCATGACCGCAAATCAACCGGGCTTGGGGATGTCGCGCTGCCAAGACCGCCAACTCCATCGGCGTCGACTCACCACTCAAGTTACCCGAGACTTTGATCCACGTATGCTGAAAGACGACGGCATTTAGTTCGGTAGCCCGCTGAAGAATGGGATCGAGATTCGCCGCATCCGCTCGCATGGCGACCCATAGTTTGATGCCTACCATAGGACCGTCGGCCACACAACGGTTCAACTCTCGCAAGCTCTCGTCAACATACTTTGGATTGAGATAGACAAATCCGAGGGCACGCTTACCTGCGGCTTGGAGGGCTTGCAAGACTTCGTCATTCTGCTTGCGAAACTCATCAGGTTTGGGGTCATATGAGAACGTCATCCCCATGTAGACGCAGACTTTCGCTACGCCCATGCGATCTGCCACTTGAATCAGCCGCTCCATGCGAGCCTGTGGTGAATTACCAGTTCCACCAGCCAAGTGGCCATGCAAGTCCCATATCTCTTCTGCTGGCAGCGTGGACTGTGATGCCGCAGCATTTCTCATGCTGGCTAGCCCCACTCCACTAGTGATGGCCAGCGTTTGAGAAGACTGGCGCAAGAAGTCGCGGCGATTCACGATTGACAGATTGTTCATACACATCCTTCTGCACGCCAATTCTGGAACGGTTGTTCAGTATAGCTGACACGAAAAGCATGTAGTGGATCTTGTTAAAGATCCGGTTATGAACATTATGCGGGCTGTGAATCGGCCAAGGTGCTGGAATTTTAAAGCGAAGAGGTACAAAGCGCGGGGACGAGAGCCTAGGTTTTGTTGATTTGCCCCTCAACCCCTGTACGAGCCCCTCAATCATGTCGCAGTTGCCCTGTGCGTCATCGGCGTTTGCCGATTCGTTTACCGATTCGTTGGAAGATTCGCCTGTAAAGCCCGCCAAGCTGGTGATTGCTCGCCCCAAGCAAGACTTTGTGGGGGCAGCCTTGTTCTTTGTGGCCGGCATTGGCCTGGCTATCTTCTTCTTGACCAGCAATGTTTTTGCGTTGATGGATTTGTACTGCGGCGGGATAGAAGTCAAGCACCGTATCGTGCCTTCGCCGTTAGCCGCACTGCAGCTGAGCCACACGAACATGATCATTGTCTATGGCGCACTTTCGGCCATGATGGTCTTATGTGGCGTCGCCATAGCCCGCGAAGACATGCCGCGAATGCTTGGCATTATGAAACTTGTTCCGATCATTTTGATTGTGTACCTGGTCGGAATCGCCATGCGTAAATCGGGCCCAGTTGGCCGATACATTTCGTACTTCTATTTGATTGCTGGATCCATGTTGTCTGGGCTGGCGATTATGTACTTCGTCAACACCGGCATGACTCTACCCAGCTATGAAACGACGCCCATCCTATATAGCGTCTGTCTGCAGGGTGGACTGATTATCGCCATATCAGCTGCATTGTCGCTCGATAGCCAGTAGCCCCAATGGTGAGCAGCTGTCCTCAGCTGCTCAGCGAATTCGTACCGACCGTCCTGAGCCGGCGGGCGTTAGCCCCGGTTCCCACTCGCCCGAAGGGCATACGCGGCCTAATGTAGAGCAGCTGTCCTCAGCTGCTCATCGGCAGCGAATTCGTATCGACCGAACGGTTAGCACCGCGTCACAAGACGGAGTCTTGTGCCACCGTCACCTGGTACGTTTACTAGCCAATCGATTACCGTTAACGGCCGATGAACAATTCCTCAGCTGCTCATCGGCAGCGAATTCGTATCGACCGAACGGTTAGCACCGCGTCACAAGACGGAGTCTTGTGCCACCGTCACCTGGTACGTTTACTAGCCAATCGATTACCGTTAACGGCCGGTGAACAATTCCTCAGCTGCTCATCGGCAGCGAATTCGTATCGACCGAACGGTTAGCACCGCGTCACAAGACGGAGTCTTGTGCCACCGTCACCTGGTACGTTTACTAGCCAATCGATTACCGTTAACGGCCGATGAACAATTCCTCAGCTGCTCATCGGCAGCGAATTCGTATCGGCCGAACCGTTAGCACCACGTCACAAGACGGAGTCTTGTGCCACCGTCACCTGGTACGTTTACTAGCCAATCGATTACCGTTAACGGCCGATGAACAATTCCTCAGCTGCTCATCGGCAGCGAATTCGTATCGACCGAACGGTTAGCACCGCGTCACAAGACGGAGTCTTGTGCCACCGTCACCTGGTACGCTTACTAGCCAATCGATTACCGTTAACGGCCGGTGAACTATTCCTCAGCTGCTCATCCGCAGCGAATTCGTATCGACCGAACGGTTAGCACCGCGTCACAAGACGGAGTCTTGTGCCACCGTCACCTGGTACGTTTACTAGCCAATCGATTACCGTTAACGGCCGATGAACAATTCCTCAGCTGCTCATCGGCAGCGAATTCGTATCGACCGAACGGTTAGCACCGCGTCACAAGACGGAGTCTTGTGCCACCGTCACCTGGTACGTTTACTAGCCAATCGATTACCGTTAACGGCCGGTGAACAATTCCTCAGCTGCTCATCGGCAGCGAATTCGTATCGACCGAACGGTTAGCACCGCGTCACAAGACGGAGTCTTGTGCCACCGTCACCTGGTACGTTTACTAGCCAATCGATTACCGTTAACGGCCGATGAACAATTCCTCAGCTGCTCATCGGCAGCGAATTCGTATCGGCCGAACCGTTAGCACCACGTCACAAGACGGAGTCTTGTGCCACCGTCACCTGGTACGTTTACTAGCCAATCGATTACCGGTAACGGCCGGTGAACTATTCCTCAGCTGCTCATCGGCAGCGAATTCGTATCGACCGAACCGTTAGCGCCGCGTCACAAGACGGAGTCTTGTGCCACCGTCACCTGGTACGCTTACTAGCCAATCGATTACCGTTAACGGCCGGTGAACTATTCCTCAGCTGCTCATCGGCAGCGAATTCGTATCGACCGAACGGTTAGCGCCGCGTCACAAGACGGAGTCTTGTGCCACCGTCACCTGGTACGCTTACTAGCCAATCGATTACCGTTAACGGCCGGTGACCCTATTCGAATGTGTGTATTTGCCAATCGTTTGATTCGGGCACCGACCAATCTGGTTGGGGAAGTTGCGTCTTTATAGCTGCTTCTCTCGCATTTTGGATAACGGGCGAATCGGGTGGTTTTACACTCCAGAACTTTTGCCAAGCATCCATGCCGCGGAGGTCACCCATCATCCAACGATTGGCACCGCGAATCCGTCTGGAGGCGAGGTACTCGATTCCGGTCCTATGAATGCAATCGGTCTCGCGCCACTTTACGCATGTTTTGGCCACTGTCTGTGCGACCCATTCCCAACTGAGGTTTGCCACCAGCGTCGTTGCGCTCAACTGCAGCATACGCTGTACGTCGAAGACACAATTCTCTACTACCAATTCGACAGGATGATCGACATGGTGGAAGAGTATGAAGTCAACAAAACCCTGACCAACTAACGAACAGTTCCGAAAGTTCGCTTTCGCGGTTTTGCGAAAGGTCGTGTTGGCAGGTGGAAACATCACGATCAGGCTCGTTTCGCAATCCAGTAAGCACTCGGTTACCTCCGCCTGCGTATTGTTGCCTGCCCAGCCGATAGCGAACTTGCCGCCACTGATGCGCGAGCGATGAACCGCTACGTTACCGGCGGAGGCGATGCAGATGCCTTGCTCTCGACGAATCGTGCAGTCTTCGACCACCAGGTTGGCATCACCTTGAGTGATCGCTATGATCGCTGAAAAACGTCGCACCGGGCTCGCTAAGCGGTTCGGTCTTGACGGGCCAATCGATGTCCAAGCCTTGAACAGTCAAATCGCGATCGGCTCGAAAAAGAAATGGACTGTGCTCGATGGCCCATTCCGTCGGACGAATGTGCGGACGAGTACCGGGCGCCGCCCGAAACGTCAACCGCTTGCCAACGACATCGATCTGCTCAGTCTTTACATCTTGTGCTAAAGTGATCACGTCACCATCGGCAGCAGCTTTCACCGCGCTCAGCAGCGTCGAATAAGATCGACTCTGGTCACCAATCCATATCGCTGGCGCTGCCTCAGCGGCTTGTGGTGAAACGATGGCAGGCGGCTGCGGACTCGGGTCGGGAACGCGCGGCCACCGAACGAAAGCCAACATACCACATGCTAAGCAGATACCGGCCAAAACCAAGCTCCGGTAGCGTCTGGGCGATGCCTGCACATTACTTGATGCATCAAGCATTTTCAGAAGTTCAGCCGCGGACGCCAGACGATCATCGGTCCGCTTGGCCAAGAGCTTGTCGACAATAGCATTTAACCAGGCTGGAGGACTCAGGACGCAAACGCGACAACGGGGCATGATCGACCGAGCGAACTTGATCCATAACCGCAAACGGATCATCGCCGCGGAAAGGGGTTTGGCCCGCGATGGCCGTGTAAAGAATCGCGCCTAAACTGAACAAGTCGGACCGGCCATCGGTCGGCTCACCGCGTGTTTGTTCCGGCGACATGTAAGCGGGTGTACCTGAGACGAAATCTGGCGAACTGAGATGCAATTCAGCGACATGTTTGGCCATTCCAAAATCAGCCAACCGAGCTTTGCCGGTCTGCTTGTCAATCAACACATTGCCTGGCTTCAAGTCGCGGTGGACGATTCCGGCAGCATGGGCGGCGGCGAGTCCTTGAGCCAACTGCCGGGCTAAATCGATACAGCGCTCGATGGGCAAAGCCCCCTCACTATCCAGTACCGCTTGCAAAGTGGGGCCATCGATGTACTGCTGAATCAAAGCTGGTGTCCCATCCACTGTTTGTATCGAGTGGATCGTGACAATATTGTCGTGATGTAGCGCGGCCGTCGCTTTGGCTTCGCGAATCAGCCGCTCCTGCGCTTCATAGCTCGCCGCGCGCATCGGCTGTATGAACTTAACGGCTACCCGGCGACCAAGCGTATCATCCACGCCTTCATACACCACACCCATTCCACCTTGCCCGATTTGTCGAACCAAGGTGATACCCGATAGCGTCGGCAGTTTAGGTAGGTCATGCGGTGTGTGGAGTGGCCGCAGCGGCGACTGGACTAGAGTCCTCATGAATGAAGCGACTGACTTGTTGCATCGCCAGCGACAGTCGCGTGGATTGGTGTAGAGCTGGAATGGGCGCAGAGCCAATCGACCATTCATCACCACCACTGAGCCGATCCAAACGAGCGCGCAGCTGGGCATCGAGTCCAAGCAAATTCTCCAGACGTTGTTCTTCGTCAGCCGACAGTTCGCCCTGGATAAGTTGCAGCAGTTGACGATCAGTGATTTCAAGAGACACTCTATTGCTCCAACTCACTAACGGCAGATCGCAAGCGTGCGAGTACACGCGATCTGGCGACATAGACAGCGCCGACTGTGATTCCCAAACTTTCGGCTGCTAATTCGATCGGAACATTTTCAACCGTAGTTTTCCAAAATGCCTGCCAGGTAGCCTCGCGAAATTCAGTGCGAATGCGTTCGGCTGCCCAGTGAAAGAGACGCAACTGGTACTCCTGCTCCCAAGCTTGTTCAATTGCATTCTCGGAAGCTTGGGGTTGCGCTTGCAGCAGCTGGTGAACGGCCGAATCGCCGCTACCGGTAGATCTCCGCTGGCCAGGTGACATGCGTTTGCGAATGCGATTGCGAGTTACGGTCAATAGCCAACCGCGAAACGAACCTTTGCTCGCATCATACTCGAAACCGCGGATCGATCGCACCACATCGCACATCGATTCCTGGGCTACGTCGGCAGCATCCGCGTCTTGCAATCCAGCCTTCATGGCATAGGAATAGAGCAGGGGGGTATACAGTTCGACGAACTCGGACCAAGCGGTTCGATCCTTCAAGTCTCGAATTTTCAGCAACAAAGTTGCACGTGTGTCGAGGTAATTCATCGGCCAACGATCAGCTGTGAACGGTACAGAACACTCGCATAACCAACTCTCCATTCTAAACACCATGATCGCTATGGGTAACTGAGGACATAGACGTGTCTCGCCGAGACTCGCCAAGCGAAACGCCACGTCCATATCGTCTTGGCTCAGCTAAAGATGCGAAATTGCGGGGCTCCGCAGTCAGGTATCTCGACCGGCTTGCGATCTTTCAGGCCGCACAAATTTTTTGCGGGAAAATTCGAGTTGGGAACAAGGCACTAGTTTTGATGTTGCACTATCGCAAGACTACGTCCCTATCAAAACCCGACGCGTTAGCGAGGGGGAAGCGAAAAGACCCTCAAACGAGAGCCAACTTCTCTGGCGCAATAGTGCTCCGCAATGGCGAATTTCTCGGCACTAGTTTTGATGTTGCACTATCGCAATACTGGGTCCCTATCAAAACCCGACGCGTTAGCGAGGGGGAAGCGAAAAGGCCCTCAAACGAAACCAACTTCTCTGGCGCAAGTGTGCTCTGCAATGGCGAATTGCTCGGCACTTCCCCTCGCTAACGCGTCGGGTTGTGATAAGTGTGCAACATCAAAACTAGCGAATTACTTTTTGGGGAGACGCGTCCAGTCAACTCCGTATTGGCCGTCGATTTCTTGTACGGGCAGTCGCGGTTGGGATCTGTCGGGACGATCGGCGGCGAACCAGTGATTGCTCCGAAATTCGCAGGAAGAAGCCTCCGTACCACCGCCCACATTACACTCAACTTGCACTTCCGCACGGCGAAAGGCAATGCGATTGTTCTCGATCTTGACATTCCGGCATGGAGTGAATCGTTCGGCGTTAGTCTCTTGCAGAATTCGAAAGACCCATTTCTTGGGATACAGAATCGTATTGTCACTGAACTGGGCACCATCCACGCCTACAAATGCCACCGCACATAAGGAGCCCTCAATACGATTGCCGCGAGCCACGATCCGCGCAGCTTCATGACGGGCATCTTTGGGCCTAAAGAAATCCAGCCCAGTCGAACCGCCAATGTTCAGCGGTCGCTCACCAGCATCTTTAAATTCGCAGTCCTCAATGAGAATATCCGAACTGCCGCCTTTGGTCTGCACACCCGCCGAAGCCGAAAAACCTGGCTGGCCCTCAAAGCGACATTGCTTGATCACGCCATGATGGCAACCAACCATGTCGATGCCCTGGCCACCCCAGCCAGTGATCTGACACCCAACAATCGTCACATGATCGATGCCGGAGAGTTTGATACCATCATGGTTACCTTTCGGGCCAACCTCCTTGATACGCAAATTCTCCAGCGTCACATAGGCGGTCGATTCTTCAAGCCCGCCATCATCGATGTTGATACCATTGCCCGTCTGACCGACGCAGACAATATGGCGAACCGTTAACTTCGAACAAGCCGAAAAGTGCCAGGCATTGCCACCACCTCGAAACGTAGGCGGATGTTCTGGATCAGCCGCTTCGATCGTCAAACCCTCAACGCCTCGCACCGACTGCCCACCGCGATATTCGCCCGGCCCGATCTTGAGCGTGCTGCCAGGTCGAAGATCTCCCAGAGCTTTGCGTAGCTCAACATCGCCTTGCACAAGGATCCCACTCGTGAGCGTTACGAACTGCGTCGGCAGCTGGTCCGCCTGTTGCGCTGGCGTCTGTAACGCATTATTGATTTGGCACAGCGTACAATTCTTCGGCCGACCGAGCTGCTGGACGATCGCGAAGGCGAGTACAGTGCCAATGAAAAATAGCTTTGGATGTTTCATGAAACAGCAGTTTAAATGGTCGACCAATCGAAAACCCGACGCGTTAGCGAGGGAGCGTCGCCGGACGATTCGGACTTATTGCAGATCTTGCACGAGTAACACAACACAAGTAACACAAATCGAATGGTCATATCGTTTGCCGCTGCTCCCTCGCTAACGCGTCGGGTTTTGATATGAGCTACCTAGCGCGCTCCAACAACGGCGACTCGGCTGTGGGGCCGTAGGTTTGGGAAACGATAAAGCCACTCGCCTGCGATGTGTAGAAAATGCGTCCGTTGGAGACGACAGCCCCCAAACATTCACGCGAGTCGATCGCCGGGCCAGTCGAGACCAGCCGACTGTCTTGCGAGAGATCGATCATGTCCATGTTGGCACCGAGGATGTAGGGCTCGCTGAGCGTAAACCGACAGCATGCGTAGTTATGATCTACGCCACCGATGATTTTACCTGAAGTGCGATCAAATACATTGCCGCGACCGCGCAGTGCGTTCGAGAAAATATAGTTCTCGCCAACGCTCACGACGTTGAGCGCCGACGTAATCGGGTCGGATTCCATAGCAGCGATCCATCTTTCGCGTCCAAACACCAGACGTGGCGACTCTCTGTCGACTCATTAGGCCGATTGTTGCCACCAATGTATAAACGACCATCGCGACCGCTCAGCGTACATTTGGCGGTAACGTAATAGTCATTGGTCAGCCACTTCACTTCGCCTGTTTTGGGATCGAGACAAGCCGTCAACCCATTGTTGGCTGGGGGCAACCCGCGCCGCGCGCGAAAACTGGCTGAGTATCCGAAGAATGTCGAGTAGAACAACTGGCCATCCATCAAACAGATGCCACAGTCATTACCGCCGCGGCCTTGGTCTGAAAATCTTTCTGCCATACGACTTTGCCGGTATCCAAGTCCCAAGCCCACAGCAGCGGACGATTGTCTTTCGGATAATACGGATTGTCGTTCGAATAGATCCAGCTCATCACCTCCGAACCATCATCGCGCACCGCTGGAGTGCCTTTGAACGTGAAGGGCTTTTCGGTTCCTTGAGCCGCATATTCGCCTGAACCCGAAGCATAAATGGCGATATTGTCGTGCACAACTGGCGGAAACTGCCGACTCCAACTGGGCGAACCCGTGAAAGGCGCTTCCCAAAGTAACTTGCCAGTAGCCGCGTCTAGACAGCGCATACGTGATTGTTTGATACCAGCTTGAGGTACTAGCAGTTTACCGTTCACATAGAGCGGCGATGTGAAGGATAGATACACGTCGGGCCAGTGTCGTCGCCACAGCACGCGTCCCGTGTCTTGCTCGCTGGCAATCACCATGCCTTCTGCTGTATGCGTGTACAATCTGCCACCACCACACACTGGCAAATGTTTAACCGTACCTTCCAGCTTGCGGACCCAACGCATGCGCAGCGGTGGCTTCAGACCTTGGTCGTTACTATTGGTCGAACTGAAATCACCATAGTTGGTATACCAATCGTATTTGGCTGCAGCCAATGGGCCAGTCAGCGGACTGCGTATCTTGTCGATCTCAAGACTGCGAGTGGGCAGTTGCGCGGTGCCGCCACTGCCGAACACATAGAGATAGCCGTCTTCGCAAGCAACCACGACGCGCTCATCGGCGAGCGCCACTGGAGCAGTGATAGGACTCCCAAAGGCTGTCGGCCACGTTTGCGTTTCGCCACCAGTCAAGGGCACGATGCGAAGCCCACCATCCAAGCCGCCATAAATGGCGTGCTGCGCCGTGAGCACGGGCGAGCAAATCGATGGGGCAGGGCAGAGCACGTGAGGCCGTTCCGGAGTAGCTGCATCTTTTCCGATGCGATGTCGACACAGCCCCATGCCCTGTTCAGGACGGACGCGATAGACATCGCCCCGGCGGATGCTCACTCCCGCGAATCCCAACAGCCCTGGTAAGTGGATGGCCGTTTGCGTGCCGTCGACAAAACTTGTCTCTACTTTATCGCCATCTAGCTTCAGCACTTCCACACGCCCCGCATTATCGCGCCGATGCCACTGCACATAAACATTGCCATCGGCATCGGCACTCTGACCGAAGGTCGCGGGATACTCGTTGCCATCGTATTGTGGGATAACGCCCGTGACGCGCAGCCTGGCATGATCACCAGCATCATCCAAAAACACAGTGCGACCACCAGCCGGTATGACAAGCGCCTTATCGAGCAAACATAATTCGCGAGAACAGACAAAGTGATCGCGCCAAGTCACGCGATCCGGTCGAGCCTTTAACCAGTCTTCGCCTTTCCACCTGTCGCCCTCAAAGCCGATAACTTCCTTGACGAAGTCCCACGTCCAAACTTGCCGCCCATCAATGTCTAGAGCGTAAATGCGTGCGCCAACCGTGGCGACATATACTCGCTGGCCATTGGTTATAGGACTTGAAAAAATCGGCTCATGACACTCTAGCTCTCGAACGACGTGTCCATTCGTACGACTCAGTACATAATGTATTCCCGCCATCGTACTGACGTGCACATAGTCGCCCACGACAACCGGTGTCGCCGTGTTATTGCAATTGGCTGCTCCACCGCGCGTTCTGAATTCCCACTTCTTCTGCAAACTAACGGCATCGATGGCTGCTACGACACCTGAACCATCGATCACATAGATAACACCGTTGGCTATGACTGGTGCGGCATAGAGTGCATCGGTCATGGGAACAGCACCCTGCAGGCCGAATTTGCCAGGCAATACAAAATGCTCTGCATTACCGCTACGCAGAGCGTCGCCTTGATACTGAGGCCAGTCGCCCGCGGATAATCGCGGTGTCACCAGCGGAAGGCCGAGAACGAAGAACAGGCACGCCTGAAACAGATGTTGACCAACGGGTTTCATTTGCGTTGCTCGCGGTGGGAAAATGGCAATGAAGGAACGTCGTGACGAACGAGCCAGGTAGGGGCCGCGCCCCCAGTCTGAGGAGACGCGGCTAGATAGCATTGTACAGCATGGTACACCCACTACCGCGCGCTCCAAAATTTCGCTTCCCAAATTTTTGTCACATCCGTTGGATGGTACACTTGAGGTCTAAACTGAATCGATGGATAGCGCGGTACAGCCACCGGTATATCGCCCCCGTGCTATGCAATAAACAATTCGAAAGGAACAATTACGATGCCCTGTGTACACATCCAACAGCTGTACCAACTCTGCCGTGATTCGCAAGTCAAACTGTCAAGTGCTGAACTGATTCACTTGGTTTGCAGACAATGCAATCAGGAAGAAGTCTGCCCATCGCTGCTGTATGAACAGTATGAAGAGATGAACCAGGATACGAATCCGCCAGGGGAACCATCCGGACAAAAAAATGATGCGGTAGAAAACTTTTGCCTCAAAATGTTTGCTTGGACAGTTATACTTTTGGTTCGCTAGCGTGGCGGCGGACAGGCGGAACACCGCAGATCGGGCTACGCAACCTTCAGACCTCCAATAATCATCGGGAAACATCATGCGCTGGAATGGTTGGCAATCGGTCGTAAGTCTGGTAGTGCTCTGTGTGGTGGCTGCAACGAACGCGGTAGCACAAGACGCTAAGTGGACACCACTGTTCGACGGCAAGTCGCTGGACGGTTGGGAAAAAGTTGGTAAGGACAGCAGTAAGTGGGAATTCAAAGACGGAGAGATTCAAGGCTCCGGGGATGCTTCGATGCTGGTTTGCACCAAAGGCCCCTACAAGAACTTTAAGTATCGAGCCGAAGTCAAGATCAATGACAAAGGTAATTCGGGACTCTACTTCCGCACCACCCGCAAGCCCGGATTTACCGATGGCTACGAAGCCCAAATCGATAGCACTCATACCGACCCCATCCGCACCGGCTCACTCTACGGATTCAATCACGTCTACAAGCAATTGGTCAAGCCGGACACTTGGTTCACTTACGAGATCGAAGTCCGCGACGACAAGTGGCGAGGTCGTGACATGACTCGCATCAAGATTACCGTCGATGGCAATGAGCTCTATGAGTACCTGGACTTCGCCAAGACGTATGGCGCTGGTCACTTCGCCTTCCAACAGCACGATCCAGGTAGCAAAGTGAGCATCCGCAAAGTAGAAGTCATGCCGCTGGCCGACTAGTTGCATGCCATTCCGCACACCCGCAGTTCCAAGCAGGGTTTGGCTTGATGGTCAGCGCCTGTCGTTGCCCAAACCGCGGATAGCGCCCTGCGGTTGGTGGGCGTGCCTCACAAGCGCTTGGTGCGGGTGAAGCTAAAAGACATCGTGTTGGGCTAAACCTGGCGTAGCGCTTGCTCGATCTGCTTCATCAGCGATTCGAACTGAACGGGTTTGGTATGGTAGTCGATACACCCGGCTTCGAGGGCGTGTCGACGATCATCGCTCAGCGCATGCGCTGTCAAAGCGATAATTGGTAACTTCTCAAGCCCGGCAGAGGCATGGATCTGCCGGGCCGCTTCCCAGCCATCCAACTCGGGCATGTTGACATCCATCAGCACTAAATCGGGACGTTCGCTACCAGCCGTCTTCACACCTTCAAGACCATCGTCAGCGGAGACCACAGCGAAGCCATGTCGCTGCAAGTACTCGACCATCATGGTCCTCATGGTTAGATTGTCTTCAACAACGAGTATCTTGGGCATAGTTCTCTTGGTTACCGGCTTTCTGACTCATGATTGGTTCACTTGGCAAACTCAGCCCGGCCACGCAAGCGCGCTTGTCGCTGCAAGGCGTTTGCCAACCTGGGTTCGAGCTTGCGTCAACGAAGTAGCAAAATACCTTGCACCCGCGCTGCGAAACTTCAGCAATACTGAGTCATACGATCGCAATCTTCCGAAGTATGCCACAATGATTTGCGATGATGGTGACGCAGCATGTAGACGCTTACACAAGTACTTGGCCTGCACTAAACCTTCGGGCGGTACGATGGCGATTACGATGACCGGAGGCTGTTGAGCTTCCACCCAGGATTCAATATCGCTCGGCAGGGCCTTCGTGCCTGTCCAGCGCATGTCAACTCGATCTCTTCCCAGGCAATACGAGAGGATCTTTAGAACCGGTTCTTCACTCTCGTGATGGGCGGCGCAGCCCAGTACGGTGCAGTTAGCCGATTCATCGTCCAGCTCAAACTCGGGGGAGACACTCAAGTCCTGCACGGCTCGGCGAATCTCTTTGGCGCAGTCGCCCGCCGTCGTCGTACTTTCGGTCGAGCCTGAGGAAAACGCGGCTGCGCTTTCGGCACCATTCGTGCCAGATGGAAGACTGTCGGACTGGCTACTGTTATTCTCTGGATCGGACTTTCCATCGCGTTTTGACGCTGCCTTGGTTGCATCTGGACACTGCCGGGAAAGAACATTATCGATCATGCCAGTGATCGTCTGCATCAGTCGGTGTTCTCTAGGCGCGCTCAATTCTCCGGCAGCGCGGTCGCGACGTATGCGCCGTATGGTTGGCAACAGCACGTCATCAGCCGCAGACTCAAGGTCGCTATCGGTAATGGCCGTATCCAGAATTTTCTCAGCCCGCGGATTGTCGTCCGCCAAGAGTCGCTGATAGTAGCTTATATCCGCCGGCAGTGGCGTTCGATCACCCAGCAACACAGACAACGGTCGAAGCTGCGGCACATACTTGCCTAACACGACCAGCGATGCGGTCAACGGAATCGCCAACAGCAAACCGACGGGGCCCCACATCCAAGTCCAGAACACCGCAGCCAATATAACTGCCATCGGTGAGGAGACCGGTACTCGAGCCGTACAACCACGGTTCA
>JAZKJV010005867.1:0-43892 GCA_037367405.1 Ottelia alismoides | reverse complement strand
TAATAGACCGCTGGCTCAGAACTAGTGACGTACCAATGGCCTCCGATAGGCTTCATTCCGTCCGGCGGCTGGGCTCGTCCCCAGGTTGCGAGTCCAATCAGGCAAGCGGCTGCAAATAAAGTTTTCAGAGTCATGTGGTGGAAATCCTGTGGCTACGTGGTATCGGTTGCCTAGTATAGAGCCACAACCTGAAGAGAGTATGAAGTTCCTTCCGGTCGCGAAGCGACGCTCTCCGTCCGGGCTTGCCCCGGCGGGAGCACGACTGGCAGCTACACACCCGCCCCCGCGTTCCTCCCGCTGCTCTTCGATCGGACCTGCCTTCAGTTGCGGCTCGGCGTCACTTAGCGCATTGGCCAATCATTCGCTCGCCGCTTCGTTGCTCGATTAAAGGGAGTGTTTATTAAGGATGTTTGTAGCTGCCAGTCTTGCTCCCGCCGGGACAAGCCCGAATGGCGTGGACTTAAGGATTTGTCAGGCCATTGCTAACGGCCCTCCAGCCGCAAGGCGCTAGCCGCGGTTTGCGCCGCGATTGACGCTGGCCATCTAGCAAAACCCTGCGCGGCGCTGCGATGCGCGGTATGGCCAGCACGTTCGCAGGCGCAAACCGCGGCTAGCGCCTTGCGGCTGGAGGGTGGTGCGTTTCGTTTGAGCAAACTCTTAAGTCCACGCCATTCGGGACAAGCCCGGACGGAGAGCTGATCCAAGCCCCCTGTGACTCGGCGGGCGGGAGCCCGCATTCAGCGCGTTCCCAGGCGGGAGCCTGGGAACGAGGACGTTCGCAGGCAAGAGCGCTACGGCTTCAAATGCTCTACGAAAAACTCGTGCGTGCGGCGGACACCGTATGCACCACCGTTGCTATGGCCGAGGTTGGGAATGACCAGCAAATCAAAATCCTTGTCAGCTCGGATGAGCGCGTCGGCAAATCGCATGGTCGACTCGGGTGGGACGTTCGTATCCATCTCACCCACGATCAACATCAGCTTGCCTCCCAACCGGTGTGCATTGTCGATATTAGAACACTGGCTGTAATGGTCACCGACGGGATAGCCCATCCACTGTTCATTCCAGGATGCCTTATCCATGCGATTGTCGTGACAGCCGCAGGCGGCTACGGCTGCTTTATAAAATTCGGGATGAAACAACACCGCGGCCGCCGCATTTTGTCCGCCAGCGGATGTCCCAAAGATGCCAACGCGCGTGGCATCCATCTCTGGATATTTGGCTGCAGCGGCTTTCATCCACAGGATGCGATCTTCGAAGCCTGCATCTTTCAAGTTGTGCCAGCACACATCTTGAAAAGCCTTCGAACGATTCGCAGTGCCCATCCCATCGATCTTCACCACAATGAAGCCCAGCTGGTTGAGCGCATCGTAACGTTGTTGCGGGCTGAACGACTTGGGCACAAACGATCCATGGGGACCAGCGTAGATGTCTTCGATGATGGGATACTGTTTCTTGGGATCATAATCCTTGGGACGACAAATGATGCCCCAGATGTCGGTGTGACCATCGCGGCCTTTAGCCACGAAAACCTCAGGAGGTGTCCAGCCAGTATCCCGCAGCTCTTTATCGCTGGCCGTTTCCAAACTACAGACCAGCTTGCCATCTTCCACTCTCCGCAACTCGTTGACCGGGGCCAGGTCGACACGCGAATAAGTATCGATGATAAACCGACCATCCGGTGAGTATTCAATCGCATGCGTGCCATTGCCTTCGGTTAGCCAAACGAGACCAGTTCCATCGAAATTGACGCGACCATAATGAATAAAGTAGGGATCGTGTTCGAACATACCGCTGGCGCGAAACCAAACTTGTCGCTTCTCCTGATCAACTCGCTCGATACCGCGCACGATCCATTGGCCGGAAGTGATCCAGTTCTTCTCTTTTTGACCAGCGACGTCGATCAACTGCAGATGGCGCCAGCCACTTTTCTCAGTCACATAAATCAACTCATGCGAGTTGTCTAACCAACTCACTCTGGGCAAGGCATCGTTTTCGGTGTGCGCTGTCCAGATAAAGGTATCGGTGCGTTCGTCAACGATGGTGGATACGTTGCCGTCGGGAAGATTGACCTGGTTAACGCGGAAACGTTGATGCCCGCGATCGGTTTGTTCCCAGGCCAACGCGTAGTATCCAGCCAGCGTACGCGGGGCTGCTCCCATTCATGCTCGAAGCGATCCACCTCGGGCTTGAGCTGTCGGCGATCTTGGATCGTAAACAGATTCAACTCATGTTTGGTGAATTCGTCACCAGGCAGAGCATACGGGCGCGATTCCAACACAGCCCGACCACCTCCCCGGCGGCGAGGATCGCACCAAATGAACTTCCAATCGCTCAGCAGGCTCCGTGCGCCAGGCGGCCAGCGTTTGCGAGTCAGGCGACCAACTCACATTGTTGTAAGCCTGACCTTCGCGTCCGTCGTTGGATAGGGCGATCTCTTCATCGGACTCGGTTGAGCGTACGAAGACGTTGTGGTCTTTGAGCACGACACGCCATTTTCCATCGGGAGAAACGTTGGATGAACTTCGCCCACCACTGTTATTTGAGCGGTTGCGGCGACGTGGTCTGGCAGATTCCGTCAAGACCTTGCCATCGATGGTGATCAAGCGTGGCGTGTCGTTGGCGACAACTCGCCCAAGCTATCCCCTTTTTCATTGACGATTAACCAGCGGTGACCACCAAACGTGTGTTGACTATGGCGCTGACCGGAATTGATCTTGCCATAACTGCGTTTGCCGCCTTCCCCATCCAGCCAAAAAATTTCTACTGAACTGCTCAAGCGATTTTCAAAATTCAGTTCGGTCTCCGCGCCGGTGCGCGGTGGCCGCGCATTGTCACTCGGTGCGGCTTCTTGGGTTGTCTCAGCTGTTAACCCATCCAGCGATGCCAACTTTTGAGATGCACGATTCCAAGCCCAACGTTGATCGTCTGCGTGCAATAGTAATACGTCTTTGTTCGAAGTGAACTCAATGCGATCAATCGGCAAACGTTCCGCAGAGGCGTCCTTGCCGATTAGCTTTCGCCACTTCAGCATGATCAAACGCCAGTTCGCGCAAGCCCTTTTCGGCATCGACGAAGACAAACTCTTTCTTGCCTTGACCGAGGTCGACTCGATACCAGAAGCCATTGCCGTCGCTCGACCAATGCGGGACGACTCTATCGCGGAATACTTGACGCGACGCGCGGCCTCGTTCGCGTTCCTGACTGTGCACGGCGCTGGGCACTATGCATAAGATCAAGATAGCCAAGTGGATCAGGCATGTGCGCAGTTTTTCAACCACTATGTTTCCCTTTGAGGTTCCGATTGTCGAAAATGAGTAAGTGATAGTATGGTCAAACAGACCGCGGCTAGAAAGTAGAAGATGGCATTCGGTGTACGCGCGGTCCAAGCGTTCCAAGGAAACGGAAACTGAAAGAACGCAAAGTTTAGTCCGAAATAAAGCCAAGTGACGGCCAGCAGAAGCCCCGGAGCAAACTTTGCCGCCGGCCGCGATTGAACTCGCCCGCGCGACCACCACCAAGCCAGAGCCAGTGTTAACGCAATAGGTATTACCAGAAAGACAATCACACCGACCGACTGGCTGACTGTAGGCTCCTTGAACACCATTTGCCGAAAAGTTTTGCCCGCGATGGGAATGACGGTAACGGGCAACAGCAACCAATAGGGCCAATAGCGTCCTATGGAAACGGCAAACAATGGTATCGCGGCCATGATCAGTCCATCGCTATACCAACTGACTGGGCTGCCAACAATTAATTCGGAACTAACTAACAATCCCACATGCAAAACTAAAAGTAAGCCTTCAAACGACATGGTTGCCAGCCACGGAGTGGCAGCGAGTGTTTGAACCGGCTCTTCTTCGCTCGAGTAACCTGCAATCAACTTGCGATTCAGTGCGATGCCTAGCGTCAAACACACCCCCATCACAAAGCCAAAGGTCGTCTCCATGACGTTCCACCAATTCATGACGCGATCCCACTCAGCCCATGCTCCGGATCGAAAAGCTTCCAGGTTCCATGCATGGTAGGCTTGAAAACACTGTCCAGCGGGAAACCCCAGCGCGCCGCCGAGCATTCCCCAGCCCGTCATCCGCAGCGCCAAGCGATCGCCCGCAAACAGACGTAGCAAGATCGCGGATAGAACTAACGCCAAGCCTAACCCACCCCACACTTCGCGGCGCGGTTTCAATTCGGGACCAGCATCTGGTCGCCAGCGCCAATCGGCAGAGAAGTAAAGATCGGGAAGCAGGCGTCGAGCGGGATCGTAGGGTTGATTGATCAACCACAACCCGAGAAGAAATAGAGCCCACATGCTAACGATCAAGCCGATCATCTTAAGCGGACCCAACAGACGACCACCCAGCGCATGGCCTAACAGCAATCCCGAAAAGCCGATCCAAATGGAACCCTTGATCGCTAAACCCAACATGCCCCAGCGCAGCGCATCCCAATTGCCAACCATCGCCTGATCGTGCGTCAAACCCACGGTCTGACCATAAGTCATCGAGCCACCAATGCCGATGGCGATCGTCCCCAGCGCCATGGCTCGAGCTACAAACAAGCTGGGCAAGTGCCGCAGATACCCCACGGCGATTACCGAGCTAACCAACAGCCCGGCCATCATAGCGCCAGACTCATGACCATACTGGCCACGAATCCCCCAGCCCAGTCCGCCAGCCAGTCCACCACAAAAAATGATCCAAAGATGATAAGCAAGTGTAGGTTTCATGGCACGTATTGTAGCCAAGTGGGGCAGCGTGTTTCGAGGGGCCCCAACCAGCAGAACGCAGGACTGTCTCGTTTAACCCGTGGCCGCAGGCTAGGGGACCGGAGGGTGGCGTCATCGGCTGCCGATCGACTCGGGTTAATCAATTGCGCCGAAGAATACCAACATGGCGCGATACTGGTTAGCACTTCACCTCGCCTGCGGCTACGGGTTAAACAAGACAGCTCTGAGTTGGCGATAGGCGTAAAACAAAAAACGGCCTGACGGTGGCGGCTCCTGCCACCACCGCCAAGCCGGGAACACTCTGCGGTGAAGATTAATCAGAGTTTTAGAACTCAGCGCTAGCGGCTTCGTACTGCTCGCTGGTGCACTCGTATTCGCCGGAATCAACGAGTGCACTACGAGTACCGCTAGCGCTGAGGTATGTGGGTTTAGGTCAACGCTTCTTGCAACAACGCATCGAGATTGTCGAACAACAGGTCTACGGCTGCCGGTGTTAACACGCGATCGGTCGCTGTCTCGGACTCGGCAAACCATGCATCGGTGGCTAAACAGTGCTCAGCCGATGATGGCTGGTCGGTTGATTGATCGGCGACTGTTTCGAACGTGACCACTTCGTCGCGTTCGATCTCACTGGTTGTGCTGGCCAAGGGAGCGAAGGCAGCTTCGTTCAACTCACCACGTGCGATGGGCGATCCAGAAAAAGCCCGCGTCGAAACAATCGGCGAACTCGTGGCATTGGCCGTCGTGAACCAACTACAACCAGCTTGCAACTGTGCCCAAGTCAACGGAGCGGGATGAGTCGAGTTCCATGGATTGAAGAGCGTGAATTTTTGAGTGGCTGAATCATAAGCTGTTACCGAGTAAGCATGACCGCCCACCAAACCATTGCCGGGGTTCGACTTCGTTCCAATGGTCACGGCCTTGCCCGCATTGAGCGCGTTGATCAGCGACTGTGCCGTCGTGTTTGCAAGTACATACGACGAAGCGTTCACCCCCAGGACCTGAGCATTGACTGTGCCCATCCAACCACCTTCGATAGCCGCATAGGTGTTGGCAGCAGTTCGCCCCGATTTGCCAGTTTCGTTCCACTGTGCATATGCTTTTTCAGCCAGTGCAATCCAAATGGCCGCACTCGAACTGGTGATGGAATAACCGGCATTGGAATAAGCGAATGTGTTATTACCGTAAGAAGCAACTTGCCGATTGACGGTCACATAGTCAGCGGTACCACTGCCACTGGCAAAGCCATCGCTGATCGATCCGTCGGCCGTGTAAAACATGCTGTAAGTTCCGGTGTAAAACCGAACCGTAAACGTGCCGTCGCCATTGTCGATAAACATGTTGGCCACCGCAGTTGGATTGCGGCCAGCCAATGCTCCAAGCGTGGCGATCAAGTAGCAATCGCCCAAAGCCCCTTGCTTCTGATCCGTAAAGGCAGCAGTTCCGTTGACAAACAGCGGGCCGGTCGCGTTGCGATAGCTGACGCCGCTTGTGCTGATCGTCGGCAAGTCGGTACCGTAAAACCACTTGTCGACCAAATTGGTCAACAATGTGTTGCTGCTACCGGCCGCGAGGTTGCCTGCTGTCGCGCCTTGGTATCTGGCGTTGGCTGCGTTGGTGTTAACAACATTGCTGGCCAGTACTTGCACATAGCCGGGCATCGAATAGGTCACGGCGTTGGCGACGATGTAGCGCAGGTCACCTAGTTCGGTACCATCCACCGTGCCGTCTGTGCCAGCGCTACGCAGCAATTGAATCACGTCGGCGCGGTTGAGTGAACCATCGGCATAGAGCGTTGTGACCAGGTTGGCCAGCGCTCCGTTCAGAATGCTGGATTGTGTGGTTATCGCTACAGTGGCGGTGCCTTTAATCGCGCCACTTGTGGCCGTGATGGTCGCATTGGCGGCGCTGCCTGGGGCCGTGAACAGTCCGGATGAATTGATACTGCCAGCTGTCGTGGACCACGTAGCCGTGACATTTATCGCTTGATTGAATTGGTCGAGCCCCGAGGCGGCGAATTGTTGAGTACCGCCAGTGGTCACACTACTTGTGCCCGGCGTTACGGTGATGGCGGTCAAGGACTGCGTCACATTGATATTGAAATTGACAACCTTGTCACCGCTGGTAGCGCTCAAGCGGTAAAGACCCGCTTTATTGAAAGCCACCGTTGAGTTCAGGCCAGAAGTGCTGATTGTGGCTGCACCACCGCTCGGTGCGGACAGTTGTTGCCAAGTGGCTGCGGCTGAACTGGTGAGCGTGAGTTGCTTGGCAGTGGTATTGGTCGTACTCTCCGCAGCCAGCCTGGTTGAACCCGACTGAATGATCAGCGAGTCATTCACTGTGACCTGCTGGGTTGTACTAACTGACAAGCCACTTTTGTCAGTGATCGTCACCCGCAGTTCGTAATTGCCTGGCTTGCTGAATGTCGCTTGAGTGTTCTTGGCAGCGTTGCTACCGTTGGCAGAGAAGGCGGCAGAGCCGCCCGATGGTACGAGGCTGGTTTGCCATGCATAAGTCAGCAGCGATTCACTCTGATCGTCTCTGCCGAGCACTGAAACCGCAGCTTGGTTTCCATCGATCGTGGTCCCGCCCGTGATTGAGATTGGGGAGGCAACGCTCGGCGCTACATTCACCGGCGCCGGTGCTGGTTTCGGCGCAGGCGTTGGTCTAGGAGCTGGCTTCGGAGCCGGCTTCGGTGCTGGTTTGGGCGCTGGCTTTGGCTTGGGTTTTGCCTTGGGAGCAGACTTCTTTGCGTCTAGGGTCGGAGCTTCGATGGTGTCACCGCCGCTGGCCCCCTGAACATCGGGAGCGGCCCCTTGAACTTCGGCCGTGTCATAAGCACTACCCAGCATGTTCACCAACCCGATGGCATCTTCTGCGGAGTTGATCGTCATCAGCAGGCGAGCTTCGAGCTGCTCGAGATTGAGCGGCGTAGACTGATAGCTCTTTTGGCCCCGAGAGGCCAAATGGCGATGGGTGGCTGACATAACGCGGTCCCCGAAAAACTCAAGATGCACAAATCAATGGTGATATGGCTGAGCAGGGGCATCGCTCAGAAGTCGCTTGTCACTGGAACCCTAGTGCGCTTACGGCCCGATGGCAAATGCCGTTGGCAACAAAAAAGTTTCGGGGTAGCAACCGCGGGCTAACTGACACAATGGGCACAATTTGCCAGAAAAATGCACAGGTTTGGGCCTGTGGATTTGATTTTGGAAGAAACGTTCTGTTGAGTTCACAGCGCGAACTATCCAACCATCACGAGCATCCCTCCAGCCGCAAGGCGCTAGCCGCGGTTTGAACCACGCAAAACTCATCCATCACGGACATGGTGCGTGGCGCTAACCGCGGCTAGCGCCTGATAGCGCGTTGCGGCTGGAGAGCGGGGCGCGATGGTTGAATCGTGCGTAGCGCTAACCGCGGCTAGCGCCTTGCGGCTGGAGGGCGGGGCTTGGTGGTTGGATGGTGCGTAGCGCTAACCGCGGCTAGCGCCTTGCGGCTGGAGGGCGGGGCGCGATGGTTGAATCGTGCGTGGCGCTAACCGCGGCTAGCGCCTTGCGGCTGGAGGGCGGGGCGCGATGGCGAATGGTGCACGGCGCCGGCTCTAGCTCTTTTCCGGCCGCGCTTTGCGTGGTCGCGCTGGACGCTCTTCCGATAGACGCGAGATGCGTAGCGTTCGTCCACCAATCTTGGCTTGGCCCAACTGCGCGATCAAGTCAGGTGGCAGATCGCGAGGAAGATCAACCGTGCTATAACGCTCGAAGATCTCGATGCGACCGATAAACGCGCTGTCGATACCCGCTTCGTTCGCAATCGCTCCCACCAAGTTCCCTGGTTTGATTTGCTGGGCATGGCCCACTTCGACGCGATACGTTTCCAGGTTGGCATCGCCGGTGCGTGGACGTGGGCGATCACCACGCGGGGCTGGACGATCGCCGCGCGGAGCCGAGCGATCTCGGGAACGCGGGCCATCGAAGTTACCACGTGGAGCGCGGTCGTCGCCGTAACGTCGACCTTCAGCATAACGGCCTTCGCCATAGCGACTGGGGCGATCACGCGACGAGCGGTCGTCGCGACGCATCGAATCAAACTCGGGTTGCTTGAATTCATCGCGCAGCAAAAATGGCTTCTTACCTTGAACGATCGTGGCCAGCGCAGCCGCGATCTGTTCAATCGGCACATCGTTCTCTTGCTTATACTGCGAGATGATCGACAAGAATGTTTCAAGGTCATGGTGCGCCAAGGCACCCGTGATCTTCTCGTGGAACTTGGTGACACGACGTTTATTGATCGCGCGATTGGATGGAAACTCCATTTGCTCAATCGTTTGACGCGTGGCTTGCTCAAGTCTGCGTAACTTGCCGCGATCCCGTGGTCCGACAAATAAAATGGCTTCACCATTACGCCCGGCCCTGCCTGTGCGGCCGATACGATGCACATAGGCTTCGCTATCGAATGGCAAGTCATAATTGATTACATGGCTCACGCGCTGCACATCCAGCCCACGCGCGGCCACATCGGTGGCGACGACAATGTTGATCTTGCCACCGCGCAAGTTATCAATAATGCGTTCGCGTTGCTTTTGAGCGATATCACCGTGCAGTGCCACGGCGCGATGACCGTGATGATTCAAGTATTCGACCAGCGGTTCCGTGCTGCTCTTGGTCTTGCAGAACACGATGACGCCATCGGTCTCTTCGGCTTCCAGCAAACGAGCCAACGCGGATTCTTTTTGTCCTGGGGCAGCGATCACGTAACGCTGACGAATCGTGTCCGCAGTGGCAGTCCGCTGAGCGATCGTGATTTCAGCGGGGTCTTTCAGATATTTTTGAGCCAACTTGCGGATCTGGTCGGGCAGCGTGGCTGAGAACAAAGCAATCTGACGCTTCTCAGGCACCGATTCCAGTACCCATTCGACATCTTCAGCAAAGCCCATCCGCAACATCTCGTCGGCTTCGTCCAAGACGAGGCAACGCAAGTTGTCTAGACTCAGCGAACCACGACGCATGTGATCCATCACGCGACCCGGCGTACCGACGACCACGTGGGCTCCGCGATCCAGCTGGCGGAACTGAATCATGTAATCCTGGCCACCATAAATGGCAGCGACGCGAATGGCCTTGACACCACCCGCATAACGCTCGAATGCTTCCGCTACTTGAATGGCCAGCTCACGTGTCGGGGTGAGCACGAGAACTTGCGTGTGCGATTGCTTCAAGTCCATCGTTTGCAAGAGCGGCAGTGCAAACGCCGCCGTCTTGCCAGTGCCCGTCTGTGCCTGGCCAATGATGTCGCGGCCGGCCAATAAGTGCGGGATCGACTGAGCTTGAATCGGAGTCGGCGAGACGTAACCGGATGCCTCAAGCGCTCCAACCAGGTTGGCGTTGAGTCCTAGGTCTTTGAAAGTCGTGGTTGGCGTGGGTGACGAGGCAGTAATTGGAGTGGTTTCAGCCTGTTCAGGCATAAGCGTAGCAGACAAATGAACCTCAAAAAATATCGAAGTGATATCGCAGCGCCGTGAACCCGTTCGCCTCGCAGCTGCCCCCTACTAGGGTAACCGATTTCAAAAAAGCACAAACGTAAAACCTGGCTCGGCCTTAGTAGGACAAGCTGGGTAGCCACCCTCGCCAGACGGTGGGCGCGATACTTGACGTTCCCACCGCTTGGCAGCGGTGGCTACGTTGTTCCCACCGCTTGGCAGCGGTGGCTACGTTGTCCGGTTGCCTCAATGAAAATCCCTGGATTTGAGTGTCAACCCTTGCACTTGCTTGGACAAATCGGCCAGCGTTCCCACAACCACATGCACCACCCCTTCGCGGTTTTCCAACACGCCGCTGACCAGCCAGGCATTGGATGTCCGAGCCAATGTGTAGTGTCGATCCCACACATCGGGCCGCAGAACCAGGTTCATCGATCCAGTTTCATCTTCCAGCGTCACAAACGTAATGCCCTTGGCTGTGCCAGGCCTTTGCCGCAGCAAAACCAAGCCAGCCACACGCACAAATTTCTGATCGCGTTCCTTTTTCAGCTGCTGCGCCGTCGTGACCCGCATGCGGACCAGCTGCTCGCGGACGAACGAAAGCGGATGGGCCCGCAGCGACAAACCGATCGTTTGATAGTCGGCATAAACCTCTTCAATCGGCTGCATCGGCACAAGCGTCGCAGGCAAAGCATCGTCCACATCGGCACCGGCCGCTTCCAACAAGGGCATGGCGGTGCCTTGTTGATCTTGCGCGAGCGCTTGCCAGTACGCAGCTCGACGATCGCCCGACAAGGAGGCCAAGGCTCCGGCATCGGCCAAACGCGTGATGGTCGCTTGCCCTAGGCGCGTGCGGCGCGTGAAATCAGCCACATCGACATACGGCCCGCTTTGTCGACATTCCACAATCAAATGCCCAACGTCGGTCGGCAGCCCGCGAATCATATGCAGCCCCAAACGAATCGCACATAAGCCTTGTTTCGATGGTTTATCGCTCGTGCGGGTGAGCGTCGTTTCCCAATCGCTCAGGCCAACATCCGCTGGCAGCACCTCCACACCGTGTTGCCGCGCGTCTTGTACGAGTTGAGCCGGCGCATAAAAGCCCATCGGTTGGCTGTTCAGCAGCGCAGCGCAGAAAACATCGGGATAGTAGTGCTTGAGCCAGCAAGAGGCATAGACGAGCAGTGCAAAGCTGGCAGCATGCGATTCCGGAAAACCGTATTCGCCGAAGCCGCGAATCTGCGTAAAGACGCGTTCAGCAAATTCTTCATTCAACCCGTTCGCCCGCATGCCGTCGATTAACTTCTGACGAAAGCGATCGATCACGCCAGCCCGTCGCCAAGCCGCCATGGCTCGACGCAACTGATCGGCTTCACCCGGTGTAAAGCCCGCAGCCACGACAGCCAGCTTCATCGCCTGCTCTTGAAAGATCGGCACGCCCATCGTCTTGGCCAACACATCGCGAATGGCCGGGGTGGGATAATCAGGCTGTTGACCGGTGCGACGGGCTAACAAGTAAGGATGTACCATCTGACCTTGAATCGGACCGGGCCGCACGATGGCTACTTCAATGACCAAATCATAATAGGTACGCGGTCGCAAACGCGGCAACATGCTCATCTGCGCTCGGCTCTCGATTTGAAAGACACCAATCGTGTCCGCCTGGCAGATCATGTCATAAACCCGCGCGTCCTCGCGCGGCACTGTCGCCAGAGTCAACGGCCGCGCGTAATGTTGTTCGACCAAGTTGAAGCTGCGATGAATGGCGCTCAGCATCCCCAGCGACAGACAATCGACTTTCAGAATGCCGAGTTCATCCAGGTCATCTTTGTCCCATTGAATCACCGTGCGATCGTCCATGGCAGCGTTTTCAATCGGGCACAATTCGCACAGCGGCCCTTGTGTGATGACCATCCCGCCGACATGTTGCGAAAGATGTCGCGGGAAACCCAGGATCGATTCCACCAGGTATTTGAAGCGTTTTCCGAGAGGTGAAGACAGATCGAGGCCCACGCTGGCCGAGCGTTGTTCGATGGAGCCTTCGGTGCTGCGCGAATCGACGCTCTTGGCCAATCCATCGATTTGATCGAGCGAAAGTCCGAGCGCTTTGCCGACGTCGCGCACCGCAGATCGGGTGCGATACGTGATCACCGCCCCCGTCATCCCAGCGCGATGCCGGCCGTACTTTTCATAGATATATTGCAGTACCTCTTCGCGACGCTGATGTTCAAAATCGATATCGATATCGGGAGCTTCATTGCGTTCGCGGCTGACGAAGCGTTCGAAGAGCAAGTCCAGTTCGTTAGGATCGACCGATGTTACGCCCAGGCAATAACAGACGATACTGTTAGCTGCCGAGCCGCGGCCTTGACATAAAATGTCGCGACTGCGCGCGTAGCGCACGAGGTCCCATACGGTTAAGAAGTACGCTTCATATCGCAACTCTTCGATCAGCTGCATCTCGTGGCGCAGCAGATCGATAACTTTCTGCGGGACTTGTCCACCATAGCGCTGCTTGGCTCCTTCCCACGTCAGCCGCTTGAGGTAGTCGATCGGGGCCACACCTTCGGGCGCAAGCTCGACCGGGGTATTCGTATCGAAGCTCATCGAGTGTAAACGGACAGCGACCTGCGACTTCCAGCGTGCGCGCAAGCGCCTGCGGAGCACTGCGATAGATGCGTTTGAGTTCCTCGATCGATCGCAAGTGATAACTGGAGTTTTCTAATCTCTCGTGACGAATCTGATCGATCGTCTGCCCATGTCGAATGGCGATCAGGCAATCATGCAAGAGCGTTCGCGCGGCTTCGTGATAGTGCACATCACCAGCTGCCACCAGTGGAATGTGTGATTGGCTTGCCAACTGTTGCAGGCGCGCCAGCTTGGTTTGGTCATCGACACCGCGATGCAACTCGCAAAGCAAATAAGCGCGATCGCTGAAGACCTCGCGAAACGCTCCCAGCCACTTCGACCAACCGCTGTCGACATGCGGATCGAAGTCCAGGGTGGGAAACGGAGTGTTGATAGGACTGGCTGGCAAGCTTTGACTATCGGGAGCAAGCGAAGTTTTGCGATAGTCATCTTCGTCCAACGTGGGATGTCTGAGCAGCAGGCCCGCCAGAAGTCGCTGGCTATGAGAAGCGATATCGGACCAGGTCAGCTGGCAAGCGCCTTTCTCGCGCCGCCTGCGACCAAGAGTGATCAAGCGACAGAGGTCGGCATAGCTGCGACGATCCGCAGCCCACACGACCAATGGCGGGCCATCGGTCGGATGCAGCTCCGCTCCGACAATCAACTGGAGCGGATTATCCTTCGTGGCTGTGTAAGCCCGCACGATGCCGGCCAGCGAGTTGCGATCGGTAACCGCCAGCCCCGAGTACCCCAGCGCCGCAGCCGCTTCTACCAATTCGTCAGCGTGCGAAGCGCCCTCGAGGAATGAGAAGTTGGATTTGCAGTGGAGTTCGACGTAGGACATGCAGAGTATTTTACACGTTCGCAGGCCGTGTGTTGTACTCGCATAACGCAGGGCTGTTTTGTTTAACCCGTGGCCGCAGGCTAGGGGACCGGAGGGCGGAATGTTCGGCCGCCGATCCACTTCGATTAAGCAATCACGCTACCGCGCACTCCGAACGCAAAACTGAGACACCATGGCGCAAACCTGGTTAGCACTTCACCTCGCCTTCGGACTGTTTTGTTTAACCCGTGGCCGAAGGCTAGGGGACCGGAGGGCGGAATGTTCGGCCGCCGATCCACTTCGATTAAGCAATCACGCTACCGCGCACTCCGAACGCAAAACTGAGACACCATGGCGCAAACCTGGTTAGCACTTCACCTCGCCTTCCGACTGTTTTGTTTAACCCGTGGCCGAAGGCTAGGGGACCGGAGGGCGGAATGTTCGGCCGCCGATCCACTTCGATTAAGCAATCACGCTACCGCGCACTCCGAACGCAAAACTGAGACACCATGGCGCAAACATGGTTAGCACTTCACCTCGCCTTCGGACTGTTTTGTTTAACCCGTGGCCGCAGGCTAGGGGACCGGAGGGCGGAATGTTCGGCCGCCGATCCACTTCGATTAAGCAATCACGCTACCGCGCACTCCGAACGCAAAACTGAGACACCATGGCGCAAACCTGGTTAGCACTTCACCTCGCCTTCGGCTACGGGTTAAACGAGACAATCCTGCGTTTACCATAGACGCCCGACGCCCGTTACCGATTCCACGGCATCTTGGCCAGCATCATTCCCATCGCGCATGTGTCCGTCACACCTGCGAACACCAGGCCGGCACCGACGAATGCCGACAAACCTAAAAAGTAGGGATGCAAAAGGCTCAACGCAAATCCGAGCAGAATCATAGAACCTGCCGCGATACGCACTTGTCGCTCCAAGGCCATGGCCTTCTTTCCGCGCACAACTGGCAAGCCCGCTTGGACGCAAGCTTGCGTGCCGCCTTCGACGTTGATCACATTCGTAAAGCCAACGGCATGAAAGCGACTGCACGCCTGTTGACCGCGCCCGCCCGCTTTGCAGATAACATACAGCGGCTCTCGGGACTCGCCTCGCTTTTGGATAATCGCCTGAGGGTCGAGCTGATCGAGCGGTACGTTGTGAGCACACTCCAGGTGGACTTCGCGGAACTCCGCCGGCGTTCGCACATCGATCAATTCAATTCGCTCGCCGGAAGCGATGCGCTGGGCAAACGATTGGGGCGTAATTGTGTTAGCGGTTGGCATGTCAGCTACAGACATTTCGTTGATACTCCCTTGTTGTTTTTGATATTGGTAGTTTATGCCGATGGGATGAAGTTACTCGTGGTTCCCCTCGCTGACGCGTCGGGTTTTGATGGAGTAGCGCACGATACGCACTTCACCATCGAATGGGCAATTCTTGAGTTCGCTTTCAATAAGATCTTGTACTTTATCCGCCTGGCCACCGCCAGAACCTGCGCCAATCAATGGCAAGGCCACGCTCTTATAATCTTTTTGATTGGCCAGAGCGATGGCATTGCGCACTGAGGCGCGGATCGAGCGCTCAGACGATCTCCATAACATGTTGATTCCAGCTACATGAATGATCGATTTGAAGGGCAGTCGACCAGCCGATGTCTCGACGGCTTGACCTAAAGGTATCGCTCCCAAACGCCCGAGTTCGCGAAAGGGTTGCAGGCCAGCCCGTTTTTTGATCGCACCAGATACGCCTTGCGGTAACAAAAGCCACCAAGGGATGATGTTGCGATTCCAGGCGTTAACAATCACCTCTACGTCTTGATCGAGCAAATCTCCATCGACGATGGTTACCTTCATGGCCCCATTCTCTCGCTTCAAACCTCTCAAACCTCACCGGCCCGCATTGGCTTCGGCGTCGATATTGGTTCGGTCAACTTGCTGCACTTCGTCGTCTTGTTTGTCCGGCACGATAATCGATAGATGTTCACTTATATCAAATGCCAAGATACCTAGTTGCTGGACGGTGAAAAAGAAGAGGAGCGGGAACAGCAAACCACCGATCGCTGACAGAATGGGATTGCTGCCCAGCAACATGGCCCAGGCTACAAAGACGATAAAGTTGGCGGCAAACGTTTTGAAGTAGTAGGTGCCCCAAGCTTCCGAACCGATGCGAATCGATCGGATGACATCGGGCGAAAAGGGATTTACCAGGCTTTCGTTGTCGAGCATCGACAGCAGGACGATTGGAAAAGTCAGGAACGAAGTAAGCATGGTCGTCAAAACAACAATCAGGGCGTTATCGATGCCCTTGGCAATCATGCCACCAACAATAAATCCAGGCAACATCGACACTGCCGTGGCGATGGCGAACAGCATTAACTCGCCAATATGATCGAAAAAGTTGAAGCCTTGCCACTCGCGCACCTTGGTTTGACCGTTGGCGACCGATTCCAAAATCGACATCGCACATCCAAACATCGGAAAAGAAATCAGCAAGGCTAGCATCGGTACACATAGGCCCGCGAAGAGCGCATACGCTCGGTTCTCGGCGACTTTGCTCAAACAATAAAATTCGGCGGCAAACAGGATCGCGAAGAATACGGAGAACATGGCGATCTGAAACATGGCCGTTGCATCAAACGCAAATCCAAAGGTGCGTTGAATGAACGTGGCATTATCAAAATCCATATCGTACATACTGTCGATGTCATCATCGTCCAGATCTTTTTCCGCACTGCGCAGGAGATCCTCGGCATTCGATCGAAACTGCTGAGTATCAGCAGGGCTGGCGTCAACCAAATCCGTTCCGAATTTAATACTGGCAGGCGTCGTGGGCTTCCAACCGGGCGGTGGCGGCGGGATCTTGAATTCACTAAAGCAATCTGGACAACGAATCATCTTGCCTTGCCGCGCAGGCGTTACATACTGAGGCGTGTGACACGAGGGGCAGGCGCAACGATACTGCGCGTTGGCGGGATCAAGCGCCGGGGGCTTCTTGGGCGCATCGCTCTTCTTGCTGTCACTACCGACAGCAGGAGTCGCTGCAGGTGCATTGCTCTGCGCAGGACGATTCGGCCTGCCCGAGGCCTTCGGCTTGACCGGTACCAGTTCCTCCAAGTCAACGTTCAGCAGATCAGGCATCGATGTGCGCGGAGGAACGTCTTCCAGTGCAGCTAACTCTGGTAGGTCATCATCAAAAATCGATCGCTTGGCATCATTGGCGGCTGGCTCGGGAGCGGATGCCTTCAGCGGTGTGGTGAGGATGTGCTGCGCGCAGGGTTGGATTGCGTTTTTTCCGAAGCGCTCGGAGCAGGCTTGGGTTTGGTTGGGGCCGCTGATGGGGTTGGGGCAGGTGTTGGGGCTTTAGTTCGCACAGGCTCCATCGCAGGTTCATCCAGGTTCAACCAATCATCGTCCTTGTTGACGACAGGTGCCACCCCGGCACTTTCACCGCTTGGCCACACGCCGGGCATTGAAATTTCTTGCCCGCAGCCTTGGCGCTAGCCTTGAGTCGCTTGGCACATTTTGGGCATTGGAATTCGAGCGTTCGGTCAACTGGATCAGACAAGACAACCACCCCAAAGAAAACCCCTTTAGTGAATCTTCCTTGATCCTAAACGTATGGGGCAAAGAATGCTACTAGATTTTGACGGCTTCCGGAGGTCACAAAGCGACGTGGCTTTCCACCGGGCATGCCCGAATGGCGTGGGCTTAAGGACTTGTTTGGCGATTGCTAACGGCCCTCCAGCCGCAAGGCGCTAGCCCAAGTTCCCCAACTACGGGGTAAAAACTCAATATTCCCTGCGAATCGCGCATTTAGTTGGCACTACATTTCGTTTTGGATTATTCCGACGGGTAGGCGGAGTTTCAATTTTTCGAGCAGGATTTTTTGATGTTCACTTGGTCGAGTTACACAGCGTTTTCGGATTTCGATTCCGTCGCATGTGGGCAAGACTACATCAACTAAACGGATATCAGACAGCTCTTCGATGACTCGGCGTGGTTCATCGCCTAGTTTGGCATCCTGACACATTTGTCCCAACGTCTTCCAGAGAGCGTATGCCAGAAAGCAGACAAGTATGTGGGCTTTCACTCGCTCTTCCTTTTGGTGCCAGATGGGACGAATGGATAGATCTGACTTGTGAATCTGGAACGCAGCTTCCGCTTCGGTTAGTTGTATATAAGCCTTCCACAGCTCCTCGTCGCTCCAATCGCGTACGTTGGTTCGGAGCAAGTAGCAGCCATCGGCCAACGCATTCCAATCTTGAAGCGGCTTGACTTTGTTCCACTCGAGCTTAGCGAAACCAGCTTCCGTCTTGGTTACCTTCACATCGAAGAGGCGAGCAGCTCGTGTATTCTTGCCTAGCAGTTTGCCAACTTCTCGTTCGACCTTCATCGGCTCGCGATTTTGCTTCTGACATCGTTCGGCCATGGCTTTGAGCCGCGTTTCTATTTTCTGTTCAGACTTGCGTAAGATGGCCGCATCTTTCAACGCGCGATCTTGACTTCGGCACAGAATGAATGTCTCGAGCTGAGTTTCATCAAGCTCGTCTGATTCTTCGTCACGAGGTGGATGACACAGCTTTACTTCGAGTCCCTCCCGTATCGTATGCCAATCCGATTTCACAATATCTTGTTCAAACTTCTTTAACATGGACTTAGGAGTGCCAACGATGTAGCGGCGGCCACCTTGGCGCAAGAATTCCAAGTTACTTTCAGAGACCATACCTCGGTCCATAACCCAAACGCGATTTGACTTACCGTAGCGTTTCTCCATTTTCTCAACGATTTGCTTGACGGTTGTGACATCGACTGTATTGCCAGCGAATACTTCATAGCCCAATGGAATGCCACAACGAGTGACCACTAGACCGATACACACTTGCTTGCAATCAGCTCGTTGATCGCGTGAATAACCTAATTGAGCCTGGGGATTGCGTTTGGCTTGGCCTTCGAAGAATGTGCTGGTGACATCGTACAGCACCAGATCGTAATCAAGTTTAAAGAGTTCGCCCAAGCGATCTTTGAGATGTGCTTCCAGAGCTTCCTTATGAGGTAAGAGCTCATCCAGGCATCGATATAGCCGATTGTCGTCAACTCTGTCACAGGGTACGCCGAGTAGTTCTGGCAGTGCTGTTCTCGGATACCACTGCTCTGCGATAAAAAGCTCACTTGATGGTTTGAGCAATCTTGCTATCACCAGAATCAACGAGGTGAGTGACCAACGAATATGCTCTTTGCCAGCGGCCATATGCTTATCTACAAACTCATCGAACTTTAGTTTTTCGATAAGTTGCATTGCTAACCAAGGGCCACCAAACTCTCGGCTGTTTTCAACTCGAACGCCGGAGGTATTAACCTTGACCCATTGTGGCTTCGTGGGGGTATCGGCGTCCTGAAAAAGAAGCGGCTGGCGTGCCGATTGGCTGGGCTTGTTACCCTTGGCTGCTTGTTCAATGCCTAAGCGTCCAGCCTCGTCCATCGTACCCAACCAAGAGACCACTCGCTGTCGAGGTCCCCTCGCAGTTCGGTACGACTCTACCAGCGCCCAATACGCCCGACGCTGACCATCCTTAGTAATGAACTTCTGACGTATAAACATGCCATGATACTATCACCGATTTCTACTAATTCAAAAAAAATGAGTTGGCACTACAGCCCGTTTTCAATACGCGTCTTCCCATAGCCCCCCAGCCCAGGCTCACTACGGTCAATGGTCCGTCATTGTCATGCCAAAATATTTTTCTGCTGCACTAGCTGGGGAACTTGGGCTAGCCGCGGTTTGCGCCGATTGTCGCTGGCGATCTAGCCAAACCCTGCGTGGAGCTGCCATGCGCGGTATGGCCAGCAGTATCGGCGGCGCAAACCGCGGCTAGCGCCTTGCGGCTGGAGGGCTTTGCGGCTGGAGGGCTTTACGTTTCGTTTGAGTTACCTCGTAACTCCACGCCATTCCGTACCTTCTCAGCCTTGCTCCATCACGTCGTTTTCACGCGACTTGGCTACGTCGGTGGCTTCCGCTTCGTACTTCTTGGTCAGCTCTTGAATCTGCTCCTTGAAGGCATCGCGATCGTCTTCGCCAATCGTTTTTTCTTTTTCAGCGGTTTCGATGGCATTCGCGTCGCGACGGATTGCGCGAATAGCGATCTTGGCTTCTTCGGCTAGCTCCTTGACGCGTGCCACCATCTTTTTGCGTACATCGGTGCTCAGCGGTGGTATGTTGATGCGAATGATGCGGCCGTCGTTTTGTGGGTTCAGCCCGAGATCGCTGGCCACGATGGCCTTTTCAATATCCTTGATCGTACTGGTATCAAAAGGACGGATAACCAGTTGGTTCGGCTCAGGTGCACCGACTGAAGCTAGCTGCTTAAGCGGGCTTTGCGAACCGTAGGCTTCGACACGCACCGAGTCGACCAGACCCGGCGTGGCTCGGCCCGTCCGAATACCAGCCAGCGCGTTCTTGAGCACGCTCACGGCCTTCTCCATGCGCTCTTCCGCATCCATCATTCACTTCTTCAACACTCATGCTGCCTGACTCCCACAAAGGTGTTGTGCGATCGCTCGAACCCTACGAGCCATCCTATCTCTTGCTTCTATCCTACTCTTTTTTCTTACCGATACGCGTGCCAACTCGTTGTCCCGAGATGGCCCGCACAATGTTTCCGTCTTTCTTGAAGTTAAACACCAGGATCGGCATTCCATGTTCCCGACATTGCGTAATCGCCGTGCCATCCATCACGCGTAGGTTTTGCGCGATCACTGTTTCGTAATCCAATTCGCGATACAGAATGGCATGCGGATTCTTTTCCGGGTCTTCACTGTAAACGCCATCCACCCGAGTGGCCTTCAGAACGATATCAGCACCCAGTTCGAGCGCTCGCTGGGTCGCAGCCGTATCGGTCGTTACGAAAGGACTACCCGTACCAGCGGCCAAGACCACGATGCGTCCTTTTTCCATATGCCGAATCGCGCGGCGACGGACGAACGGTTCGCACACTCCATCCATGCGAATGGCCGACATAACACGCGTAGTACAACCGATGGCTTCCAGCCCTTCTTGCAAGGCTAACGCATTGATGACGGTCGCCAACATGCCCATGTAGTGAGCCGTGGCCTCTTCGATCTTGGCGTTGGTCGAGCTTTTGAACTGGGCACCACGCAAGATGTTGCCACCACCGACAACCAAAGCAATCTGGCAACCGAGGGCGTGTGCCTGTTTGACCTGATTGGCGATCGTCAGCACTTCATCCATGCTGATTCCGCGTTCACCGGCGTGCGACAGACTTTCGCCTGAGAGCTTCAAAATTACGCGGCGATAATGAGGCGCCGCTTTAGACGCTTCGGGTGTACTCATGAGTTAGGTCATTCGGCTTGGAGTTAGCTGTAGCGTGAGAACGATTGGTTACGCGGCCGATGATTGTTGTCTGCCGTTGCTCACTTGAATCCGCCATGCGATCCGAGTTTCAAGTGACATAAAGCAAAACTGCCGCGTGGTAGCCTGAGCATTTTACACTCGGCACCACGTGGCAGTTAGTAGGTTAACGTCAACTCGTGCTTAGGCCTGGCCCAAGATGTAGAAGACGAATTTCTTGATTTGCATGTTGTTGCTCTTGGCATACTGGCCAACAGTCTGTTTGTCGTCCTTGACGAAAGGCTGCTCAAGCAAAACCTTTTCAGCAAAGAAGTTGCGCAGTCCGTCCATCGACCATCTTGTCAATGATTGCCTCGGGCTTGCCCTCTTGCAGAGCGGCAGCTTTGAGCAACTCACGTTCCTTGGCGACGGCTTCCGGATTCAGTTCTTCGGTTCGGAGCGCTTCTGGCTTCATGGCCACAATGTGCATGGCCACGTCTTTGGCCGCCACTTCGTCCCCGCCATCGATTTGCAAGAGTACACCCGCGACCGTACCGCTGTTGTGGCTGTAACCACCAGTAGCGCCGGTCAAGCGAGCCATGCGCCCCACATCGAACTTCTCGCGAATACGGTTGAACAGTTCAGCCTTTTGCTCACCCAAGGTGATCTTGGGATTGCTCGGCGAAGGCAACGCCAACAGGGCTTCAGCGTCCGCGACTTCGCCCGTAGCCTTCGCCAGTGCTTCGGCCATATTGTTGACCAACAGGATGAACTCTTCGTTTGAGTCACCGGTGCGCTCTCGCACTTCAGTTCGACGATCGCGCCAGCCTGTTTGTCATGGCCAGCGTAAATGCCGAAGCGACCGAAAGCGGTCTCGCGGTCAGCTCGCTTGTCACCCAGCTTTTCGCCACGCATGCGCAGCAATTCATAGGCCTTTTGTTCGTCGCCACCGGCTTCCGTGAGAGCTTGTTTGCAGTCCATCAGAGGCAAACCGGTTCGTTCGCGAAACGCTTTAACCTTGGCAGCCGTAATTTCCGACATAACTCACAGTCCTTACCACAGTTGAAAAATGTTTGATCTTGTGTCGATGGTGTTTGTAGGATGGCCTTCCCAGGCCGTCTAGGAGTAGGATGGCCCTACCAGGCCGTCTACCCATAAGTAATTAGGACGGCCTTCCCAGGCCGTCCAAATGAATCTGACCTGAAGTAGTCAAATCGCCTCTTGTACCGGGACGGCGGTCGTACGCTCACGTCCGGGACAGACGTTTTCCTCTAGGCCTTGGCGGCCATCTCGTCGGTCGACGAGGCTGGCTTGGCTTTCTCGGCGGCAGCAGCAGCGGCCTTCTGAACTTCAGGGTTTTCGGCTTTGCCTGCCAATACTGCATCGGCCAATTGCGACATGATCAGCTCAATCGAACGAATACCGTCGTCGTTGCCTGGAATTGGCAAGTCGACCGATTCTGGATCGCAATCGGTATCGATGAGCGCAACCGTCGTAATGCCCAAGCGACGCGCTTCGCGAATCGCATTCTTTTCCTTGTTGGGATCGACAATCACCAGGCACTGAGGCATGCGGTTCATCGTGCGCAGGCCATTCAAGTTGCGATAGATCTTGCGATATTCACGATTGAGTGCCGACTGCATCTTCTTCGAATAAGTATTGATCGCGTCGGTGTTCATGATCTGCTCGAGTTCATCGAGGCGACCCAAACGATTGCGAATCGTGCGGAAGTTGGTCAGTGCACCACCCAACCAACGCTCGGAGACGAACGGCATACCGCAACGCAAAGCTTGCTCTTGAATAGTCTCGGAAGCCTGACGCTTGGTACCGACAAACAGAACCAGCGAACCACTGGTGGCCACTTGATTCAGATACTTCTTGGCTCGGAGCAAACCGCGCAGAGTTTCGCGGATGTCCATGATGTGAATCAGATTCTTGCGGCCGTAAATGTACGGCGCCATCTTCGGATTCCAGCGACTGACGCGGTGACCGAAATGCACACCGGCTTCAATCAGTTTTTGTACGAATTCACTTTCCACTGGGCTTTACCTTTCCTGGGCTCTACCTGTCATGTTGCCCAAAACCGGACAACACAGACTGCCAAGGCAGTCTTCGACAATCCAATGCAGAGCTCTATAAACGAAATTTACGAGAAGTGCCCCCAAATGCGGGGGCGCAAAACTTTTCGCAGGGCCACAAAGATAGTGGCAAAGCACTCCGCCGTCAATGCGGCCTGCTCGTTCCCAGGCTCCCGCCTGGGAACGCACTGTCTAGAGGCTCCTGCCTCTCGTCCATCGGCCTGTGCGTGCGGCCGAGGTCTGCGGCGCGTAGGACTCGGGCGGGCGGGAGCCCGCGGAGCTTTGCGTTCCCAGGCGGAGCCTGGGAACGAGCGCTAGAATCCGCCACCGCCGCCTTTGACCGGCCTGAATCGCTGCGCCAATGCCTTTCAGGACGCCTTCATCGACGCTGATTTGATAGATCAAACCGCGCGGGATCGGGGTCGTGGTGACCTTGATCTTGTCTTTGCCATCAGCTTGTTGCAGCATCGAAGCTACGCTTTCAACGATCGGATTCGGTGAAATCGACTGGGCAAACGACAGCACTTGACCAGCTTGCAGAATCATCTCGCCAGGAATTACCTTAACGGCTTTTCTTGGAATTCAAACGATCCAAGGCCGACTTGATCAACGTGTCTCCGTCTGGATCCAGCGAGATAAAGAACGACTTCTCACCGGTGCCGATGACCATCTTCAGTTCGTTGCCGAAGATCTTCTGGACTTGGCGGTCGTCCGACTTGATCGGCACAGTAACCTTGTGCAAGTTAACGTTCTGATGTTTGGCGTAATTGAATTCGAACTTCGGTACCTCTGGGCCGGAGCCGAGGCTACCAATCAGTGCCTTGACTTCCTTTTCGATTTGCGCGCCGTCAGCCACGCTGCCGCCGATCACTGCGCGAACTTTGCTGTCGGTCAACGATACGGCTCCGCCACCATCGAACTTGCCCGAATCAATTGTCTTCTCAAGAATGGCGATCATGCCCTTGGCGAACTTCTTGATCGCTTCTTTGTTGGCCGTCGGCAAGCTGCCGCTATCGTCTACTTGCTTTTCAACTTGGCTATATACATTGCGCATGTTGCTCTTGGCCATGGCTTTGTCGCCATCGGAGATCAGCGAAGTCGAACGCACGGTAAAGGCCGCACCGTCGATCAGCAGACCAGTAAAATCGGAGGTCAAGCCATTCAGCTTCTCAACTTGACCGGCCAATTCCGAACCCGAAACGAATTGAGTTGCCACATCGATCTGCAACTTTTGAATGCTTGAACCGGCGGCCAACGCAATCATTACTTGCTCAGTTTCATTGAGCAAACGTTCCATCTGTTTGATGACGCTTTGCCCATCTCTTCCGAAGCTGCTTTCTCTTCGTCGCTCTGATTGCGTTGCTCAGCCATCGCACGCTCGAAGCCTTGCTTCATTTGCTCAACAGCGGCGCCGCGCATCTCGGCAGGGAGTGCTTGCAAGGTTAACGCGCACGGCTAAATCGTATTTGTTGGGCGCATCGCCAAGCAAAGCGGCTGGGTCAGCCGGTAGCTTTTTGAGATCATCTTCTTGCTGACTGATAAAGAGCCAACTTGCCTGCGTCCTTGGCATAGATGGTGCGTCCAGCTGCATCGAACGCGTACATGCCGCTGCCCAAGTCATCAGGGAACTGACCAGCACCTGCCAAAGCATCAAACAGTTTCTTGCGATCTTCGAGGGGGAGGAAAGCTAGTGGGACAGGTTGGCCATCAATCAATTGAACCGTCAAGCCCGCAGGACGTTTGGTGTCCAAGCCATCGCCCCATTGCTTAATCAGCATCGAGCCGATCGCGCCAACTTGTGGCACACCGCAGGTGCGCATGAGGTAGGTGAAGTCTTGAGTAACGCGTTCCAGTGGAGCGATCGCCACAACAGCGACCGGTTTTTCCTGGCTCAAGACGACTTGGGTCGTGGTTGAACCCAAAATCAATGTAGTCGCTAACGCGACCAGGCTGCGAAACGTCCGCATGCAAGTCTCCTCATCTATCTGCTGATTACTGTGGATTATTTGTCAGACTCGACAGACGTAAGACTAGCGTACAGTCGATGCCCTGAACAGTCGGTGCACAATTTGTACCCCCGTACAAGTTGGCCAACCAAACCTCAATTCGCGGCAGGCGCGGAATTATTGGACTGCAGGACTAAGTAGTTTTGGTGGATGAAACGCAGGGCTGTTTTGTTTAAGGCACTCGGACAGCAAAAACGTCCCAGCGAACCCACAAATTGCTTAAGCTGGGTAAGCGACCAGGGGCTTGGCTGTTGACGTTATATCAGCATCGCCGCAGCACTCGCCAGCCAAGCCCCTGGGCGATTGCCCAGCTTATGCAATTTTCTTCATTGCTCTGATTAGATGCGCGGACTTGCTCTCAATAGACGGATCGTCAGCGCAGAAGCGGCTCATCATGACGCATTTAAATCTCATCGCATCCCGCGAGGGATCTACGTTGGCAGAGGTTCGATCGTCAGACTCCAAGGCTCCAGGCCTTCGCAACGATTCAGTCGGGCTGACCAGAGCTTCTTCTCGCTACGGCTGAGCCTCACACCACGTGCGTACACTTGATCCTGTATCCATACGATTGGACGGATCTTCTTCCACGTCATGGTTTCTGCCCAATGGACCACGTCTTCAATCGTTTTCAGTATTGGAACCGTTCCAGTGACGCTCCAGGGCGCTCCAGCATCTTTCCACCGCATTGTACTTGCTATGGTAAGGCGGATAGTACACCAGCTCAATCTTCAGTCCAACGCGATCAGCAAACTGCGTCAAACGTTTGGTGAACATAGAGCGATTGCTGGCTACATCCGGGCCATTATCTAAGTCGATCATTAATGTGCGAATCTCTGGATAAACACCACCGCGCAGTTGCCACCAATACTCGAGTGCGTCGACGATCGAATCGCTTGTAGTCGTACCTGTATTCATGGCGAAGCTGACTTGGCCAGATTCCACTTCGAGAATGCCGCAAGGTGTAGCGCCAGGGGTATTGCCCATATCGTGATCGGCAGCTCTTAAGAAAATTGGATTGCGAGTCTTACCACCGCGCGAAAACGGCCCAATCTTCACACGGGCTTTGCAATCGACCGAGATCCGAAGAATTGACTTGTCACGCTGTGCTCGTTGGTGAGCCGCTTTCACATTGTCAAAGATGGCATCCGTCTGAGGAATCTTTTTCTTTGGTATTGTCTTGCGAATTCTCTTGAGCGAAAAGCTGCGGCGATTCATCACTCGCCTGAGCGTACGTGGAACAGGTAGACTTTCTACGGGAATCGATAAAGATTCAGCGAGAGCGGCTCGCAAGCTCTCGCCCGTCATGCGCGTATAGAGAGTGACAGTTTGAAACTTAGGATCCACTTGGGCATCATTGCCGCACAGTCGATCTACATGGTTGGCAAGTTCTGGATTGGCAAATTCAACCAAACATGAACCACGAGTTTCCACATCCCGCCGGATGGGAACGCCGAGTTCTGTTTCCTTGATGCCGCTGGCCACGGCATGGCGATTCCAACCGAAGACGGTCTCTGCATGCCGACTCGAGCCACCACAGTAGTTGAGGGCAGCCATGGCTTGAATGCTCCTGCGAGCCGCGCCAGTAACGCAGCTAGCAGCTTGTCGTAGAGCGTTAACGACAGAAGCTGAAATGTCCATGAGGGTACACCCATCCAGTGCTGGATGCCCCGCTGCTTAGAATTGTCTTCCAATAGTAGGCCGCAAATGAGAGAAGGAAACCCTCGCCAACAACCACAAGAGAGTTTTGAAGAAAGCCATCAAAGGCTGCGGCGTTTAGGCAACTTTTCAGTGGTTAGCTGGACTCGCCTCAGCCTTTGCTGGCTTTCTCCAAAAACTAGTGGGTTCGCTGGGACGTTTTTGCTGTCCGAGTGCCTAACCCGTAGCCGAAGGCAAGGTGAACCCGCTAACCAGTCGTGCTTCAGGCCTCAGTTGTATGTGTCGCAATTGCTCAAATGAATGGCTTGGCGGCGGGGAAACGGTCGCGCTGGTCTCCTCGCCTGCGGCTACGGGTTAAACGAACGAACGCATCATTAAGGATCGGCATTGACAGCGTCTAACGCCTTTTGTAACGGACAGTTCAGCGGTGTCTTGCCCGCTCGATATTTCTCCAGGAGTTCGCGCGAGCGGGCTGCCAACATGCGACGTACTTCGCGGCGCTGCCCCTTCACACGCTCGATTTTCATATTGTCGTAGCCGGTTGTTTGATGCCGCATCCACGCAATTACGGCCGATTCGGCCCGCTGCTCCACCGGAATGCGCTCGGTGCGCGCCACTGTTCCCGATCCAATTGGGGTGGCATGATCGGCGATCGCCCTGGCCATTTGTCGAGCCAACGCTTCGTGCCGCGCGTCGAAGGCCAAGAACTGATAGACGGCTTCGGTGAATTCTTCGACATATGCGGTCTGCTCGCGATCGCGACGCGCCGAGGCTGCTTGCCGCCGTTTGGCATACGCCTCCGTACCACGCTCCACTTCCAATTTGGCTTGGGCCTGCTGAATATGAACCGCTGGTGCCCACACGCCACGCGAAAACAGTTTGCGTCCCTTCTTCTCCTGCACCGTCCAACTCGGTCCAGCCGCCTTCACGCGCCGCGTCAGCCCCGCATCACCCGGCGGCAACAACTCCAATCGTCAGGGACCTTCAGGACCTGGCCAGCACTCGTCTTGACCGTTCGCTCCTCCGAGCCCGGTCCGACAACTAACGCTTCTTCCTTGCTCCCGCTAATTTATCAATCCCTCCAACCTGGAACCATCACAACCCGACGCGTAAGCGAGGGGCGATACCAATCAATTCCCCATCTCTATTGCGTGTTGTTCACGCGAATCAAATCGACCAACTCCTGCGTACTCATCTTGGCTGCGCGATCGGCGCCGTCGAGCACACCGGACAGGAGTTCTCGCTTCTCTTCATGCATCGATAAGATCTGCTCCTCGATCGTTTCTTTGGCCACAAAGCGATAGACCGTCACTGGTCGCGATTGCCCAATGCGATGCGCGCGGTCAGTGGCTTGATCCTCGACGGGCAGGGTTCCACCATGGATCGAGGTGCAACACATAATCCGCCGCCGTCAAATTCAAACCGGTACCACCAGCCTTCAGCGAAATCAAGAACAGATACCTTCACCAAGCTGGAAGTTATCGACCGCTTCCTGTCGCTTGTGTGTCGGCGTGCTACCATCGAGATATTGATAACTGATGCCCGCCTTATCCAGCGCCGCTCGCACCAGGCTCAAGTGTTGCACGAACTGGCTAAAGACTAATGCTCGATGGTTATTCTCGCGGAGCTCTTGCACCGTCTCCAAAAACAAGTCCAGCTTGGCAGATGACCGCGTCCAGCGCGGATCAACCAAACTAGGATGGCAAGCCAATTGTCGCAGCCGAGTCAACCAAGCCAACACGCGAATGCGTTTTTGTTGTTCTGGTTCGTTACCCTCGCCACCGCCACCACTACCTGTCCAGTTCTTCGAGCGCTGCCACACGGGCGGCGTCGTAACGTTTACGTTCCGCAGGCGAGAGTTCCGCAGTTAGTACAACTTCCGTGCGCGGTGGCAATTCCTTGAGCACTTCTTGTTTCGTCCGGCGCAAGATAAAAGGTCTCACCACATTGCCGAGCGCTTTAAACGCTCGCGACTCTTCTCACGCTCGATTGGTTCACCGAAGCGTTGCCTGAATCGTTCCCATGAACCCAACAGGCCGGGACTGAGCACACGCATGAGGCTCCACAATTCACCGAGATGATTCTCCAGTGGTGTGCCTGACAGGGCGATGCACCAATCGACTTCCAATCGCCGCACGGCTTGATTGGTCTTCGTTTGAAAGTTCTTGATGTACTGGGCTTCGTCCAACACAAGCGTGGCCCATGGTCGCGACGAGATACGCTCCACATCGCGCTGCAACATTTGATAACTGGTGATGACCAACTGACCTGGGCCCGCGCTTTGAATCAAGTGATCGCGATCATGTTCGCGATACAGGTGCGGCTGCAACGAAGGCGCGAAGCGTTGGACTTCACGCACCCCAGTTGATGCCCACGCTGGTTGGGGCCACGATCAGCGCCGCGCCCATTTCAGCTCTGTCCAGCAAGACGCCCAGGGCTTGAACTGTTTTACCCAAGCCCATGTCATCCGCCAGGCAACCACCCAAGCCCCAGCGACTCAGTTTGCTCAGCCACTGATAACCAGAGACTTGATAGTCGCGCAGTTCAGCCCGCAAGGCAGCCGGTGGTGCAGGCGGATTTTCGGTCAAGTCATTCAAACGCTGAATCGCTTCTTGCCACTTCTGATCGCGTTCAGCCGGAATGTCCAAGCCAATCGCTTCATCGATCAGCGGCGCGGCAGCCTTCGACAGTCGCAGGCCATCCGAGTCGGGCGTCGACAAATCATCGATCATCGCCAGACGCGATCGCAGTTCTTCGCTGATCGTCGCAAACTGGTTATCGCCCAACGGCACAAACCGTCCGCCGCTGCGAATGGCCACCATCAGTTCCGCCAGCGAAACTTGCAAGCCATCCAATTTCAATTCACCGTCGATACCAAACCAATCGCGCTCGGTAGTCAACCGCACACGCAGCGCCTGAGGTGTAATGTCACCGATCAAACGCAACGGCTTGCTCTTCGGCCAGCAAACAGTCGGAGCTGCATCGCCCAAGCTGCGCACTCGTTCAATGATCTTTAGCGACTCTTCAAGACCATTGAGCTGCCAGGTGTAAGGACCATCGTATTGAAAATCGCCCCAACCCCAGTTGATTAGCAATCGCATCCGCCGCTGCGGCTTCGGCTGGCAAGTCGCGCACCAGGTGATAGACGCCTGCGGGCGTATGCACCAACATGCGTTCCAAGCCCAGGCCCGGTGTCGGTGCATCATCTAGCTCTGTGCACGTCACGCGCAGACGCGATTCCAGAGTCTGGTTCTGCTTGGGCTCCAAGTGCAATTCAACTTTGGGCTGCAACAGCACATCGGGACCAGCCAACGATTCCGGTATCAGCAACGAAAACTTTTGTTCGCGTTTCCCAGTGCTCAGCAGCTTGGAAAACTTCTCCGCATTCTCTTTGTCGAGCAGCGCCCCGCGCGAGACAGCCTGGTCCAACATCGTCACCAGCTTGGATTGCTCGGCGGTGAGTGTGAAGTAGCGGATCAGTTGCTCTTCATCCTCCAGCATGATGCCACCGAAGCAACCGCGGCCCAGCGGAATCATTTCGTCCATCATCACCGGTTCATCATCCAGCAACAGCTCTGGGGCGTAGTTGCTGTTGCCATCGCTATCGACGATCTCTAGCAGTTCAACTTTCACTTCGGCGCGGCGATGTTGGCGGGCGGGTAGCCCGCCGAATTCCAAACCACGTTGGGGCACTTGGCCAAGAGTTCGAGAATTTGGATCATCGCCTGGCCACCCGGGCCATCGGAATAGGTGCCGAAGTAATGCTCGAAGATCAACATCATGGCGCGATCATTGGGGATCGCGAAATGCAGACTCAGGCAGATTCTCAAACGGATCGCGAACACGCTTGCCGACTGTCCAACCGCCGCGGCCCTTCGGACGCTGGACAACCATTTCGAGATCGAAGGTCTTGTTCGTGCCCTGAGCCACGCGCCACACGATCCGACAGTCGTCGCCGAAGTCGCTCGTGCCGGCGATCGCCAGGCGATCTTGTTCGAGCGATTCGACCAGCGATTGCCCCAGGCTCTCGGGCGACGAGATACAACCTGTTCAGCCATTCGAGCGCTTCATCGGTCGTGGCACGCTCCAACCGTTTGCGCAAGAACTCAATCGAGGCGGCTGTGTGCGGGCACAGCGTCGTGGAAAAAGAGTTTCGACCTTGGCAGGTGCATTCGAAACTAAACTGTGTGATCAGACGCTGCTTGAGCAGCGTATTGCTATCGGCGAGTGAATCAGCGGCTTCGCTGAACAGGGAGTCAGTAGTGGCGACCAGGCGGGCATGGGCTTCCATTTGCTCGGGTTGTTGATAGCTAAATTCCCAGAGCAGCATTTCACCCAAAATGTACAGTCGCGGACCGTCGATCGCGGTGGGGGCATTGAAAGAGAATCGAAAAAACTCGCGGACCCGCTTGCTGTAAGTCTCTAAATACTCAACCAGTTGGGACAAGAAGCGATATTGTCGCCGCTTGGAAAGCTGGGGATAGATTCGGCACGAGGGGAGCTTCCTTACTTCGGTAGTCTGGCGTAAATCCGCAGGACCCTTCATTGAAACCGAAATGCCGCTTCGCGACAATACGTCCTCGCTGTTTGTGGTCTTCTAGTCTGCAAGACTGCGCAGGCGGTTTCGAGATCCCTCTTGTGTCGAAAGCCTAAATATGCAGGGGCTAGATGAGATCCCTCGGCACGAACTGCATCATGCGTATGGGACCATCAAAACCCGACGCGTGAGCGAGGGGAAGTGCCGCCGAAATTCGCCATTGCTGACCCCTTTTGCGCCAGACAAGTCGTGAGCACTTAAGGGCCTTTGCGCTTCCCCCTCGCTGACGGCGTCGGGTTTTGATTGAGCTACTGCTTTGAATTAGCTTTCAGAATACTGTCCCAATCGATCTTGGCTCGAATTGGCTGTAAATCTTCATCGCTGCGTGCGTGAGCGAGTTGTTTGGGATCATCGAAGTATCCCACGTGGCCGAGCAATCCCGAAGGTAAGAATACCGGCGGTTGACACCGCCGGTAAAGATGTTTCACCCGGACTAATCCGGCGTGAAGTAACACTCTAACTTCAGTTCGCTACCTTGCGTCGATATCGCTTCAGCGCGACACCGCCGATGCTGGCCAAACCTAGCAACATCATTGAACTTGGTTCTGGCACGACAGTGATCGCATTTCCAGTCGCGAAGCGAAAGCTGACCGTGTCATTGAAACTTAGCCCCGACGTCGCATTGGTCGCGCTGACAGTAAACGAAACGTCATAGATGCCTTCTCCAGTGAATCCGTAGTTGAAGTGATCGTGGGAGAAAGTATTCTGCAACCAACTATTGGCTGTGCGATTGGGACTCTGCGAACCGTTGGTAGGTAACAGTGACGAAGCAAAGACTTGTTGCACGCCAAAGGTGTCGTTCTGCCACAGCGCGAACTGCGAAGCATTGCCACTCAGTCGTGATCGAATTGAATTGCCAGGTCACTGGCGTCGTCCAGCCATCAGCCGGCAAGAGTTCTTCAGTGCCAACACCCAAAAAAGGCTTGTTGGGATCGGAGCCTTGAGGCAGAAACCAAACTTGATCTCCAGGGTTTGCCGCCAAAAAATTCCAGGCAGCGCCTAGGGGCCTGGCGATACTTGCACCAGGCACACCGATAATGAGATCCGCCGGGTCGATCTCGCCAGCCGGTACCGAACCACCACCGTAGAGCGTCAAGGGTTCTTCAGCATGAATGTGCAAGTGCAAGTTGCCCAATTCAAAACCCACGCCCAAGTCCGCGTGACCACCAATGTACACCAGATCAGCTCGACTAACGGACACCATCGCCAACCAGCCAGCCAAGACGAGGCTCAGCCAACACATCGAAAATCTCATAAGAGTAACTCTTTAAACTTTTGACAAACCTTAAAACACTATTCCGTACAAATTGTTTCCGATCCATCCCGCGAGCCGACGGCCCACCAGACTTCAGGGTCGTGCTGTGGCTGATGAAAGTCACATGACCATCGACGTAAACGCTCTGCGCACCACCGGTGTGACGACTGCTGGCCGAAACCATGTTCGTACCATCGTCTTCCCCTCCGTAAAAATGGCAGTTGCGTGAATTGATAGGCATCACATGCATGTACAGGTTCCCAGCCAGAGTCCACCCCGATATCCAGGCTCTTCCGTGCGGCACTGAATAAATGGGGTCAGGTACCGACACGCCATCGCAGTAAGTAACCCACAGCGGCAAGCTGCGCGGCGACGTACCGGCACCAGCACAGAACGACATCACCGATCGATTCAGTCCACCAGGCATCGAACTACCAAACGGACCAGCACAGCCTCTGCGTTATTGATCAATCGCTCAGTAACCATGCAGGTGTTTGAAGTGCCATCGATGAATCCAGCCAAGCGAATATTGGGGACTTGCCATGGATCCGGATTGACTGGATTGATGATCGGCATTGCACCATTGTGGCGCTGCAAAGGCGCTCGATCACCACGCGGGCCTGTCGATTCGCGGAGCCAACCGATATTGCCTGCGTACGAACCCGGCGCAGGCATAGCGGTACCCATCGTATTGGTATCGACAGCCGAATCAGAAGGACACAAGTAGCTGCCGATCCGCGTGCGGGCGGCAAAGGCATTGCGATGCGACTGACTGATCGTCAAACCCACGTACGCCGCGCTATTGGCAAGCGGTTTGGGATCGACCATGGCTTCTCCAAAAGCGATCGAGTTATAGAGCGGCTGCTGTTCCATATACGGCAGTATCATGGCCAGCCAACTATAAAACCCGTTTGCCCAGAGGCGCTGCAGTGCGCGAAGGTCCAGTGGTCGTAAGCGGCATGGTGCGCAGCGCCGATTCGTAGTTTAGGATCGCTAGCCCAATCTGTTTCAGATTGTTGCTGCATTGCATTCGCCGCGCCGCTTCGCGCGCCGCTTGCACTGCTGGCAGCAGCAGTCCCACCAGAACTCCAATTATGGCAATCACCACCAGCAACTCGACCAACGTAATCCTGCTCGACGTCGAGCCATGGTTGAACTCCAATAAAAACGGCAACCCCACGTGAACGTATAGAACACCCTCTCGGACTGTGGATACGAGAGAATCAGCGGCTCAAACCATAGAAGTTGAAAGCCCAAGCGACTCAGCGAACGAAAGTTGTGCGCAGCGAGGCCAGAAGAAACTGCACGGTTTAGAGCTGCGGTGGGCCGCGCGGCTTCGCGGCTAGAACCGCAAATGTGGGGCTCGATTCGTGCGCGATGCCCACAGCATCGATGGTCGCCTGGGGTGCAAGACACAATGTAAAGAGAGTAAGTGCAGCAGGCCGTGGCGTAATAACGGCAGATGGCACAGGCGTCATGATCACATTCGTGGAAACTGGAACCAACAGTCGCGGCCGCGGACGGCGTAACCATAGGTTCAGGCGTGTGCGTGCAGCACCCACATGCGGCTTCGGGCGAACCGCCCGCCGCAGATTGGTTGTGTGCTTCGCTTTGGTGATGGCGATGCCAATAAGGCCCGCAGGCTGCCGGCAGTCCGTAAACGGCCAACAGAAACCAAGCGACGAGACGCTGAGAAAACACAAAGGACCCCACATTCAAATGCGGTCCGACCGAGAACCAGTCTATTCCCACGCTGCACCATGTCAAGCGCTGGCCTTGAGACCGCAGAAGTTATACTAATGCCAGGTTTTCCTCATCCCGCCTGACTGGGTATCCACTGTGTCAACACTCTACTTCCTATGCGGCGGCCCCATATTCAGATGACTTGGTTGAAACAGTCTTTGACAACCGGGCCACGCACTTGCGAACGGCCAGCGGCATCTTTTCGCACTGTGGTGAATCCAACGGACAGATTGCCGTGATGCGCACCAAGGACTACTGGATAGTTTCCGGCGATTCGAGCGTAGTCTTCGACCTTCACGAAGTAATCTTGCCGATCTTGTCCGAGCGCGGCAAAGCCTTGGCGCTGTTCGGACAAACCACCGCCGCCTACTTTGAAATCATCGCGTACAAAAATGGAAGTGAAACTGGGCGCACGCTCGATCCGTACACCGAGGAGTTGGATCGCCCAAAGATTAAACGCAAAAACTTATGTCTCGATGACCTCTGGCGCGCCGCCAACAAAACTGCTTCCCAAGTCAACCACGGCTCTTTTTAACCTGCCCGCGGATTGGTATAGCCTGAAGAAGCGATCGAGCCGGAAGAAGAAAGAACTTTGAAGATCCTTCCGGGGGCCCAGCGCTTGGTATGGACGTATCCTTAGCGCGATTGCTTATCCCAAGTCGATCGGCGGCCGATCATTCCGCCCCGCGGTCCCCTTGCCTGCGGCCACGGGTTAAACAAAACAGCCCTGCGTTAATTTGGTATTTTATCGCGGAACCACTACGGTTTGGCAGAGTCGATCATGGGGGCCTTGTTGCGGCCAAATCAGTGCGCCTACCAAATAAAAAATCGGTAACAGGCTGAACACGATCTTCAGTTGCACGGTCAACCATAACCAGTGTGTCCCGGCGGCTTCCAGTTCGACAATCGTCCAGCCAAGGATGACAAATGGTGCAATAGGATCAAGCAGCGCAGTCCAGCTCGCAACCAACCGATGCGGCAACCATCGCGACGCACCACCGTGACCCCGGTGAGCATTTGAATTAGTCCGCCTCGAGCCAGTCCTGTCCAAATGATCGTTAGCGTCAAGGGAATGACCATGATGGAAAACGTGACGCTGCGTTGGTCGTCTGAAAGCCGACTGACTTGCAAGAATTTCGGATCGGAATCGACCTCTAGCAGCAGGCCCTCCACAGGTCGGGTGAAATTCGTGAGTCCACCAATGCGAACTGCCACGGGCGCCTTTATTTCGGCCACTTTTTCGGCAGTCGACTGTGTCGACGAGCTTGCTGCCCCGGCCTTGGCGTTCAAGATATCTTCAGGTACCAAGTCACCTTCGATGGATGCCTCGTGACTTTCATGGAATTTAGTGCGACACGCTCAAACGGATTGGCATGGGCAAACTCCAATTTCAGCTCACTCTGAAGTTGTTCTTTGTGCAGTCGTATTTGCTCGATCTTCTCGGGCGACAACCACTGTGTCGATTGCTCGGCGGTCAATCCTTTGAAGGCAAGTGGAAACTTCTCTGGAAACTTCTGAATGTAGTTTACCGAAGCGAGAGTCTGCGCAGTCCTAAGCAAGAACTCAAATCTCAAGACCATATTCACAACTAACACAATCATGACCGTGAGGATCAATGGAGACATCAGGAGCGCCACGGTCGCTGCATGGACGAAACGCATGGAGGGCGTCACCTGATCGGCCGCGCGATTCACTCGCACCAACTCGCTTCGAATCTGCGAGAACTCTAATCGCTTGCTGGCCATGCGTTCCAACAGTCGCAAGCCGCTATAGCTTGGTAGGTCAGGCACTTGGCATGTCGCCTGGTGGGGAGCGCGGGGTGAATTGAGGAGACGCCGCAAGCGATGCTTGGGCGGCAGCGCAGCCAGGGCTACTTGTTGCAAGAGTTCCTCAGGTCGGCTCGGCTCGCTCGGACCTCCCAGTTGAATGTTCGCCTCTGCATAGATCAACCTTCCCGTGGCATCTATCCAATAGCGGTTTGCATCCCAGCGATCGGCTGTCGAAATATCGTCGGTCGGCAACTCGACATCGCTCGTCATTTGATGGATTAAATGCTGCGCGATGGGCCAAGGTAAGTGCGAGCCAAACTGAATAAAGACGCTCATCGGTACACCATCGGGCGCCATGAATGCGTCCCAGTGTCGCCCTTTTTCAGTACCCGATTCGACGACGCGCATACGCGTTCGACTGGTCAATGCTTTGCGCTCCGCGCTGAGAGGTGGCGAGCCGGCGGGCAGCCAATGGATCCAGACCTCGCGCCCCAGCTTCACATCGTGAGCTAGCAACCATTGGGAGCCCTCGCCGCATTGCAGTTGACCTTTGATGGTGAAGCGGCCAAGTGTGGCCGGGCAGTCCTTCGGTTCAGTTGTCGGTAACGACCATTCAGGCAACTCCAACTGGGCAGATTACGGCTGCACGTTGTGGCACGGCTAGACAAGTTTCCGATTGGCTCAGCCATTCATGCGTCAGTTGACGCGAGCCCGATTTGCGCCACCCGGCCATGATCACGGCCAAGCCGACCACAAAACTCACGGCGGTAGCGTATCCGCTCGGCGCCTCACCAGGTTGCGAGAGCAAGGCGTGATGCAATAACTTAAGCGATTCGAATGCGACCACAAAAACGCTCGTGCGAATCAGCAGTTTCTTGGGCCCTTGGCGCATGCCCAACTGACTATCCACGACTTTCAGTTTGACAATCCGTTTGCCAATCGTCCAACCTGCCAGCCATTCAAACAGCCATAGATATAGGAACCAACCGATGGATGTGAACACAGGCATCAAACTGGGAAGTTTAACGATCGACACGCCGATAAGGCTGGATATCGCGACCGTTGACATGCGAAACAGCACGCTGAAAATGCAGATATCCAAAAAGCCCGCCACGGCGCGCCGGGGTAGCGAGGCGACCTCGCGTTCAGGCGCGATGAGTGGTAGCAAGGCGGCCCGCATCTTCTGAAATGACTCGAACCGCTTATCGCGATCGCGCGCCAAGCCATGCATCACGACAGCTTCGAGGGCCGGCGGGACTTTCACCTCAAACTCGCGAAACGGCGGAGGATCCGTGGACGCAATCTTGGCGATCACCTGCGCCGCATTGGGCGACTCAAACGGCGCTCGGCCGGCAAGAGGTAATACAACGTGGCCGACAAAGAATATATGTCGCTGCGTTCATCGATCTTGTTGCCCAACAACTGCTCCGGCGAAGCAAATAAAGGCGTACCGAGAAACGCGCCGGTGCGCGTCAATTCCAGAGTCATCGACCAGGGAGCGCGCCAAGCCGAAGTCGCCAATCTTGACGTTGTTCTCCTCATCCAAATAACAATTCGCCGGCTTGATGTCGCGATGAATCATCCCCAAACGATGGGCTTCGATCAGCCCGTCGATGCACTGCAGAATTAACCGCACCGCTTCGCGGTAAGGTAGCGCCCCATCCTTCTGCACCAAGTCCTTGAGCGTCTTGCCCGTCATCAACTCCATGGCGATAAAGGGTATGCGCGGTCCTCGTCGACTCGATGCACAAACACACAGTGAGGATGGTTTATCTGACTAGCGATGTAGCCTTCCTGCTTGAAGCGCTGCAGAGCTTCATCTGAACAAGCTAAATGAGGCGATAACAGTTTGATGGCTACGGCGCGCCCTTGTGAATCGCGAGCCTTAAAGACTCGACCCATTCCGCCTTCACCCAGCTTGTTCTCCAAGCGGTAGTCGGCGACAGCCTGTTGAGCGCCCGGGGTGCGCGGCGCGCTACCCAATTGTCCGAGCCGTTGAGCGGACGGAGTGCTGTCGCTCTCGTCGAAATCCGTAGTGACATCGGAAGCCGCTCCGGTAGCCGACGACGGCCGATCTGTGGCCGGCGCGACCAACTCCGTCACGTCAGCGGGATATCAGGATTCGGCTTGTCGCTCTGCTTTTCGGGCATGGGGAATGGTGCGTGGTGCCAACCGCGGCTAGCGGCCTTGCGGCTGGAAGGGTTTGCGTATTGGTCAATAATGCTGGTGCTAACTGCGACGAGCGCCGGGCGGCTCAGCTATCGCACCGGGTTGCTGATAGGTAAAATGAAGGCTCCGTTTCACTCCTCATTCTACCCCACCACCAGAACTATGTTCCACTCAAAAACGTTGGCCTTGGTATTTGGTTGCTTTTCAGTTGTCTGTGCTTCTCTGTGCCAATTCGCTTGCGCAGTGCCAGCCGATGACTTTGTTTCGGTTTTCGATGGAAAATCTTTGGACGGCTGGAAAGCGAATGAGAAACCCGAATGCTTTACAGTAGTCGATGGCGCGATGAAGTTAGAAGGCGGCATGGCGCATCTGTTTTTGCGTTAAGGAAGGATTCGCCGACCTGAAGAATTTTGAATTCAAAGCGGAAGTCAAAACGTTACCCGGTGCCAACTCAGGCGTTTTCTTTCACACTGAGAATCGCGGCCCCGGTGGACTGAAGAAAGGCTACGAAGCCCAGATCAATACCTCGTTCGAAAAGGATCCACGCAAAACCGGTAGCCTGGTAGACGTAAAAGATCTGGACAAGTCCCCGGTACCCGATGGGCAGTGGTTTGAATATCACCTGATCGTTAAAGGCAAACAGATCACCGTCAACGTCAATGGCAAGCCGGTCGTGAGCTACACGGAAGAAGCCAAAACCTGTCCGCAAGAAAGGCCGTGAAGAACGAGTGCTCAGCCATGGCGCGATCGCCTGCAAGCCCACGATCCCAAGAGCGTCACTTACTTCCGAAACATTCAGATAAAGAAACTGGCTGACTAAGGTGACGGCCAACTACTTGCTGGTCAGAAAGCTAAGATGGTGGGCAGAGTGGATCAAATGCATGCTGCACCATTGTTCGTATGTCAGTATTCCATAGAGCGGCGAAGGTGCAGTGGGCCGGAGTTAAGTCTCAAACTTCGTAACAAGTCTCTTCAGCCGCTTGATCGCGCCAGTCGCATCGCGTTTGGCTGGCATGACGGTGCTGCGAAAGGTGGGGGCACCGACACTCATCTGTTTACTCGCCAAGACTCGCTCGAGTTCGCGTCGGCCACATGTGTTGCGCAGTCCCCACAAAAGCAGGCGCATGGGAATGGGCGCTCGCGGAAAACCGTCCATCGGAAACGTCATCCAGGCAGCCAGATGGTCACAGATTTGCGCAAGATCCCATTGGCCATGCTGTTGATACCCGCTGACAAGCAGCAACTCTGCGTCGGCAATCGCCTCGCACAAGCTCGCAAACTGAATAGTTCGACGCCCCACTTCCGACATTCAAACGACCTCGCATGACTTGCCCCAAACCTGGCAACAATGGCCATTTTGAGCCGTCGCGCACTGCATTGATAGCTGTGCATTTGTCCACCGGACAAAGACCAGCCCACACTGGGCCTCGCCCCACTGGGGGGATCGCTCATATTGTGAAAACGGGTAACCTAGGTGCGGCCAATGCAATTTTGCACTGCTAAATCGTTTCTGCAGCTTCGCGAGGGCACTCGATAGCCTGCGCACCCGCGTTGATTTATTGCCAGGAATCAATTACCGTTAAGCAGTTCCAGGGCTGCGGTTCGATAGAGAACTAAGCCCACCCGCCTTGCTATCCTGCCTTGAAATCCCACCCGTCCGCCAAGCTCCAGTCGCTCGACGCCCGAGATGTTACGCGATTGGCTTGATTCCTTCCAACAGAAACACAGCCTATGTCCAGCGTTAGCTTGCCTGCTGACAACGCCACGCCACGGTGGACTATCGCTAGCATTCCAATCCGAAAAGTGGTGTGGATTGGGTGCATAGTCGCCTTAGCCACCGTCGTCGTCGCGCGGCAACGTCTCCGTATCCGGCAGTAAAACAGCCAATCTTGTTCAACAAGCCGTCTGGCACGAAGTCGATCGTTCCGATCTTGGATGTGGTAGTGCTGGAACGCGGTAGCCTGGAAAGCCAGTCGAGTATTTGACTTGATCTGCGAAGTGGAAGACGTTCGCAAAGACAACATTAACGGCACCACTATTTTGTGGATGATTCCCAACGGGGCGTCGGTCAAGAAGGGCGACCTGATCGTCGAGCTGGACAGCAACCCGATGCAAGAAGCGCTCGACGAACAAGTGCTCTATACCGAGAACGCGCTGGCAGAAAAGATCCAAGCTGAAGCGAACCTCAAGAACCAACTCACCATGAACATGACCGCTCAAGCTGAAGCGGAACTGCTCATCAAGCTGGCCGAACTCGAGTTGGAGATGTACAGCGACAGCGAGAACGGCACCCACAAGCTGCTTACCGACGCCAACAAGCGTCGCATCGATGACGTGAACAACGAGATATTGTCGCTGCAGGCCACCATGCAATTGCGTCGCGATGAGCAGAGTGGTATCGAAGCTTTGTTCAAGCTGGGATATGCCAACGGCAATGAAGTCCGCCGCGTTAAATTGACCTACCTGCAAGCCGAACAACAATTTGCGGCCAAACTAAATCAACTTCAAACCGAGCTTTCGACGCTGAAGAAGAGCGAAGTCTATGACAAACGCAAAGAGCTGCTAAGTCTCGAGGGCAAAGTGGCCACCGCCAAACGCGGTTTGGAACAAGTCCTGCGCAACAATGAAGCCAGACTAGCGCAGACCCAAGCGCTCATGCGCGCCAAAGAAGAATCGCACAAGAAAGAAGAAGAGCGTTTAGCTCGCTACAAAGACCAACTGGAGAAGTGCAAGATCTTTGCCCCACAATCGGGCCTGGTTGCCTATCCAAACAACAAGTCGATGGAAGTGCGCGAAGGCGTACCGGTCATCTTCCGTCAGAATTGTTGTCGATTCCCAACCTCGATTCCATGCAAGTCGAGACCCGCATCCATGAATCGGCCCTCGACCGCGTGCATCCTGGTCAAAAGGTCCGAGTAACTGTCGACGCATTCCCCAATTCGAATTATCAAGCCACCGTCAAGTCAGTGGCCGTCTTGCCAGAACAGAACAGTTGGTCGGGCAACGATACTAAAGTCTATCAAACAATCATCACCATCGATGATCAAGTGGAAGGACTGAAACCCGGCATGACGGCGTCTCGGAAATCCTGGTCGATCGAGTGGCCGATGCAGTCACCGTTCCCTTGCATGCCGTCGTGGAACATAACGACAAGAAGTATGTGGTGGTTAAGGATTCAGACGATCATCTGTTCCCCAGGCCAGTAGAACTTGGGCTGGCCAGCGGAGACCCGTGTCAGCATTAAAGAGGGCTTGCAGGAAGGCGAACTGATAGCCGTAAATGCTCAAGATTTGATCTCGGCTCTGTTACCGGATTCATAAGTACATATGTAGTAGCCGCCGCTGCCAAGCGGTGGTTTTCGCTTCCAGCTAAGTCCACGGTCTAGTGACGGCGCTGGCGATCCACAGTCTGGCGACGGTGGCTACAATGATCCCATCGGTAGCGCGAGTTAGGTAACCACGTGTTTTTTGCGACCTTCAAGTTGGCTGTCCGCATCTGCTGTTGCATAAGCTGCGGAGCTTTCTGACGTTGCTGGGAACGATTCTAGGTGTCGCTTCCGTCATCGCCATGGTGTCCATCGGCGAAGGTTCCAAACAAGAGGCATTGGAACAGATTCGACGGCTGGGCGCATCGAACGTGATCGTTCGCAGCGTCAAACCGCAACCGACAAGCGATGTGGCCGCCAATTCGACGTCGGTAGTTCTAGCCTATGGCCTGTCGTTCGCCGACCTGCGAGCCATTCAGGATTTGCATATACCTGGTGCAGCGATCGTGCCGGCTGTCATTCACAAAAAGAATCTGCAACACGGCAAGCGGCACATGCGCGGAGCGCGTGTGGTTGCCACCACCGAACGCCTGCCCGAGGTCAAACAGCTTCCCGTCAAGGGTCGATTCTTCACGGCTCAGGATGTAACGACTTCCTCCAACGTGATCGTGATTGGCGGCAAGATCGCCCGCGAACTATTCGGTTACGAAGACCCGCTGGGCCAATCGTTGCTCGTCGGTGACGATGCCTACCGAGTGATCGCGTGGTCGGCTTGCACGATAGCGGCTCGGCCACTCCACTGGGTGAAGAGGCTGGCGATCAGAATAGCGATCTCTATGTGCCCATCACGGCTGCTCAGAATCGCATGGGCATCGTCCAGCGCCTGGTCGATACCGGCTCGCGACAGTACGTGCGCATCGAGCTGAGTGAGATCACCGTCGAACTACCCGAACAAACTCAAGTTCGTCCGTACGCCGCGGTCGTCCGCAACATTCTCGAGCAAACGCACGGAGCAAAGAAAGACTACGAAATTCAAGTGCCACTGGAACTGCTCAATCAAGCGGAGCGCGAGAAGCGTCTCTGGAACCTGGTGCTCGGTTCGATTGCCGGTATCTCGCTACTGGTCGGTGGTATCGGCATTATGAACATCATGCTGGCTACCGTGACCGAGCGAACGCGCGAAATTGGTATCCGTCGAGCCATCGGAGCGAAACGCAAACACATCATCATGCAGTTCTTGATGGAGACCACTGTGCTCAGCACCCAGCGGTGGGTTGCTGGGCGTGTTGCTGGGAGTCGCCTTGCCGCTGCTCTTTACTTTTGCACTGGGCATTGCCACATCGACCAGCCTCATCTCGATTGTGGTTGCCTTTGGAATCTCGGTAGCCACGGGCATTATCTTCGGCGTCTATCCCGCTTACAAAGCCGCCCGCATGAACCCCATCGAAGCCTTGCGACATCAATAGCGTGGACTTGTCTGGCATTTCTAAAAGCCTCCAGCCGCAGGGCGCTAGCCGCGGTTGGAGCGACGCGCGTGATGGCAACGATTGCGAGGCGCCAACCGCGGCTAGCGCCTTGCGGCTGGAGGGACGCGCGTGATGGACAATCGTGCGAGGCGCCAACCGCGCGCACTTTACCCCTCTTACCCGCTTACACTCCCTAGTCGTCAATTCATGGAATGTCACAACCACGACACAAATTCAGCCTAACCGTTGCCGATTGACATCATGGATGGGTGAATGGGTAGATTCTGACTCCTCAAGAAACACCAGCAGTGAATCGAACGATCGGCTTGGTATTGCTAGCGATGCTAGTGCAAGTGGCTGCCACTGGCTGTTCGCGCACGCGCTATCGGACAGCTGCCGATCGCGATGCCTATTGCATCGTTCAAGAGAAGGCGAACTATTTGTCCGAGGATGTGCCGGACGATTTTACGGTGCGCCCCGATCAGCGTTCGCGTTTCTATGATGCGACCAATCCCGATTGCCCACAGCTGCCGGTGCCACGCCCCGTGCTCCGTGGCTACGATCTACCGCAATTGGCCAGCGATACAGCCTATGTTGATGCGTCACAGACGCCACCGCCAGCTCAACTCGTGCCGCCATCTCCATCGACAACTCCACCTCCGGCGTCTCCGACTGGCCCCGTGCCGCCCCCCCGCGAATCAAGCTCCTGTGGGACCGCCAGAACAAGTGCCACCTCCAACAGCCGCACCCGGTGAAGCCAGCGATCGCGCATCGCACGCGGCAAACAGTCAGTCCATAGAGTTGACCTCAGCCAGTTTACCTGTGGGTGGCTACAGCAGTCGGAATGAAACGGTCATTACCGCTTGCCTTTGCTTCCTGCGCCACCAGCA